>OW388289.1:107470165-107935140 GCA_936450465.1 Gibbula magus | reverse complement strand
CCGTGGTTGTAAGATTCAGTATATATGCTTCACAACAAGTTGCTCAGCATTGGATCCAAGTAACAAGGTGTAAGTTTCCTATCACCTATTCCTCTCTGCGAAGGGCTTGAAATTTGCGGACAGTTTGTGCGCTGAAGGTCCCAGCCGGTCATCAATATGATTAGCATTGAACATGGATATCACAGATTCTCTAATCTTGTAGCTGCGATAACGACATCATTGAAGGATGCAAGGCGACTTTCATCGCTCTATTTGGGCAGTTGGTCTTCGCCTTTGTTATCTAGAAGTGATTGTCTTGGCCCGGCTGATAACTGAACTTACTATAGATTCCTTCGTTGTTTGTAACCTTCCAGTCTTGATTTGACGTCACACTGCTGGTACTCTGCTATGGCCTCCTGGCCACCATCATCATACCATTATAAACCTGGACCCATAACAGTCCATGATACACTAGTGAGTCTCCTTCACCTGGCCACCATCATCATACCATTATAAACCTGGACCCATAACAGTCCATGATACACTAGTGAGTCTCCTTCACCTGGCCACCATCATCATACCATTATAATCTTGGACCCATAACAGTCCATGATACACTAGTGAGTCTCCTTCACCTGGCCACCATCATCATACCATTATAAACCTGGACCCATAACAGTCCATGATACACTAGTGAGTCTCCTTCACCTGGCCACCATCATCATACCATTATAATCTTGGACCCATAACAGTCCATGATACACTAGTGAGTCTCCTTCACCTGGCCACCATCATACCATTATAATCTTGGGCCCATAACAGTCCATGATACACTAGTGAGTCTCCTTCACCTGGCCACCATCATCATTCCATTATAATCTTGGACCCATAACAGTCCATGATACACTAGTGAGTCTCCTTCACCTGGCCACCATCATCATACCATTATAAACCTGGACCCATAACAGTCCATGATACACTAGTGAGTCTCCTTCACCTGGCCACCATCATCATACCATTATAATCTTGGACCCATAACAGTCCATGATACACTGGTGAGTCTTCTTCACCTGGCCACCATCATCATACCATTATAAACCTGGACCCATAACAGTCCATGATACACTAGTGAGTCTCCTTCACCTGGCCACCATCATCATACCATTATAATCTTGGACCCATAACAGTCCATGATACACTAGTGAGTCTCTTTCACCTGGCCACCATCATACCATTATAATCTTGGACCCATAACAGTCCATGATACACTGGTGAGTCTCCTTCACCTGGCCACCATCATCATACCATTATAATCTTGGACCCATAACAGTCCATGATACACTATTGAGTCTCCTTCAACTGGCCACCATCATCATACCATTATAATCTTGGACCCATAACAGTCCATGATACACTAGTGAGTCTCCTTCACCTGGCCACCATCATCATACCATTATAATCTTGGACCCATAACAGTCCATGATACACTGGTGAGTCTTCTTCACCTGGCCACCATCATCATACCATTATAATCTTGGACCCATAACAGTCCATGATACACTAGTGAGTCTCCTTCACCTGGCCACCATCATCATACCATTATAATCTTGGACCCATAACAGTCCATGATACACTAGTGAGTCTCCTTCACCTGGCCACCATCATCATACCATTATAATCTTGGACCCATAACAGTCCATGATACACTAGTGCGTCTCCTTCACCTGGCCACCATCATCATACCATTATAATCTTGGACCCATAACAGTCCATGATACACTAGTGAGTCTCCTTCACCTGGCCACCATCATCATACCATTATAATCTTGGACCCATAACAGTCCATGATACACTGGTGAGTCTCCTTCACCTGGCCACCATCATCATACCATTATAATCTTGGACCCATAACAGTCCATGATACACTAGTGCGTCTCCTTCACCTGGCCACCATCATCATACCATTATAATCTTGGACCCATAACAGTCCATGATACACTAGTGAGTCTCCTTCACCTGGCCACCATCATCATTCCATTATAATCTTGGACCCATAACAGTCCATGATACACTAGTGAGTCTCCTTCACCTGGCCACCATCATCATTCCATTATAATCTTGGACCCATAACAGTCCATGATACACTAGTGAGTCTCCTTCACCTGGCCACCATCATCATACCATTATAATCTTGGACCCATAACAGTCCATGATACACTAGTGCGTCTCCTTCACCTGGCCACCATCATCATACCATTATAATCTTGGACCCATAACAGTCCATGATACACTGGTGAGTCTCTTTCACCTGGCCACCATCATCATACCATTATAATCTTGGACCCATAACAGTCCATGATACACTGGTGAGTCTTCTTCACCTGGCCACCATCATCATACCATTATAATCTTGGACCCATAACAGTCCATGATACACTGGTGAGTCTTCTTCACCTGGCCACCATCATCATACCATTATAATCTTGGACCCATAACAGTCCATGATACACTAGTGCGTCTCCTTCACCTGGCCACCATCATCATACCATTATAATCTTGGACCCATAACAGTCCATGATACACTAGTGAGTCTCCTTCACCTGGCCACCATCATCATACCATTATAATCTTGGGCCCATAACAGTCCATGATACACTAGTGAGTCTCCTTCACCTGGCCACCATCATCATTCCATTATAATCTTGGACCCATAACAGTCCATGATACACTAGTGAGTCTCCTTCACCTGGCCACCATCATCATACCATTATAATCTTGGACCCATAACAGTCCATGATACACTAGTGCGTCTCCTTCACCTGGCCACCATCATCATACCATTATAATCTTGGACCCATAACAGTCCATGATACACTGGTGAGTCTCTTTCACCTGGCCACCATCATCATACCATTATAATCTTGGACCCATAACAGTCCATGATACACTGGTGAGTCTTCTTCACCTGGCCACCATCATCATACCATTATAATCTTGGACCCATAACAGTCCATGATACACTGGTGAGTCTTCTTCACCTGGCCACCATCATCATACCATTATAATCTTGGACCCATAACAGTCCATGATACACTAGTGCGTCTCCTTCACCTGGCCACCATCATCATACCATTATAATCTTGGACCCATAACAGTCCATGATACACTAGTGAGTCTCCTTCACCTGGCCACCATCATCATACCATTATAATCTTGGGCCCATAACAGTCCATGATACACTAGTGAGTCTCCTTCACCTGGCCACCATCATCATACCATTATAATCTTGGACCCATAACAGTCCATGATACACTAGTGAGTCTCCTTCACCTGGCCACCATCATCATACCATTATAATCTTGGACCCATAACAGTCCATGATACACTAGTGAGTCTCCTTCACCTGGCCACCATCATCATACCATTATAATCTTGGGCCCATAACAGTCCATGATACACTAGTGAGTCTCCTTCACCTGGCCACCATCATCATACCATTATAATCTTGGACCCATAACAGTCCATGATACACTAGTGAGTATCCTTCACCTGGCCACCATCATCATACCATTATAATCTTGGACCCATAACAGTCCATGATACACTAGTGAGTCTCCTTCACCTGGCCACCATCATCATACCATTATAATCTTGGACCCATAACAGTCCATGATACACTGGTGAGTCTCCTTCACCTGGCCACCATCATCATTCCATTATAATCTTGGGCCCATAACAGTCCATGATACACTAGTGAGTCTCCTTCACCTGGCCACCATCATCATACCATTATAATCTTGGACCCATAACAGTCCATGATACACTAGTGAGTCTCCTTCACCTGGCCACCATCATCATACCATTATAATCTTGGACCCATAACAGTCCATGATACACTGGTGAGTCTCCTTCACCTGGCCACCATCATCATACCATTATAATCTTGGACCCATAACAGTCCATGATACACTAGTGCGTCTCCTTCACCTGGCCACCATCATCATACCATTATAATCTTGGACCCATAACAGTCCATGATACACTAGTGCGTCTCCTTCACCTGGCCACCATCATCATACCATTATAATCTTGGGCCCATAACAGTCCATGATACACTAGTGAGTCTCCTTCACCTGGCCACCATCATCATACCATTATAATCTTGGACCCATAACAGTCCATGATACACTAGTGAGTCTCCTTCACCTGGCCACCATCATCATACCATTATAATCTTGGACCCATAACAGTCCATGATACACTAGTGAGTCTCCTTCACCTGGCCACCATCATCATACCATTATAATCTTGGGCCCATAACAGTCCATGATACACTAGTGAGTCTCCTTCACCTGGCCACCATCATCATACCATTATAATCTTGGACCCATAACAGTCCATGATACACTAGTGAGTCTCCTTCACCTGGCCACCATCATCATACCATTATAATCTTGGACCCATAACAGTCCATGATACACTAGTGAGTCTCCTTCACCTGGCCACCATCATCATACCATTATAATCTTGGACCCATAACAGTCCATGATACACTGGTGAGTCTCCTTCACCTGGCCACCATCATCATTCCATTATAATCTTGGGCCCATAACAGTCCATGATACACTAGTGCGTCTCCTTCACCTGGCCACCATCATCATACCATTATAATCTTGGACCCATAACAGTCCATGATACACTAGTGAGTCTCCTTCACCTGGCCACCATCATCATACCATTATAATCTTGGACCCATAACAGTCCATGATACACTGGTGAGTCTCCTTCACCTGGCCACCATCATCATACCATTATAATCTTGGACCCATAACAGTCCATGATACACTAGTGCGTCTCCTTCACCTGGCCACCATCATCATACCATTATAATCTTGGACCCATAACAGTCCATGATACACTAGTGAGTCTCCTTCACCTTGCCACCATCATCATACCATTATAATCTTGGACCCATAACAGTCCATGATACACTAGTGAGTCTCCTTCACCTGGCCACCATCATCATACCATTATAATCTTGGACCCATAACAGTCCATGATACACTAGTGAGTCTCCTTCACCTGGCCACCATCATCATACCATTATAATCTACGGCCCATAACAGTCCATGATACACTAGTGAGTCTCCTTCACCTTGCCACCATCATCATACCATTATAATCTTGGACCCATAACAGTCCATGATACACTGGTGAGTCTCCTTCACCTGGCCACCATCATCATACCATTATAATCTTGGACCCATAACAGTCCATGATACACTAGTGCGTCTCCTTCACCTGGCCACCATCATCATACCATTATAATCTTGGGCCCATAACAGTCCATGATACACTAGTGAGTCTCCTTCACCTGGCCACCATCATCATACCATTATAATCTTGGACCCATAACAGTCCATGATACACTAGTGAGTCTCCTTCACCTGGCCACCATCATCATACCATTATAATCTTGGACCCATAACAGTCCATGATACACTAGTGAGTCTCCTTCACCTGGCCACCATCATCATACCATTATAATCTTGGACCCATAACAGTCCATGATACACTAGTGAGTCTCCTTCACCTGGCCACCATCATCATACCATTATAATCTTGGACCCATAACAGTCCATGATACACTAGTGAGTATCCTTCACCTGGCCACCATCATCATACCATTATAATCTTGGGCCCATAACAGTCCATGATACACTAGTGAGTCTCCTTCACCTGGCCACCATCATCATACCATTATAATCTTGGACCCATAACAGTCCATGATACACTGGTGAGTCTCCTTCACCTGGCCACCATCATCATTCCATTATAATCTTGGGCCCATAACAGTCCATGATACACTAGTGCGTCTCCTTCACCTGGCCACCATCATCATACCATTATAATCTTGGACCCATAACAGTCCATGATACACTAGTGAGTCTCCTTCACCTGGCCACCATCATCATACCATTATAATCTTGGACCCATAACAGTCCATGATACACTGGTGAGTCTCCTTCACCTGGCCACCATCATCATACCATTATAATCTTGGACCCATAACAGTCCATGATACACTAGTGCGTCTCCTTCACCTGGCCACCATCATCATACCATTATAATCTTGGACCCATAACAGTCCATGATACACTGGTGAGTCTCCTTCACCTGGCCACCATCATCATACCATTATAATCTTGGGCCCATAACAGTCCATGATACACTAGTGAGTCTCCTTCACCTGGCCACCATCATCATACCATTATAATCTTGGACCCATAACAGTCCATGATACACTAGTGAGTCTCCTTCACCTGGCCACCATCATCATACCATTATAATCTTGGACCCATAACAGTCCATGATACACTAGTGAGTCTCCTTCACCTGGCCACCATCATCATACCATTATAATCTTGGGCCCATAACAGTCCATGATACACTAGTGAGTCTCCTTCACCTGGCCACCATCATCATACCATTATAATCTTGGACCCATAACAGTCCATGATACACTAGTGAGTCTCCTTCACCTGGCCACCATCATCATACCATTATAATCTTGGACCCATAACAGTCCATGATACACTAGTGAGTCTCCTTCACCTGGCCACCATCATCATACCATTATAATCTTGGACCCATAACAGTCCATGATACACTGGTGAGTCTCCTTCACCTGGCCACCATCATCATTCCATTATAATCTTGGACCCATAACAGTCCATGATACACTAGTGAGTCTCCTTCACCTGGCCACCATCATCATACCATTATAATCTACGGCCCATAACAGTCCATGATACACTAGTGAGTCTCCTTCACCTTGCCACCATCATCATACCATTATAATCTTGGACCCATAACAGTCCATGATACACTAGTGAGTCTCCTTCACCTGGCCACCATCATCATACCATTATAATCTTGGACCCATAACAGTCCATGATACACTAGTGAGTCTCCTTCACCTGGCCACCATCATCATACCATTATAATCTTGGACCCATAACAGTCCATGATACACTGGTGAGTCTCCTTCACCTGGCCACCATCATCATTCCATTATAATCTTGGGCCCATAACAGTCCATGATACACTAGTGAGTCTCCTTCACCTGGCCACCATCATCATACCATTATAATCTTGGACCCATAACAGTCCATGATACACTGGTGAGTCTTCTTCACCTGGCCACCATCATCATACCATTATAATCTTGGACCCATAACAGTCCATGAAACACTAGTGAGTCTCCTTCACCTGGCCACCATCATACCATTATAATCTTGGACCCATAACAGTCCATGAAACACTAGTGAGTCTCCTTCACCTGGCCACCATCATCATACCATTATAATCTTGGACCCATAACAGTCCATGATACACTAGTGAGTCTCTTTCACCTGGCCACCATCATCATACCATTATAATCTTGGACCCATAACAGTCCATGATACACTGGTGAGTCTCCTTCACGACTCTTGACAGGATATTAAGTTCAAGATTGAGATTGTTGTTGATCAATATCTATATGATTGAACTTTCAATGGGACGGAGTGCAAGATACAATTGTTATGCCACGCCACATCAGCAGCACCTCACGTAAATTGCTCAGGATGTGGGATATTTAGAACATTTTCCAACATGATGGTGAAGTTTATATGTCGCATGCCATTGTAAATATTGTCATATATATTAAAGAAGGATAGATTTTCATATTTTGTTTCTGAATTTGAAAACGGTGTTTCCTGATTACATATTACTTTTGGTTCATGAAGACTGTTATTTCTATACCTTTTCCAATTTTACTGAATTAAGGAACAAGAAATATGGCTCTTTCCACTTGACATCCTCAAGGTCTAGATGTTTGCACAAGAAGTCGTGTCTACTCAAGGTCTAGATGTTTGCACAAGAAGTCGTGTCTACTTTTAGCAACAGTCAAACCTCTAAATGTTGAACATAAAGGCAGCAAGTGTTGTCAGGCAAGTATCCCCCCCCCCCCAAAGAATCTGGTATAAATATTCAAAACACACTGCTTTGAAATCTATCAATAAAAACAAAGAAAGGTTCAGATTGTGACGATTTTATATCAAACAGTTTAATGCTGTCCCTGGATATTGTTGATGGCAGATGAAGAATGAAACACCCCGTATAGTGAGTCTGCGCATGTGCACAACAGGTGACCGGTTGCAAGCTGAGCAGGCTTCTGTTGAGGGGAAGAGATTCAAGAAATGACCACCTACATGAAAGTTTTGGAATGATAGATTAGAAATTGAGCATGTTCTTTGGTCTGTAGTTTGGTGGATAGTTAGTTCTATACAACCTGAGGTGTGTCCAGCACAGAACCATTTCATAAAATGGCTGGCTGGATGGGGACGTCAGTTACACTATCTTCTGACATTTACAATTTTTGAAGTAGAATCTTGATCTTATAAGTTTTCAATTCAAGATTGTAGAGACATGACAGAAAGAAAAACATGAATATTTTCATATTTTATAAATATATATTTATATTTTTCTTGGAAATATCACCAGAAATTCGACCTCAGATATTCAAAGCTGAAGCTGTATCGACTCAAATTCATTGTTAGAAATTTGATTACCAGCAAACTAAAAGAGGATTATATTTGAGAAAAGCACCAAGAGCTACCTATGACATCCTGTTGAAAGGTGTGATTGAGCTGTTCTGCCAGTTGAAATTATGAGACTAAGGACATTCAGAATCAGTTTTGACACATCATGTATTGTCTATTATTAGTAACTGACACAAAGGACAACTTGCAAAATAACAAATAAAGATTACTTTGATTCCTCAGATCTTAAGACGGATGTACACGTAACACACATGAAGCAATATTATGTATAAATGTTCACTTTTAGGTACATGACTGAGATGAAATAGAAATCTTTGGCACTGTTTGTACACTGAAAGTATAACCATCATTGTACAGCATATACATATTTACAAATCATGCAAGGCTTTGTAATTTATGCAAAATATAACTTGCCAAACATCATAAAACAGTATTACAAAATTATAAATAGAGAATACTAAACGACCTTCTGTTTAATATCATATTTATGAAATAAATGAGTGATTTGGTATTTAACAAGAGAAAGTGACTTTGATACCAATACCATTCCAGAGTCTCATAAATATGGTATTAAACGGGACTGAGTTTAGTATTTTATTTATAAATTGCTTATTTATATCAAGCGTAACTGCTGATCTGACAGTCACTTGTAAGTAGGTCACAAACTGTTGACGCTGTGACATCATATTTTAACCATTATGGCATCAACATGTGATTTTATTACACAATGTATAATTAGAACGTAGATTTATAAAACAGTGATATTTTCAAAGAGCGAGTAATAAACAAGAAAACCAAGAATACGGTTTCATACTTCAAGATCTGGTTTTATATATTTTCAGTGGTGAAATTCGAGATTTATCGGTTAAAATAAAATCTATATTTTCATTGAGTGAAATTACATGTTCTTCTACTCAGTGAAATAACACTTTCAATCATATGACATCATGAGAAGAATTCAATAAAGCAAAGCGACCAAGGTGGCTCCATTCATAAAATGAACATCATTTACAAGCTATGCATAATTTCTTAATTTAACAAATAGAACAGTTGATATTTCTCATCGAAAACCATATATATCTCAGCTTGTGACATAGAAATAAAATATTTACACTCTTGGCTGCGCCATTTGTGAAAATAAACATGTCTACTTCACTTGACGAGATACACATTGTATTCAACAAGAAATGTCAAATAAGGGGGTTTTCTTAAAAAGAATTATCGCTGTTCTGGTTTGATATGTCTATGATTTTTCTCTTTTCTGAAATTATTTTACATATAAGAAATTATTTTCATTTTGTGATACTTCTGGTATGCATGTCGCATAAATTTTCAGGAAAATGAATTAGACAATAACTATTTTCCAACCAAGAAATAGATAGAAAATCAATCAATGTTTTAAACTTGCACAAACAGTGATATACTACAAGAGTACCGGGGCTATAAGTGTGCTTCAATGGCCTAATTGATGATTTATAAATTGTTTCAGTCTATGACTAACTTACAGCGATTTTTCTGCCCCTGATGTTGATCTTGTAACAAGACAGACGAACTGTCAGCTTGTATTGCAATCCAGTGATCTTAGTGAGCAGAAAACTCACAAAACTAGATGAGCGTTTGCGGTACACTGCAAAAGCAGAGCAGCTCCGAAACTTTGTGTCTCGCCTTTCCCTGTTCCGCCTTCTCCTCAGCTTAAATAAAATGGGAATTTATTTTGACAAATTTTTTTTCATTATTCAAGTCATTCTTACAAGTTGAATCATCACTGAGGTCACTTTTCACAAGTTTGTTCTTAAAACCTATTTCTGATTTCAAAATTGGATCAAAGGATTAACATGGCCTTAACCAATATCTCATGACCTTGACCTTTGACCTTCAAGGTCACACCATCAATGATTACTTTTCATTGTGTATAACAATCATGCAATGACTCAAAGTGTTCATTGT
This sequence comes from Gibbula magus, assembly GCA_936450465.1. Lineage (NCBI taxonomy): Eukaryota > Metazoa > Mollusca > Gastropoda > Trochida > Trochidae > Gibbula > Gibbula magus. Next base: position 107,924,608 of record OW388289.1, on the reverse strand, counting down.
TAACATAAGGCATATTCACAATAGCATGCTTAAGTTGTGACCTTGCTGTGACCTTGACCTTTGACAGATGTTAGCGAAAACGTTTTCAAATCTTGGTCTTTCTCCATAGTTGACATATACCAAATAAGAGCCTGACAGCAAAAACATGTTGGAAGTTATCGTGTTTACAAGGATTATTGTAGTGATTTAAGCACTCATGACCTTGACCTTTGACCTTGAATGTGAACATGTCAAAATCTTTCACCAGATTTATAAGAAAGAAGCTATGTATATTAGGTGTTAATACCTTCTTGGAAAAAAGTTATTTAGAGATTTCAGAACTGGTCACCATAACCATATCTCGTGACCTTGACCTTTGATCTTCAAGGTCACACAGTCAATGATCACTTTTCATTGTGTATAACAATCATGTAATGATTCAAAGTGTTAATAGTTAAAATAAGGCATGTTCGCAACTGCATGCTGAAGTTGTGACCTCGCTGTGACCTTGACCTTGGACAGATTTTAGCGAAAACCTTTTCAAATCTTGGCCTTTCTCCATAGTTGATGTACACCAAATAAGAGCCTGATAGTTCAAATATTTTTTAAGTTATCGTGTTTACAAGGATTTTTTAGCGATTTCAGAACTCGTGACCTTGACCTTTGACCTTGAATGTGAACATGTCAAAAAATTCCCCAGGGGCATATGTAAGAAGTTATGTATATGAGTTCTCAAAACCTTCTAGGAAAAAAGTTATAGCGAATACAAAATGCACCGGCGGCGGCGGCGGCGGCGACGGAAACTGCACAAAAACTGATAGCAGCTCCGACTAAGTCGGAGCTGCTAATAAGCTGCAAGGGAGATTTTAACCTTCTCACTATTGACAGTATTAGCAAGGATATATATTTTTGGAGGGACTACAAAAATAGTTTATAAATCTCTCGAATTGATAAATATATTGCTTATTTATTATGTTGACAGTAGTGGAAAGCAGAATAGACTCAAATTTGTCCTTTCTAATAAATTCAAGATGCTGACTGTGTCCCCATGAAATTAGTACTTTTGGTACAAGAAGCAAAGGTAAAAGTTTCCGTCATAGTGTATGAAGCAACTTTATACATTCACTGGCAGCAGGGGTTTGAAAAAGTGAACACTTGAACAGCCCATTATAAGTGAAAGCCTCCATGGTGTAGTCAGTGATTATATCAAACTCCTGCAAACCAAACAAGATTGCTAGCATAATTTCACCTGGCAATTGTCTGGCAAGTAGTTGATAATTTCAAACCCTGTTGCCTGGAGCTAATCCTTTCACAAATTTATGTACGAATGAATTTATTTCTACATTTTCTCTTCAAGACTTGCAACAGTGTGGTCTCCTGCATCTCATTCAATATTGCACTACGACTGTCATGAGCTGGTGTAGACGGAATGATTTCAAGGTCAAAACAAGATGAATAGACTTAGCCATTATAAAACACAATCCAGTTGCACAATGCTTTACCAAGATCAACATATGCAATGTTAAAGTTCTAAGGTTGCAGCTAGTATAGCAAAGCATATTTTCATAAAGATAGCACTCATGAATTCTCTTTGAGATGATGAAATACTTTCAGATTGTAAATCAGCACAAAGCAATAATGGATACAAGAACATCACTTGTGTAACATTAAGAATGAAATTTGCAGATCTTTTTTGCTGGGTGATATTATGAGATGCCTTGGGTTGACCTGAGTGTGTGAACATCCTTATGACAGATGTTGTTTTCACCTGAAGATATCCATTATGTCAACAAAGTCGACGAATATTGCTTGTGAGAGTTTAACTGCTTCTATCTCAACATCCCCCCGACCTAGGGAGTCCATGAGCTTAACAAGCTTCTGTCTCATCTCACAGTGATTGTCCAGAGGTTGCTCCACTTCCTCCACAAACCCAGAAACACAAGTCAACTTGAACTTCTGCATTGTCCTAATGCTCGCACAGGCGCGCGTGATGTCCAGCTGACTCTCAGATGTCAGCACATTCGCAGATATATCCAACATTTTTAACTTGATCAACGTTTTGCTTAGTGTCTTACAGAAATCTGGCACGGAGGAATCCGAGATGTGATTCTGTGAAAGGTTCAGTATGGACAACTGAGAAAACTTTTTCAGTATTTTCAGGAGGTACGAGGGAGAGATCCGGCGAGTATCAAAGATCATAAACTGACAGAGTTTGCTGATGTTCAACTCGCGGATGTAGGGCGCGTGATGAGACCGAGCTAGAGCGTCTAAATCCTCCTCGTTGATGTCACAACCTCTGATGCTGAGGTACTCCAGTGGGTTCTGTAGCGAGTCCAGCACCTCACCAAGGCAACCCACGATGTAGTTAAAGCCGATGTCGAGACGCACAAGGTGCTGGAAACAACTGAGTGTGCTCACAATCTGCTGCCTACCAGTCGTGCAGCTCCTTGTCTTGCCCTCATGTAGGTAGATGTTACAATCCTGTAGGTCTAGAGAACGAAGGTTCGAGAACTTCTTGAGATCAGGGGCAATGATGAAAAACACGTTTTCTTCAAGCTGCCTCAGTGATATGCCTTCTAAAGTCTGAAAGTGAAAAAGGTATCAATATCAGACTAAACATGGTCTTTTTGGATCAAGATAACCGTAGCCTAATACATCACACTGAAAATTTATTTTCATATTATAAAAGAAGTGACTGAAGATGATTTGAGAACCCACCTCTACATCTTGGCCACGAAGAACTATAAACGGAGCCAGGGAATCCATAATCTCATCTCCAACAAGCAGCTCAGACCTGCAATATTAAATCATATATTAAGTCATCTAATTACAAGGGACAATACATATTGTTGTATAATTAAGTTTAGTTTTCTCTAACATGGTTGTTCAGCACTGAGCACAGGATGACTGACCTGATATGTAGCGTGGAGACCTGGATGCGGAGGGGGGTGATGCTGCGGAGGCAGTTGGAGATGAGGTAGTCCATGAAGAAGGCGTTGTTGGTGCTGAACTGCAGCATGTCCAGCTTCACTACCATCTTGTGACCTGCAACCAGGGAAATATAGAGCATCCTATAGAGGAGCTTGGTGATTCAGTTTGCAGTTCACCTGTGCCTATCTTTACCACCATCTTGTGACCATGGCAGAGATTGTTACTTTTGTCGACGTGTTATTATTCCTGTAAACAATTCATTGAGAAATGTTCTGGCACTAGTTCATACAGCAGATAAATAGGTGACATAATCATACAGCAAATAAATAGGTGAAATAATCATAAAAGTCCCCTCTTGATTCCATGATTCTTTGGATGCAGAATAAATCTCAGAAATAACCTTCTGATGCTAAGAATAATCTTGTCTGCAGAAAATATGCATTTTCATGTAGAATGGCTGCCAAATTTACCATTTTTCTATATTCTAAAGAATTATTGTTCTAACTGTTTCATTGAAACTGAATGGCAAACAAAGGAAAAATAATAAAATGTCAAAATCATGAATGGTCACACGAAAAATAATTGAGATACAGGTTACACAGTACACTTTTTCCAATATATAAGAAACATATTGCATTCACAACTTATAACTTATAATAACAAATATTTGCTTGTAATAGTGACGGAAAAGTGTTAAAGAAATCAAGTTTGAGGTTTTTCCACATTTTTGGGCTTTTTTCGAAAATTTAAGCTTCAGAATTTACATAACCTTTTACTACATTGACTGATGCAACATACATATACTGTGAGAAATGATGATGCTGATTTACATAATTAATGAACCTCTTTGTAAAGATATGTTGTTAACAAGACCATCTTAGAATCAATAAGAGAAAGCAATTCATGATGACACAATACCATAATTAAGGGCTATGAAGATTTTAGTGTGTCAGCAAGTTCACAAGTGAAAATGTAAATCTCACTGCATAAACCATAAATTCAACTCAATATTCTCACCTCTAGGAAAGTTGATCCTAACATTGGAGTATTTCACCATCTCGTGACCAAGGATTTCATTCAGGAGCTTGGGCAGCACTTCCTCTGTGAGTCGTGTTGCCTCCACACCTGTTAACAAACACCTTCATGAATGAACTCAGAATCTACAGAATGTAACTGAGGTTATCACACCAAACTTCCCAACTCGAGGGATAACTGTTGCCAGTCTCCATCACTGACTGCAGCTATCCACTATCTTAGCATGGAAAAGAGAGGGAAATACTGCTTAAATCTGCCAGTGATGGAGACTGGAAAGAGTTATGCCTTGCCTTGCCTTGGGAAGTTGACTTCCAAGGTGAACATTGTCACTTTAATGTTGTGAAAGGTTTTTCTTTTTAAAATTTTAGATGATATTCCCATGACTAGATGTATATAATTTGTCTTTATCACAAAACATTTGTTGATGCTTAAATAGGCTTTGTCACATTGAGTCACTATTCAGATAGTAGGGATATCAAATACATAGAGAATCTCACCCAAGTGTCTTCTGATATCAAATATATCAACACGAGTTGATAAAAGTTACAAATATCCGAGGCTTGCCGAGGATATTTTTACTTTTATCAACGAGTGTTGATATATTTGATATCAGAAGACACGAGGGTGAGATTCTATTTATCACCCAAAATCATTCTTATTAAGTTTAAGTGAAAGTAGTGTACATCTCTGAGCACATCTCTGACATTTTACTTCAAGTGCGGTGAGGTCATAGCATTGTGACGTCATCATGTTTATGACGTCATATCATTGTGACGTCATTACTCGATGTCATGTAACTGACGGTGACAGGGCATTGTGCAAAATCTACTGCCAAAAAGATATCTCCTAGGAGATATCGCTTGATCTCATACAAGCGATATCTCCTGTGGAACACAGTTTTGGATGATAAAACTTGTTAACAACATAGAAGTTTAAAATATAGTATCAAAGTACCTGCTGTTTTGGCAATGACTTTGGCAAGCCTTTTTAGATTCAGTTGGGATTTTTTGAGGGACAGCACAGGCCACATCTGGATGATCAGTTTGCTGAATGTGTTGTCTGGAGAAACAAAATATCCAAATTATACAAAGATACAACTTGTCAAGAAGACTTCAGCCAGTTACATATTTCCAAGATAATGTAGTATGTGCACAAGGTACTCACTGAGTTTGAAGCCTCTGAAGTCGAGACACTTGATCTTGCAGGACTTGGTGCGCCCCAGGACCCCACGGAACACAACCAGGTCGAAGCCCATCTCCTCCTGGAAGATGTTGGAGTAGGACTTGTTGCTGAGGATGTCCCGAAAACTGAAATCAACAGTACAATTCACAGGCTCAGTGATTCATATAAGGGAGAGATTTCAAGCCTCGCTGTCGTTTGTACACAGCATATGGAAAATGTAATTTGACACTATCTGTTTAACAATGAGGGGGTCATTAAGAAAAATACAATATAACAAACATGATTTATTTAAAACCTATACCTATCTTTGCAGAAATAATTTCAAAATGTATTTTCGTTCAATTACGTGCTAAAATACCATATGGGTTGATTTAAATTCAGAAGGCTTGCATATTCATCCACAAATCCCAAATAGAGGGTATTTTAATTTGGATAACTTGTTCCCAATCTTTTTCCTTGAGAGTAAAATATGTTTAAACCAATTACAACAAGTGTTTGCCACTAACATCGTAATGTCCCCTGCAACTTTGAGTTTAGTAAGGCACATCATTTGGTCAAAAGGTCCTACTTCATATATTGCATTACTGGTAAAAAGTGTCATGATCAACAAATTTGAAGACTTTTGGTATTCCGGTCATGATATATCTTGTTAACAAGAGTTCGAAAAGTGGTCAAAGTGTTATGGTGACCTTGAAAATAAGGTAAAGGTCACCAAAATCAACTGGTGTCAGCGTAATCAGCCAATATAGACTATATATAGATATAGATACAAGAAATGTGATGTACGTACAGACGGACATACGCCACTGAATACATAGTCCCCCGTTATCCGCTGAGGCGGGGGCAAATATATATCCAGCAACGACCTTAGACATGTGCAGAATGCACATTATATGTTCTATAATTTAAAGTATACTATTAATATAAGCTATTAAACACTATCAACCAACATCAGTCTTGCTGCCTGCTTTAGATATGTTTCCAAAGTTATAATAACATTTGGTGTATATGTGACTCAATTTGAAACGAAACTGAAAGACCTTAAAGATGTTCACAACCAGGTTCTTGCTTACATTTCAGCAGTCATTTTTACTATATATGTCTTGTTCTTTTTTGTCTAATGACATACATTAACCTTAGGGTTTTTCACATATCATACATGTAATGTTTTACTGGTATATATGGTCCTGTATTGCATAGTTGCATAGCCATATGCCCTACACCACTGTACCTAAAGCTACATGGCAATCAACATTGTGTTTATCAACAACTCCAGCTCCATAACCTTAGTTTTTGTATGTTAAATATAATTAACAATGCTTTCTGTATATTAAACCATCATGAGGTTCACAACTATTTGGCAAGGATTTGCTGAAACTTTGAATCTCTGACAGACACACTGTGACTCACCAGAGATTTGGGAGCGGCCAGTTTGCAATAAGACTGCTGACCGCTTGTGGTTGAACATTGTCAACTGCAGCCTTTAACAGGACAGGAGCAAGGTGGATTGGGACTGTTGTGATGGTCAACTCAGCTAGAGGAGGATATTCATTCAGAACTTTACAACTCAGCTGGAGAAGAGATCGAGGTTCATGGGCAGAGTTATCTCCCTTGCTGGTTTTGTCAGCAATTTGAAGATTATCATAATCTACATGGTCCAATGCCCGGAACATTCTGCAAAGACATTGAACATTTCTATATAAATTCAGCATATTCATTCATATGTGCAAAAATGTTATTCTGTAAAAAAAGGTCAATCCTATTTTTTTTTACTAAGTTTTACTACTTGACTACAAAGTTGCAAACATTACAAGCTTGAGGGTGTATAATTGGTCATTTCCTAGTTGTTATTGAAGGAAAGCTTATTACAATAAATAGGAATACTTTTCATTAACATTTTACATCAACATATCATAGTTCTGAATTATCATAAATATACATGTACCAGGGAAAGGGAAGGTAGGGGCCACGGACCATTTTGCACATTGCATGGAAAAATGGCCCAACAAAATTTACAATTTTACTATTGCTGCAAAGGGAGATGACCCATTTAAAAATTCTGAAAATGACTAAAAGCCCTAAACATGGCCCATTGTCAAAGGTGTCTTTCCCAATTCCCGAGGTACTAATTGTAATCCAGTTCAGACTTTTCTTTCATTGGCAGAAAACACTTATATTTAACATCACATTTCATCTATGATAAGCCATATTATCAGTAACCTATATTCATATGTTAAATATGGTCTGTTTATTCGCATGTTCCAACTTATATAGTGCACATTTTTGACAAACGCAGTGTATTGAAATGGTTTAGTTTGCATAATAGAATAATAATTGTGTCTTGATCAATTAATTATTTGTAATACTCAGTCCTCTGTATAATAATTTTATCAATAACATATTGCAGCTAAATATCAGTTTACATAATATATATGGTAACTAATTAATTTTATTTGAATAATCCAAACCAACACTAAATTTGAGAAATGACATTGAGGCGCGGTAAGGCGAGTTAAGGTTTAACGCCACTTTCAAGAGTATTTCATTTATTCACAGTTCCTAGTATTATTGCCCCATATGCCTTGATTGCTATGCATTATGATGAAACCTGCGAGCATCGGCTGGAAGTCGAGAAACATGGGTGGTACTGTGCTGAAATTGAGTGAAGCATTGCACCAAATTTACTGGATGTAGAACAGTTCTCAACAGCAACTTTGCCGACCCAATGTATCACCTCCAATAAATATTTACCATATGAATACTACCAATCAGACCAAAAGAAATTTAAACTCATTCAAACAATAATTAGTATGTCATTTGCAAATGAAAAAGAAGTATTTGTACAGTTTGAACAATTAATGTCACTGATTTGTCAGTGATGTTATTTTTTATTGTCAGTGATGTTACCATAATTGACTTAACACTTTTGTTGAGATAATTTTTACAAACTGCAAGACATTATATTTACAATGTTATGGCATAATAATAATGAGAAATGTACTTACACTACATATACCACATTATAACTTATGATTTATCAGTGATGTTATTTTTTCTTTCAGTGATACTAATTACTAATTTTATGATAACATCATTGACGGTAACATCACTGACAACATTCAAGTAAATGCTCAGTATGAACAATGATCACTCCCAAGGCAAAACGTGAAAGCAACATTTGCTAGAGCCTCATGAAGGCAAATTGGTCTTTTTGACTGAATGTTCAAAAGAAGTATACTTTTCAGATAATTTGGTTACATAACTGACACGTCAAATGTAGTCACTTCATAAATGTCTGCTGAGCTTAATTTCCTGTTCAGACACCTAACTCAAATTGCATCAGCTAGAACACTAAGTTCTTGAAATGGAGAAGTCATCATTTCCTCTTATTCAAAGAGACCTAACTCTTGGATTTGTTGAAATTGTAGAATAGGTAGCATTCCTGACTCAAATCTGTGTTACCATGTTTTATCGGAAATATTTTAATAATCAATAGACCTAACTTGTATGTAAGGCTTTTATTTGAATAAATAAGTAACAGTTGTCAGACATAACCAATGAAATTTCTCTTTTTTTTCATGGGGAGTTGTTGCAAATAGTGACCTAAGGCCATTGTTAGGTCAGTAACAAACAAAATAAAAGATTCAAAGATATGAAAAAAACTCCAAATACTGAATATATGAAATAATTTTTAGTTCTAATCTTTGAAAACATGTAAGACACAAGTGCAGAATTGCAATTGAGGTTAAAACTCATCACATTATAAAAATATTTTTGTGTTACCATTTTTGGAAAATGAGCCATGAAAGAAGAAAAATATCGCAATATTTAAGAATATTAGTAATTTAAATGTGATGTTGGGGCTAAGGTATTGAGATTTTGATACCCGGTAATATGTCAAAATGACCTTGGTTCTGACTTTTTTATCATGGTTTTGGGCACAATTACATTTTCTTAGTTTAGATGACAGGAAAAACATAGGAAATATGAAGAAAAATTACATTTTCATATATGACAACAAAATTAAGTGAGAAGTTTAGCGCTCCCATTGTTTTTATGTCAATGCCTGAGAATGTGATTGTGAAGTCATATATTCTAATGCCACATGGAGCAGTTGCTAAGAATTTATCATCAGAAAGCATGTTCTGTATTAACATATTTCTCCCAAGACTTTCTTCTATATATTTGTTCATGGACGATTCAATATATATCTTTTGGAATATTAAGAATCATTTTTTTATAAATAGTATAAACCATTCTAGAATTTGGTGTTTTAGAGAAGACCTTCCTGGATAATCAATTTTACCATTCACTGTTATCCTATAGATCTCATTCATGTTACAATGTTATCACAACTTTCCTTGTTTCAATTTTTCACGTCATTGTTTTCTCAACTTGCCGTCTTTTTGATCTCATTATCATACCATCATGTTACCTTTCTATAACCTGCTGTTTTATCATCTTACTCACATGCCTGATAACGGTAGTAGGATCTATACCAAATGTTGCTATAGTAGACTGAAAAAGTTGATCATCCATAAATATCCTTGTCTTCAGTATAAACCATTGATGCATGCCGGATTATTAGGTGGTACTGTATGAAGTTCAGTCAAAACTGTTTGAATCTCAGGCGAGTTGATATACTCAAAGAAAACTGTTACTTTCAGTTAATCTAAAGTTTTTCAGCATATCTTATGTCAATCAAAAATCAAAAATATAATACTTTATATTCAATATTTTGGTCTGCTGAATTGACTTTTTACATATAATTATTTATTATACATGTACTGTCTTTCACAATGTTTGGATGACTGTCCCAAAACTCAGTCAATTTGCCCTACAGCAATATTACTGCATAAGCAGGAAAGGTGTAATTCAACAATGTTAAATGTGTTCGTAGGCCTTATTTATTATCGGATGTTGATTATTGACATGACCCCACGTTTAACTGATGAAGGCTATTTTCTCGGCACAAAATTCTAACAATGTCATCATCGGAACGAAATTTGCTTCACTTCCCTTTGAGGTAATGGAAATCGCCCTTTTGTATCCCACAAAGACAATGCAATGTGCAGCAGGTATTTCAAAACTGGAAATGGTAACTGGAAAATACATTTTAAGTTGTAAAGTATCTTTTTGGAGGTTTATTGCTACATTTGTGGTATTTATTTATTAACACAACGAAAATATTATTCTATTAATAAGCTATTTTAGGGAAGCACAATATTTTAACGACCTTTTGTAAGTGCTTAATTCGCATTATTTCAACACTCCAGTTCTGAAATACCCGCTTCACATTGTCTGTAGGTGAATTCGTAGACCAGACAGGTTTGTAGACGTATATTTACGGTGAATTCGTAGAAGGATGGGCGGTGGATTCGTAGACATTCGTAGACATAGGAATATATCAATGCTAACAAGATATAAGAGTATACAATAATGAATTTCAATAACATGATATAGACATATGATTATACTACTTCTACGAATCCGCTGGTTAAGAATCCACCGCGTCTGCGAATTCACTGCATCTACGAACCGGTCTGGTCTACGAATTCACCGCATCCCTTCACATTGCATTTTGACGATGACAGCATTGGAATTTTGCGCTCAGAATGTAGCCTTCATCGGTTAAACATGGAGTCAGGCCAACAATCAACATCTGATAATAAATGAGGCCTACCACCATGTTTAACATTGTTGAACTAGGAAAGGTGTTACTTGCAATGTATGCTTTCGTTAATTCTATAATAACAACTCATTGTTATCTGTATGATAATGTAAATTGGAAAATCATGGTTTGCCTCTTGTACCTGGTAGCATTGTCCTGTCCTTATCGTATAATGCAAGAAATCAAAGAAGCGACAACTCCTATATTTTAAACGTCTTTGGGGGGTGACACAGCTGGAAGGAACCAAGAGCTTCCAATAATGAGACTGAGTAAAGTGCAGTGTTTGTCAGAAACAGAAATACAACTGACAAAAATAAATTGCCGATATATTGCTTCTTAGTTATCTTAATTTTGACCAAATATTCAATACAAAGATATGCTGTGAAATTATCAAAATAAATAGGACCACTGGGCAAGACAGAGAAGGTTAAACAAAATATGTTAAACAAAATCGAACAACTGATAGATTAGTCTTCTACAATCTACAATATTTTTATTTAAATTGCGCAGACTATTACATCGATGACAAAATAAAATTTAATGGATATTTGTGTATTTTTCTGAATGTTCATTTTTCGCTCAGAATGAATCGTTTTCATCGGAGATAATTGACCGTAAACATCGTCATAACCTGAAATCATAGACTCGGAAATTTGACCATACCTTCTTAATTCTATTCTACTACAAAAAGTCTACATATATCTTCTGTTTTGTTCAAATTCTCTACATTAAACTAGACTTCATCTTGTTTCTTCTGTGTTTCAGCGCCCCATGAACGTTAATCTCGCCCAATCTCGTGAGATTGCGCCATACAAAACCTGAAATACATGATAAAACGAAACAAGATGTAATTTTATTATACATAAAAACGTATCCTACTCCCGTCAGCAAAATATCGAATTAGTCGAGAAACTCCATTCATTTTAACTACCTTGTAAGTACATGTTTATTAATGAAAAGCAATTACGTTATTTTGTTATGGAAACGTTCAAGTCTGGTACTTTCTTTTTCATTTCAGGAAGGTTCCGCAATTTGTATAAACCCCTGTTATTTCAACATGGCGCGGAACGTGAAAAGAAACTGCTGTTCCTGCTGGAAGTTTTTAACTTTGTTTTTGGAATGAAATGGTGGGACATATATGCATGTTATTAAGTTTCCGTTTAGTTTTGGTCGCATTAATACGTGTTATTAAATATTTTAAAACTGATTACGCACCTCTTTATTCCTAGTCTTTATATTTATAGTGCTGACAGCTCGTTTGTACTTTCGTTTTAGACAATTAAGTTGTATAGATTCTGGGAAACGGAAGCGTTCTGCTTACCTTTGAGACAGGTACTAGGAATCGACAGCTAAATATCCCGTCCCAATTAAAACTTTTGCCTGATTACAACAAACTGAAAAAAATAATTCGGACGTTTTGATTTGCATATTCAATTCTGTGACTAATTTGCTCACCAATACACTTTTCACTTACAATACAGAAGAGACTCCTGCCTGTTGACACTTTGAAAGTTTGAGTTATTTGAAGGAGAACAATTTCTATGGATAGTCAACATAGATGCAACGTTTCGGTGCAGATGCTAGCACTGTTATCAAGCAAGTGATAAGATTTGAGCATGGAGAATATATGTACAAGTGTGAAATTATGTTTTTACATTTGATTGAGTTGATGTACATGTTGTTGTGACACTGGATAGTTGATTATGTGCTGGTTTTAAAAAAATATATAGGTTTAATGTACATGGCTTGTGACAATATTGTTATAATACAGAGTAGATGTACACAAGTGATTAGGTTGATGTACATGGTTATGAATAGTTGTGATGGACAGATGATACTCTGAAGGAGCCAGATAGAGCTGCATAGGATTACTGGTGATTGGATTTAATGATATCCTGACAGGTTGGTGGTACATAATAGTCTTGATTTCTATTCAGAAGAGGATTGCGACGTTTAATATTAATTGCTTCTAACATCTTCCTGGAATTGAAGTTACAACAATAGTTTGATGTTGTTACTAAGAATGGAGTGGTCGGGGTTGCCTTTGATGTGGTCAGAGAGGGCAGATTTTAAGTCTTTGTTCTTGACTGATGTTGATGCTTGATGAGTATATCCGTCCGTCCATTCGTAAACATTTCCTCGCTTCTCCAGAACCAGTGACTAGAGAACTAGAGAGCTGAAATTTATGTACAGACTTCTTGATCAAAGGGGATTCTAAATTGTAGATTTGGTAACCCTGTGACCCCAAATATGGGTCACACAGCCTAAAACACCCTATTTTCATTTTCTGAAACGCCATAGAAAGTAAGAATCCTGTGTACAGATTCCTCAGGCAATGCCAATCTTAAATTGTAGATTTAGTAACACCCTGTGGTTGTTAATAAGGGAATCAGAGTCAAGGCCTAAAAACCCTATTTTCTTCAATATCTTTTCAGTATCAAATTTAGTCATGTATTTGTTATGCATGAACATTTTGATTTTCTACATCAAAAATACAAATCCAATCAAGTATAGAGTAATACCTGGAGATCATATTGTTTGTTAATACCTGTTAATCATATCTATGTTTAGGTGAATAAGTACATGTACTATGTCTACACGGGAAAAAGAAAAGTGCTTGGATGTTTTGGGCCTACCTCACAACTCAAGTGAAGGTTTGTAAGATTATTTTGAACATTAAATTATTAATTAATGCACCAATTACTCTTGAAGTTCTGAAGATGATTATGTTTATGTCAAAATGAAGAAGTAAAACACCAGTTCCAACACATAATCTCTGAAATAATTTCTTTTACAGGCAAAATTTGTGTGATATAACTTCTTAACTTGGTAGTTATAGATGATTTTTCTAACATGAAAAAGAATTACATGGTTCACTGTGGTTGTCACCACTTTAATATTAGAGGGTCATTTGTACATGTGTAAAGTTTATAAATGTGATTAATTTTGAGAATAAGGACAATGATCCCGCATACCGGTCAATTTCTAACACTGAAGTTGTATTTTTACATCAACAGATGACATCAAGAAAGCCTACCGGAGGTTGGCAAAGCAGTACCATCCAGACAAGGTAAAATACTAATCTGTTCACGGAGAAGAAAAACTGTGGTTGTAGGAGATGAAGGTCAACCAAAGTTTTGTTTGGGTCACTGAAAATAATTTCTAAGCTCTTTCCTCCTGAACTGCTTAGTGGCTAACTATTCCTTTATATCCAATTTGTTGAGTAATTACAACACTTTAACCTCAAAATGATTTAATCATGAACTACCCAGAATAATGATCGATAAGTAGTTTTGATGTCATTCTTATCAGTTTTGCCCCAAAACTTACTGATGTATCCTGGTTTGTTCAGGTATTTTCTCAGAATTAACACTCTATCAGTGGATTAATCAGACAGTTCAGTTAACCCTGATCAAACCTACCATTTCAGAACACAGATGATGGTGCAAAGGAACAGTTTCAGGAAATCAGCTATGCCTACAAGTATCTCATTGAAGGTGAGTGAACACAGTTTCTGGTTTCATAATAGGGAACCTGACTGGCTATTCTCAAAACTTTTATAGCTCTTTTAACTTCTATAGCCCACTTTTATGCACAGGCTACCATAAAGGTTACGAATTCTTAGAGCTGCAAATCTTTTTAGAATTCATAAAGGTTCTGTGTTACAAATTGTAGATGTTAGATATGTTACATTTATGTACAAGGTGGAATTTTCAATAAAATATAAAACATGAAAACTGCATGTATAATTCATTCATTTGTGATGGAATTTAATAGATATTCACTGCTTGTTGCCATGGTTACAGGCCCCTCTGCAGTTGGTGCTGAAGATGAGGAGGAGGGAATTCCTGTGAGTTGACATTCTATTGAAAGATTTTAATTAACATTTCATGATAAAGGTGCTTTGCATGTTTCTGATTATTTCACACACAAGTTTTACCCTTTATTTGTAGCTAATCATGTAACACTTAACAAGGACAGTATATTTGATTTCTCTACATGATTTAAATGATTTGCTGTGGTATGTAAGTAGGCATATTTCACTTGATCAGGACATGTATCCTGCATGACGGTGCACATGAACCCCCTTGTTGAACACTCCTCACTCGTAGGTTTGATGATGTTTCAGCTGGACATTCTGCTGAGGTTGTTCCCCTGGATGTTCGGCGGAGGTATGCAACGTTCTTCATGAGCAGTGTATCTCAGGCAATTCTTACTTTAACTTTGGAGACTGTTACGCGATTTAAGTGAAATACTCTTGAAAGCGGCGTTAAACCCTAACTCACTCACTCACTCACTCATGCCAGGTGAACTTTTACTCCAAGCCAATCAGTCTGAATCGGCAATGAGGCTAGAAAGCCATCAAATGACTTGAGTTAGGAGGCCTCTGATTGGCTGAATTTATTGAAGGTGAAAGGTCACTTGACATGACCTCTGAGGGGTAGTACTAAGATCTACGAACAATGTACGAGTGTTCCATTCTATTAGATTTAAATGAGATTGAGTAAGCATATGTAATGAATATATGTGTTCTGAAAGTTTGTGTTCCTCACTATAAAGAAGTTGTTATTTAGAAATTTGCTTTTAAAATGCATTTACTTTTAAATGTCCTTCCTTGTTACATCAGGTAACAGATGATCTGATTTAACTGTCATATGTTTTCAGCTCATTATCATCACCCATTCTACCATGCTCCATTTCACGCCTTCCACAACCCGTTCTTCCATGGGATGTATGAAGATAGTAGTGACGAAGATGATTATGATTACTACGGTGGAGACGTCAATGGCTTTAACTTCCAGCCCTCATCAACATATACCCCGGGCCCTAGCAAGGAGGAGAAGAAGAAAGAGAAGAAGAAAAAGGCTCGGGAAAGAAGAAAGGCTGCAAAGATGAGCAAAGGTAGGCAGCCTAGCACTATAAAGGTTAATGCTCATGAGATGAGCAAAGGTAGGCAGCCTAGCACTATAGAGGTTAATGCTCATGTTTCCTATAACATAAGATGAGCAAAGGTAGGCAGCCTAGCACTATAGAGGTTAATGCTCATGTTTCCTAGAACATAAGTGAGCAAAGGTAGGCAGCCTAGCACTATAGAGGTTAATGCTCATGTTTCCTAGAACATGAGATGAGCAAAGGTAGGCAGCCAAGCACTATAGAGGTTAATGCTCATGTTTCCTAGAACATGAGATGAGCAAAGGTAGGCAGCCTAGCACTATAGAGGTTAATGCTCATGTTTCCTAGAACATAAGATGAGTAAAGGTAGGCAGCCTAGCACTATAGAGGTTAATGCTCATGTTTCCTAGAACATGAGATGAGCAAAGGTAGGCAGCCTAGCACTATAGAGGTTAATGCTCATGTTTCCTAGAATATAAGATGAGCAAAGGTAGGCAGCCTAGCACTGTAGAGGTTAATGCTCATGTTTCCTAGAACATTCCTCATTGTGTGAAGTTGTTGCAATGTTTGTGCTTATACCAGTAAATATTGCAATTCTCTCACCAATAATGGATGTACCATGGTCCAAATGCCTACATGTACTCCTTGGGAATAAACATATATCAACAACAAATAAAGCAAAAATATTTAGCTCGTACAAAAAGTCATATAAAAAGATGATTTGTCTGAAACACTAAACGTTAAAATTGTGTAATGTGTGCTGTTCTTTTCAACATTTGTATTGTTTCTAAATCACTGCTTTAATTTTGCATCCATTCAGCTGTTTATACATATACCTGTTATGAATTTGAGATAATAAATTATTGCAAAACTCTTTGATAACTTTGAACAGCACAATCAAGTTCAGCACCAAGTGCAGAGTCGAAGCAAGCCACACAACCTTCATCAGAGAAAGTAGTTAAGGAGGATGTAGGTGGCAAGTCTCAACAAAACACTAAGAGTAATAACAATAAGACCATCAGTAGAGACGATAAAGAGGAAGTGAGCAGACAGAAAGGCAAGACAAGTGAGGATCTGAATGTTGCTGATAGAAGTCCTACACCAACTAGCAGTCAGGACAACCAGCAGACTCCCACCAAGAAGAGCAAGAAGAAGCTGCAACAGGAACAGAAGAAGAGAGAAAGGGTTTGTAAATGTCTTTTCATTCAGTACACAAATGTGTGTCTTTCTGATGCATAGCGTAAGTGTTGATGTCTTTTAGGTTTGTAGTATTGTAAGAGTGAAATGGTAATAGGTTTCTTTCTCCAGTTCCTTTCTATTGACATTGGTATAATACATTAAAGTTTTCTTACGACTATCTTAGAACTTAGAAATCTAGGCAATTTTGTTTAGAGATGTATTTCAATGTGATGCTGGGGGCGGGATAGCGCAGTGGTTAGCGCGTTCGGGTTCGAATCCCACCAGGGGCACGGCAACTTTGTCTGCAGTAGAGAACAGTTCTACACGCAGTAAGGTTTGGGTGCAATGCTAAACTGAATTTCAGTGCAGTACCACCCATGGTTCGCTAGTTCCAGCCGATGCTCGCAGGTTTCACCGCAATGCATAGCCACATGGCATTGCGGGCTTTCTCCCTGCCATAATACTAGCAGCCGCAATATAAGTGAAATACTCTTGAAAGCGGCGTTAAACCCCAACTCACCTCACCTCACCTCAATGTGATGCTGGATTCTATTACAATCTAGTTCATCTGTCCTGAAATCGTTTCCGAAGCAAATATCAAAAAGCATAAGGCATACTTCAACGATCATCAAGTGTAGGTGTGCCTTTTAGTATTTTCAACCTAGAATTTTATATTTAGCCATTTACCCGTTTTCATGGAACGCAACTTGTCATTACTGAAAGAACACATTGCTGGTAACCTATTCTTTGGAGATGTTTGAATAACTAGAAATGAGATCTTTGATTGCCTCTAGGAGATGGAGCAGATAGCAGCAGAGTTCAAGCAGAAGCAGAAAGAACAGGCCGAGAGAGAAGCAAAAAAAGAAGAAATGAAAAAGGAAAAAGAAAAGATTGAGGAAATCAGAAGAGAGGAGCTAAGGAAGAAAGAGCTTGAAGAAATAACAAGACAAGAAGAAAAGAAGAAGGAAGAATTGTCAGGAAGAGAGAAAACGCAGAAGAGGGACGAGAGTATTGGCGATGCTGACTCCCTGTGTGGACTTGACTCTGAGTCTGGTAGAACCGTGTCTATATCAGATGGTGAAGGGGGGAGATTTAAGATCGTTGATGACGTTAGCGATGTTGATGATGGATTATGTGTCAATGGAGATGATGAAGACAAATTGAAAGCAACAGACACTTCTCAGAGGTTGGTATCTAACATGATGATTGTCAATTACTATGATTGCGATAAAACATGGCTTGTGATTTTGCATTTATCTTTATTTCATCAAATTACATATTTGTACAAAAAAGTGAAAGATGAAATTTATCAAATTTGATAGTAATGTTAGTGCATAAATCATACCATAATTAAGAACATTTTTATATATCTTCTTATTATGATCACTAGTTTTGTTTTTTAAAAGTGGTTTCATTACTTGTTTCACGATTCTTTTCAGATATTCTGCTGCAAACGGGGTGAGTGGCTCTTGATTTAGATGGTCAATTATCGCTCTATGATGTCTAACTGAAAATAAACGATTTACAGTGTAAAACACACAATGTATTGTTAAAGAATAATTTCTTTGACTTCCCTGTCTCACAATGATTTTTTTTTCCCTTTCAGTTTGGAAGTGACTCAAATGGTGAAAGTTTCAACTCTACACAGTGTGTCCGGCCTAAAGTCCCGCATGGTGATTACAATATTTATAAATCCTTTCTGAAACTAGTGATAGACAGCTGAAAGTGACTCATACAAAGATTCCAGATACAGTGTGTATGTTCCTTAGTCTAACATGGTTCTTTACTCATTTGAAGCTAGTTTTGAGGTATTAGGGACTTAGAAAAATAATATAGAAGAAATATTACACTATATGTTAAAACAAAAGTCACAACCATGTTATAACTGTTTGGATGAAAATAGGATAATTTTGTATTCACAATGTTAAGATTGACTAACATGATGGAATCAGTACAGTTTAGATAAACACAAATTACTTGGAAAACACCAATGAATGAAAATGTTTACCTAATTGTTTGTTCACTCGAGTCAAACCAGTTCAAACTCGGTCTTGATTTACCCAACTTGGTTCTGAGTGTTTGTGGGAGGTGTAGATTCTAACACTATTATTACACAATTGATATTGAACGTTACAATTCTTTTCGTCTTGCAACATCACGGTGTGACGGTCACCAACAGAGACAGGAACGTACGTGTAAGACAATTAATATTGAACATTACAATTCTTTTCATCATTCAGCATCACGGTGTGACGGTCACCAACAGAGACAGGAACGTACGTGTAAGACCCAGTACAAGGATACTCGGTCGTCGAGTCGCGGATCGGAAAGAAGCTCAACACCCAGCCAGGCAGACAGACAGACATACACCTCCAAGAAGATGAAGAGAAATGGTATGGTGTTGACGGAGATTACTTTCAATTATTTTAAAAAAATAGAATCTTAATTTCCTGACCATGAAGGGAAAAGGATATTGTGACATGGAAATAAGTTCTTGAATTAAACAAACTCGTAAGACTTCATAATTGGACATCTTTTCATAATAGGAAAATGATAGACCATGTTGAATTTAAATTTATTTTCTTATTTATGGTATGGAATAGATGTTAGCATTGTGTGAGGCCTAAACATCAATATAAATTGATGAGTTTTTATGTAGTTCTGGAACTCGCACACAGAAGAAGTATATACACACAATGCATGACTTTTCAGGACGCAAGAAACAAGCAGAGGCTGATGATTGGTCGGGAGATGAGAGTAATGCTCCGTTTGATTCTCTGATGCCCCAGAGTGAGGCTGAAGAGATGCGTATGTTCCACGAAGCTATCGTCATGAGTGAGAGGGAGGCCAGACAATACGGTGTGTACACTATACTGCTACCAGAGGTTGAAGATTTAATACTATGTGATTACTTTTAGTTACTCAAAATAATCATTTCAAGATACATTTACATTTGCGTATTAAACAATAAACTTACCCTTTATAGCACATATGCCTTATTTAGTAGGGGTGACTATTGCAACAGTCTATTTTGACTAACTACCGGTATTGCAATAACTTTTCCGATAGTTTATCAATAAACAAAAAAGAACAGGTTCTAGAATACACAGAGTTTTATTGTCTTTACTTTGAAATTACTTCTTCCAAGGTGACAGAATTTAGTGCAAAAGCAACAAGAAGGATATCTCTCGCGTCATCTTATTGTCACTTTTCTTATCAAAACTGTGCTGTTGACACAGCAACTATTGTGATAAATCTATAGTTTGATCTATTGTTACACCCCTATTATTTACCGGTAGCTTTTATGCATCCTTTGAATTGTGGTTTTTCATTTAACTTGAGCACAACCCCATAACACTCAGTGAAATTCCCTTTCATTCCATTTTATTTCATCGCTGTTTAAATACAAACATTGAATTCGATTGTCAAGAAATGAGAATGGTTTGGGGTGACGCTAGTTTGTGTATGTAGGTGTGATCCCGGAGACGGAGGAGGAGGAACGTCGGATGCTGGAGGCAGCGTTGAGGGAGAGTCAGATGTCGACACAGTGGTGGGTGCATGATCTCTACTGGTATTGATGTCATGATATCAGACATGAACTTCTATCAGTGTAACACATCAACACCTTTTCCCCGAAATTTTTACCTTCACAAGATTTGAAGGACAATATTATGAATTAAGTACGGTCAGGTTGCAATACCCCATGATGAATTTCACTTCGGCTACTTGATCACATTACAATTTTTTTTTTTAAATTAAACAATCACACATAAGCTGGTAAGGAGCTATTAAGTTTAAGTTATCTTTCTCCTCTTATTTCTTCTTCTGTATGCTGTGTTACAGTTGATTTGAATTGGAAAATGAATCTAATCTAAAAAGGAAAAACACATGGACTGCACAAAGACCAGAATTGTGTTGCTCTATCTCGTCGGAGGAATAACACAATTACATTTGAAATATGTAACAACATAATTCTGATTTTATGGATAACTCCATGTGTTTATGGCAGTTTTATGCTCATTTTGTTTTATCCAAACACGTGTTTATCCCGTCTGTGTATCCTAAAGTGACGCCACATGCTGCTATCCCCATCAAGCCTCTTCTAAACAGGTCATCTAGCGCCACCTGGAACATCAAATTTAATCTCTTTGTAATACTTGTATTGAAATTGATTTTGATTACGAAAGCTTTTAATGATCAGAACTATGTTGTTGCTGTATTCCAGGAGCACCTTAGACTCACTGGACGATGTGTCTGACTGTGAAGATCGAGCTGACTTTGGGGTAGACCCAGTCGCGGCTGGGGGAGCAAGTCTAGGAGACTGGCACCAGTCAATCGGCTGCAACGCGTCATCACACAACAAGGAGAATGTAACGCCAGCTGTCGGTCTAGCGGACCCAAGCATCAAGCTGGGAGGGTTGCAGACCACTAGCCACGGGTACAGGAGCTCGGTTCCTCAGGATTTAAAGTTTGATAAGGCAGTGGGTGGGAAGGTGAAGGGGAAGGGTAAGTCTAAAGGGAAGAAGGAGACGTCAGATTCATGGGAGTTTGGAGGGGGAGGGAAGAAGCCTTTGCAGACAGCCAATGCTCAAGGCCTCCAGTTTGGACTTGACGACTTTGGATGTGTTTCTGATGAGGATGACAGTCAGATACCTGCCTGGGCAAGAGAAGCTCCAACACCTTCTCAGCAATCCAGTGAGAACATGTATTATGCCAGTGTTGGAGCAGCTGGCAGCAAGCAGAAAGCTTGGAACCAATCTGGAGAAAACCAGTCTCAATGGTCTTCTACCAGCTCCCGCAATATCACTGCCCCTGAGAACTCGAGGCAAGCGAAGAGTTCCAAGTCTAGTCCAGCACCTGCCCCTGGTCATGCCTCCTCGTCTATTGGGAGTCTGGGTGCTAGTCAGGTGGACATGGACGATATAGATGATGTGGACACTTTCGATGACTCAAGTGTGCCTTCGTTCAATTCTAGCGCAGAGCCAAGCAGCAGTTTTGACCTCCACATTCCTGCCGCGTTCAGTAACACAAGGATGAAGTCCTTCTATCAGAGGAGGACATGATGCAGCGTTGCTTAGTGCTCCCCTCCCTCCCTCACTCCCCATCATCATGGCTGTGATACAACTCCTTTAATGTAGACAAGGTTAAAACTGGACCAAAGAAAGTGCTCAATTATCTGAATTAACCCTGATATGTTATGTTTATGTACATGTGCCTTTATTATGTCCAATCTTCGTCCTTTGGGTACAAGTCATATGGTTTTACAAAGTTTTCTCTTTAACCTGAATGACAAATCTTTTACCCTATTTACTTTCATAATGATGTGATATGTTTGTATCTTCTTTATAAGAAGATTCATTGAAAGTGCTTCTGTGTTTTTTTCTTTCAAGAAAACTGATTCATTTATGGTAATGGAAAGTGGTGGGTATGCAGTTTACTCATTACAGTAAGATATACTACTGGCTTTCCATTTCAAAGTATAAATTTATTTCAATCATTACAAGTGAAAATTTTAAGTTGAGTCTAAAGTAATTGTTTGTCCAATTTTGGCTTACAAAGCTGATGTGATATGGTCAATACACTCCCATGTGTAAAGTCTTTGTCTTGAACATCTTGTATGCATAAATTAGTAGCGTTTATGATGATGTATGCTGCAATAAACTATACTGACCCATTTTGAAAATGTAACGTTATATATTTTCGTTTTCCATCCTAAATAATCTTACAATGGTTACTAGAAATATGATGTTTCAGAGCTTGTCCTGTCAGTATAAGAGTTTTCTATCAAGTTCGTTTAGTTGTTTATTTTGGCTTACTTTCTATGATTTTGCCGTTTCAAAGTGAGAGTATACTTCTATATTTGAATTTGAGTATTTTACATAATATTTTAGTGAATTTGTCTTTACAAAGTGTTAGAATACTTGCACGACAATAGTGCCAACAGTATTTCTCCCGTCCATGACATCTTAACTACATTAACATATTCATAATATGACGGGCTGTGTTGCTTGTAACCGACAGGTTATGAATGTGAAACACATAATGATTAGTCCATGTTGATTTCACTTGTACTTATTGCAATAATGTTGTGTAAACTTAAAGTACACAACATGAACCATGTTTGAGATTTTTAACCCCCACTGTAAAACTGAAGGGGGTTAATATTTTGGTGACGTCTATGAAAACATTAACCCATGACCATAATTACTGATTGATCACCCCTTTTAATACTTGTGTAACCATGGTCACTAAGCCACTTAGACAATGTTATGATGTTCAAGCTAATCAAATGCCGATCTTGATAATAAGATTTAATCTTTCTTAACCCTTTCACCTCTAAGAAACCTGAATGCTAATAAAGTTCAGTTCAGACAGTTAAATACGTTTTCTGGCCTCTGTAGAGGCTTGTAGGGGTGAAAGGGTTAAAACACCCTTACATTGTGTGCTTATTTAGAGGATAGATTGCAAGTCAATGACACATGAAAGGGGTTGTGTTTACTAAATTAACCTCTGAGCATGGACCTCTTGAAGAGGAAGTCACAAGGTCAAGGTCAGTTGGTGGCATGTAATGCAATGATATCAAATATAGTACTTATGACACTTTTGGACGTTTTACATGGAAACCCACTCATTTTCAATGTAATTGTTGCAGTATTGATGGAGATTCATAAGAAATCATTAAACCAGAAACTCATGCATTGTTATATATGTATGGACATGTTTAATGTCTAATGTGAAAATGAGAAATTGATTTTACGGGTGTGGTGATAACTTCTTGTATTTATGTGCATTAACATCGCTTTTCATATGTATATTTTGGATATAACTGAAATGTTTGTATGTATTTCCATTTGAATAGATGGAATTCCAAGTCACTAGAAATTCACCATTAAAGTTGAACATCTTGAAATAAATTGGGGTTTAATGAGCTAAAAGAATTTGATTGCAAGTATATTTTAGGCAACTACTACTTTGTCTTAAAAGTCAAGCCTTTTGTTTTGTATTTTTCTCTGCATGTGCCTCTTTGCTGTATTTCCACACCCTGTGTATCGCCAACTTAACCTTCTATGCATCAAATGCAGCATCTTGTACCTGTCTTGTATTTGTCTTGTACTCATAAACTGGTACATTAAACTTGATTTAGAACTTATTTCCTTTTTCTTTATTATTTTTTAGCTCATCAGGCCTGAAAGGCCCGATGAGCTTATGGCATGGCATGGTGTCCATCCATCCGTCCGTAAACTTTTCGCTTTTTCGACTTCTTCTCCAGAACCAATGACTCCACAGAGCTGAAATTTTATGTGCAGACTCCTTGGGTAATGGAGATTCTAAATTGTAGATTTTTTGACCCCGTGACCCCAAATAGGGTCACAGGGGTCACATCGTTAAAAACCTATTTTCATCTTCTTCTCCAGTTCCAAAAGGTCTAGAGAGCTGAAAAGTTGTGTGCAGACTCCTTGGCCAATCGTGATTCTAAATTGTAGATCTTGTGACCCCGTGACCCCAAATGGGGTCACAGGGGTCACATCCTTAAAAACCTATTTTCATCTTCTTCTCCAGTTCCTAAAGGTCTTGAGAGTTGGAAAGTTTTGTGCAGACTCCTTGGCCAATGGGGATTCTAAATTGTAGATTTCGTGACCCTGTGACCCTAAATGTGGGTCACGGGGGTCACGATCTAAAAACCTATTTATTGCTTGTTTACAATGTTTTATCTGATATAACTCAAACATTTGACCTTAGATTATAAATCTATTTCAGTCTTCATCATTAAACAATATAAACCCTGATGAGCTACAGAGCCCATGGCTCTATTTTTAGCTCATCAGGCCTGAAAGGCCCGATGGGCTTATGGCATGGGATGGCGTCCGGCGTCCGTCCGTCCGTCCATCCGTCCGTAAACTTTTCGCTTTTTCGACTTCTCCTCCAGAACCAATAACTCCACAGAGCTGAAATTTTATTTGCAGACTCCTTGGCCAATGGGGATTCTAAATTGTAGATTTCGTGACCCCATGACCCCAAATGGGGTCACAGGGGTCACATCCTTAAAAACCTATTTTCATCTTCTTCTCCAGTTGCAAAAGGTCTAGAGAGCTGAAAAGTTGTGTGCAGACTCCTTGGCCAATGAGTATTCTAAATTGTAGATTTTGTGACCCCATGACCCCAAATGGGGTCACAGGGGTCACATGTTTAAAAACCTATTTTCATCTTCTTCTCCAGTTCCAAAAGGTCTAGAGAGCTGAAAAGTTGTGTGCAGACTCCTTGGCTAATGGGGATTCTAAATTGTAGATTTCGTGACCCCATGACCCCAAATGGGGTCACAGGGGTCACAGGTTTAAAAACCTATTTTCATCTTCTCCAGTTCCAAAAGGTCTAGAGAGCTGAAAAGTTGTGTGCAGACTCCTTGGCCAATGAGTATTCTAAATTGTAGATTTCGTGACCCCATGACCCCAAATGGGGTCAAAGGGGTCACATCCTTAAAAACCTATTTTCATCTTCTTCTCCAGTTCCAAAAGGTCTAGAGAGCTGAAAAGTTGTGTGCAGACTCCTTGGCCAATGAGTATTCTAAATTGTAGATTTCGTGACCCCATGACCCCAAATGGGGTCACAGGGGTCACATCCTTAAAAACCTATTTTCATCTTCTTCTCCAGTTCCAAAAGGTCTAGAGAGCTGAAAAGTTGTGTGCAGACTCCTTGGCCAATGAGTATTCTAAATTGTAGATTTTGTGACCCCATGAACCCAAATGGGGTCACAGGTTTAAAAACCTATTTTCATCTTCTCCAGTTCCAAAAGGTCTAGAGAGCTGAAAAGTTGTGTGCAGACTCCTTGGCTAATGGGGATTCTAGATTGTAGATTTCGTGACCCCTTGACCCCAAATGGGGTCACAGGGGTCACATCGTTAAAAACCTATTTTCATCTTCTTCTCCAGTTCCAAAAGGTCTAGAGAGCTGAAAAGTTGCGTGCGGACTCCTTGGCTAATGGGGATTCTAAATTGTAGATTTCGTGACCCCATGACCCCAAATGGGGTCACAGGGGTCACATCCTTAAAAACCTATTTTCATCTTCTTCTCCAGTTCCAAAAGGTCTAGAGAGCTGAAAAGTTGTGTGCAGACTCCTTGGCCAATGAGTATTCTAAATTGTAGATTTTGTGACCCCATGACCCCAAATGGGGTCACAGGTTTAAAAACCTATTTTCATCTTCTTCTCCAGTTCCAAAAGGTCTAGAGAGCTGAAAAGTTGTGTGCAGACTCCTTGGCTAATGGGGATTCTAAATTGTAGATTTCGTGACCCCATGACCCCAAATGGGGTCACAGGGGTCACATCCTTAAAAACCTATTTTCATCTTCTTCTCCAGTTCCAAAAGGTCTAGAGAGCTGAAAAGTTGTGTGCAGACTCCTTGGCCAATGAGTTTTCTAAATTGTAGATTTCATGACCCCATGACCCCAAATGGGGTCACAGGGGTCACATTATTTAAAAACCTATTTTCATCTTCTTCTCCTGTTCCAAAAGGTCTAGAGAGCTGAAAAGTTGTATGCAGACTCCTTGGCTAATGGGGATTCTAAATTGTAGATTTCGTGACCCCATGACCCGCAATGGGGTCACAGGGGTCACATGTTTAAAAACCTATTTTCATCTTCTTCTCCAGTTCCAAAAGGTCTAGAGAGCTGAAAAATTGTGTGCAGACTCCTTGGCTAATGGGGATTCTAAATTGTAGATTTTGTGACACCATGACCCCAAATGGGGTCACAGGGGTCACATGTTTAAAAACCTATTTTCATCTTCTTCTCCTGTTCCAAAAGGTCTAGAGAGCTGAAAAGTTGTGTGCAGACCCCTTGGCTAATGGGGATTCTAAATTGTAGATTTCGTCCCCAATCTAGGTCACGGGGTCATGACCCAAAAACCTATTTTCATCTTCTTCTCCAGTTTATATGTAAAGCTCTAGAAAGGAGAAATGTGGTGTAGAGATTCTTTGGTCAAAGGTGATTCTTAATTGTAGGATTGGTGACCCTATGACTCCAAATGTTGGTCATGATCTAAAACCCATATTATTTTGCTTGTTAACAATGTATTACTTGAGATAACTTAGATATTCAACCTTAGATAATAAATCAATAAAATACTGATGAGCTACAGAGCCCATGGCTCTATTTTTTATATTTTCACTCTAGTTTATTCAGATATAGACATTGATTTTTATTGCCCATATGATAAACAAAGGCAGTATCATATGTTGCATATATATTCGCCAGCAAAGTATTGTTTCAGCTGGGGTTCCTGTATATCATTGACTGACATCATAATTGTACGGGACATCACTGTAGCAGACTGACCAAAGATATGCAGGCAATTATTCTGGCAATTCAAGTGGAATTGAATAGGTAATACAGGAATTGTTACTCTCAAAAATGTGCCATATTAAATCGAAACTTGTGCAAAATTTACACTCGTTACTGTAAAAGTAATATAAAACACATTCTTAGGTTATATTGTCCATGTACACATACCGTACATTAATGCACATGACGTATGGGTTCAGGCCACAAGTCTTTCCCTGTTTTCATTGCGAAACACTGTGGAGATGTAGACTATCTTTACACCTGTAACTGGAATAAATAATGTTGTGTCATAGTGTAGTGGCAAGATCTACTGACGCCATTGAGTTTCAGATAATGTTCAAGTGAGGACTTAATGCTTTTGAAATTACCAATCTCCTTGAGAATAACTAGAGGTGAGGTGAGGTGGGGTTTAACGCCGCTTTCAAGAGTATTTCACTTCTATCGCGGCTGCTAGTATTATGGCAGGGAGAAAGCCCGCAACGCCATGTGGCTATGCATTGCGGTGAAACCTGCGAGCATCGGCTGGAACAAGCGAACCATGGGTGGTACTACGCTGAAATTCAAACCTTACTGCGTGTAGAACAGTTCTCTACTGCAGACTGCCGTGCCCCTGCCTGGCGGGATTCGAACCAGGAATAACTAGAGAAAGAATTGGTTGATTTTGTTCTAAACGCGTACCACGGTGTATTAGTTGGAATGCTCAACAGACAAATGATAAAGTGTTTCATACATAAATAGTTTATTTCTCATGACATACAAGGACACTTCTAGTGCAGTTGACACCACAATGTGCAGTCAGTTACAAATCATTGATAGACACTGTAGTACCTCCTGGACAGAGGTTCTTAAAATATTTATTGACTAAACAGTTGCAAAAAATAATTGTTACAATTACTGTTTGAAACTTTAGGCCTGCTCCTTTGACTGCCTGGTGTTTGCTCCCAATGTCCCGCACATGTGCAAAGTGAAAGGAGTGGCTCTGAACACTGTTGTGGGCATGCAGCACAGCAATAGAACATGTTGTGCACACCCAGAACAGTGTTCGAAGTCACCGCTTTCACTTCGTGTATGTACCGGACATTCAGAACAATGTACGGTATATAAAAAAGACCAGCCCTCTAGGAACATCAAGTCTTTGAGGGACATTTAGAAGTGGAATACATAAGGAAAACAAGATTTTCTGGATAACAACTTCTTTATTGTGTGAACATACAATGTATTTGCTTACTCCTTCATCCAAAACAGTATGATCATAATAAAGAAAATGTTATCAAGAAGATTGTTTTATTTTGAATATCCAGTTTCAGAACAATTTATTCACTAGCCATATTGTAAAATTATTTATTTTGATTTGATTTGTTAGTGTATAAACTGAGCCTATCCTTATTCAATGAGCTTTGTTTGTACAATCTTCCCTCCGCAAACATGTAACGTTGGCCAGTCCCCGTCATGGAGTAATTTAAGCCTTGCTGCCTTTCCTTAACTTCTCTGTGCAGACATAGTGGCATGCTTCACCTGAATTACAGAGGGCTTTGATTTCAGACATAGTGGCATGCTGCACCTGAATTACAGAGGGCTTTGATTTCAGACATAGTGGCATGCTGCACCTGAATTACAGAGGGCTTTGATTTCAGACATAGTGGCATGCTTCACCTGAATTACAGAGGGCTTTGATTTCAGACATAGTGGCATGCTGCACCTGAATTACAGAGGGCTTTGATTTCAGACATAGTGGCATGCTGCACCTGAATTACAGAGGGCTTTGATTTCAGACATAGTGGCATGCTTCACCTGAATTACAGAGGGCTTCGATTTCAGACATAGTGGCATGCTGCACCTGAATTACAGAGGGCTTTGATTTTAGACATAGTGGCATGCTGCACCTGAATTATAGAGGGCTTTGATTTCAGACATAGTGGCATGCTGCACCTGAATTACAGAGGGCTTTGATTTCAGACATAGTGGCATGCTGCACCTGAATTACAGAGGGCTTTGATTTACACCACAGAAAAGTTACAGAGTCATCATGTATGTTGATAAACATATCGGAAAATTGCTAAAAATCTATATCCAATGATTCCATGAAATATGTACACTTACCGGTAATTTTTCACAGATTGTTCCACCCAAAATAAGCGGAGAAATTGCACTAATTAGTAAAGGTGTTTTCCAGTCTAATCGAAGGGGTACTTGTCTTTGAAACCAAATTTCATAACATTGTCGTGATATGATCATTATTTATCACATGTCATGTAGGTAGAAGATTTCTCTAGCGATTGACGTTATAAGAAGATTTTCCAAAAATAATGTTGTATTTGAAACACTAACATACTTGATGGCTTCAAGTAAACGACAAAGCTTAAATTAGCCAGTGATGGAGACTGGGGCAAGTTATGCCTTGGAGGGAAGTTGTGTCATCAATATATGTTAATGTAGAAACAGGTTAATGAATCTCTTACTGAACTTGCTTAAAACGGTATGTGCTCATGACAACAGTACAATCACAGAATCCAATCTACACACAATATCACAGAACATACAACATTTCTATAATGCATATCCAAAATGTTGTACACAGCACAACATTCAAAGTAAAGTTTCCCTAATTATTATTATGTTATTGCCAATCGCTTGACTCTTGGGGTTAAAATGACTAACATAGAGTGGGATCAACCATATTGAAATCTCTTTGATTATGTGACTGTATAAACAAAACTATTAAATTATGTCAAATATTGAACACAGTAGTGAAATTACCTCCAACCCTCATCTTACACCGTCCACCATCATTTGTAACTATCTTTCCCCTCCAACACTCTTATCTCCCCAACAAATCTAGCTGTTTTATTTCATTTCGTAATGCTGTTTTCTGAATCTCCAAACTGTTGAGGAGTAAACAAAATGGCTGCAAGTAATACAGGAGAAAGGGGCATTGCAGGCACACAATTCTGTGTCCAAATGTTCTCTGTAATTTGAACTAATATTAAGCTATAACTTGTTAGAGTGAACATTTAAAATGCATGTCCTTAAAATTGTCAGCAAATGTGATATTGTCATTTGTTGGGATGTGCTCCCAAATGTAGGTTATAATCTAGTGAGGATCAGCTATCATTATCAATAAACACTGAGTGTATTTTCTCAGCTATGTTGTACTATATATATGAGTGTACATAGTAACAGCTTTCACAAACTCGTTCAACTGACTGAATAGTTAATGAACTAAGATAAAAATAGGTATTTTAAAAAATAGAGGCACTGGCTCTGTAGTTTATCAGGATTTGAATGATTTATTATCTAGCGTTGAAGATAAACAAAAATTTCAAGTAATCCATTGGTTATTTTTGGTAAATTGTCATTATTGTATGCAACTACTCCTGCATGAAGTTCTGCACCTGCCTTCATTATACATGACCAATTATCAAGCCAAAAGCCAATAGCCAATACACGATGCTTGGCTGTCACTGTGATAATCAATCTGCAACCAAATGTACTGTACAAGCTTTGATCCCGTAAGTATAATGAAACTTGTGCAGAAGTAAAAATTGTGACGACAGCAGCAGCCTTTGCGACAAGCCAATGGACCCTTATGAGCCTGATGAGCTAAAAACATAATAAAGTGTTTAACTTCTAAACAAAGTATATTATAAAATATTGCCTATACTCTATAAAGCATATTGCTAATTGTATAAAAATATTTTTTTCATCCAGGATTAAAACAAAACTAAAAATCAGGATAATAAAATATGGCTTGCATTGATCTTCTTGTGTAAAGCAGGCTATAAAATATTGAATGCAATTGATATAACTATAGCATCTTTTGTTTCAAAGTCACAAGTAAACATGTAAAAGTTTGATCAAGAGTATTTAGTGCATAGTAAATTGAAGATACCCAATATTTCTATATTACAATACTATTTTCAGGTAAAATGAAAATGTCGGTTTATTTTGGGATAAAAGTAAGAAGTTATAAAAAATGTTTTGGCCATTTCCTATTAGTGTGAAAACTAATTAAGGATCGGAGTTAAGTTATATCAGATGACAATGTGTATAATTGGATATAACAGCCACGAATGTAGTCGAGTCAGAGGTTTGATAATTCATCCAACATGGCCGCTGTCCTTTAGACTGTTTGTATAGAGCGGTGTGGATACATTTATATACATTGTTTACAGTGAGATATTGGGTATCCTCACTTTCCTATGATTCAGTGGTAATACTTCAACAGGTAGGTGTATAAAGCAGTAATCTCTTTTTGATATGGTGGGATGATACATGGCAAAATGGTGAAATCATTTGTTGATTTTGCAATATAAGTAGATAAAGAGGTTGTGTTTTCCTGTTTTTCCTCCCCAAAGTGTTATCTAGCAAAAGATGTTATCTCAACTAACCCTACCCTGGCCTTGTCAACATCCATACATTATAGAAACTTAAAATGTTGCGGCTAAATCTAACTGGTTAACTGAAATAACTGTTTTGGCACCACTTCTAGTATTTGTGTGTATGATAATATTTAGTTGTTTTACGGAATCTCAACCATGATTTTGATAAATTTTGAGGAAAAAAATTGTTTCTAGAATTCCTACCTATCAAAATGTTGCGAAATTTACTGACGAACTGACGAAATAAAATTAATATTTTAAAAATTACTTTCTTTAATTTTACTTCTACTATTTTACTTCCTAGACTTTCAGACCACTTTTCATTTACACTAGATCAAGATCGATCCTTTTTATTATGTATCCTGCCTTTCAGACATTTTGCCGTAAAATAATCTGTAAAACAAGTAATGATTTTGTCTGGCCTTGTGATTATGCATTACAAAGTTAATTGTGTACAAATACAATAAACACTGACAGAAATATCAAAACCATGATGTGTTTAATATTGCCCCTTTCATAATGCTCATTTGGATTAAAACTTTGATTACTTTGGTATAAGATTTGCACACACAAGTTATTATTTAATGCTGTGCAACATAAACTAGTGCAGAATATCTCAAAGTATAGTTTTCAGTGCAAGAATATTAATTTGTGCTTCAGATGTTAGTTAGTTTTGAAAGACAGGACAGGTCACAAAACAGTCAGAGTAGCACAGTTGAAGAACTAGTACCTAAAGATAGATTACGATATATTTATCAACTATATCATGCTATTTATCAACTACATGATCATAATCACACTAACTAGGCCAGATCAGTAACACTCAATAGATTTGTGCTTTAATATGGATAATGTTCCCTTCACAGTGGAATATTGCAACCGTAAATATTCTCAATAAATTAAATAATGCCACAATCAAAAACATTTGATTTCCATCTTAACAACCTTTCAAAGGATCATTGTGTTTGCGTTTGAGTTTGCTTATCATTTTATACGAATATCCATCACAAACCTGAAGGCAAAATTAAGCGGCCTTCACACGGCAACACATGACGGCAAACTCATGTGTTCACACGTCAAACACAAGTCGTCAAACTTTAGGTTCAAATGACGTCGTACATGTGACATCATGAAGTCATGTGATTCAAAAGTCGCATTCCATTGGCTAAAAAGAAACAACACAAGTTTGACAACACTTCATCCGTCAAACTTGAGTTTAACAACTCTGCAAGTTTGATGGAAAAGTTGGTGAGAATAGAGACTGATCCTATTTCTCGCCAACAGTTTGACAACTCTGCAAGTTTGATGGAAAAGTTGGTGAGAAGAGAGACTGATCCTATTTCTCGCCAACAGTTTGACAACTCGGACACTGGTGTTGGTGATGAGATGCTGAACCATTCACACTCTCAAACTTGAGTTGTCAAACTAGTTTGCCGTGAGAAGGCCGCTTTACACAATGTAAGTGAGTTTACTGAGTTTGTTCCAACAATCTCTGGCGTACCTGATTTCAATACTTAATGTCTCAAAATCTTTAATATTAGGTGATGATATTGGAAACAACAATTGTTAAGAAGCTATTTCAAAATCTGCAAGCCAGAAATTTAGTTTTATGAACATAGGACTGTCCCATGCTGAGACTTCTTCCATAGGCAACTTTGAAACTTGAAATCACGTCAAAAGTTTTTCCTGGAGTTCCTCTGCAGAGATTTCTGGGAAGAGTTTTTCTGTGAGAATTTCGAGGAATGTGTAAAGGAAGTGTTTGTTGAGTTTTTGACTCTGCAATGATTCCATAATTTCCTTCGCTGCTTTCTCATATTCTGCGTTCCCGGCAAGTTGACGGAACACATCTGCATAGACACACAATCAAGATGAAGATTTCAATAAATCCTACATATTTGCATTCCACATATACTAGTAATCAATTATTACTGACAGCTGTCCAGATTCTCAGTGATTTCTTCAAATTTGATTACAAACTAAAGGATGTTAGATAACAACAAAGACCTAATTTACTCTCCATCATAAACCCATAATGGCCAAGACTGAATTTCTAATTGTAGATGCCATTAAAAGAGTAATTTAAATACCTGTTACTATAAATGTTAAATTAAATTTGAAGAAATCTGATTCAAGAATCACTAACCTGGGAAGAACTCCTTGAGAGCTAGTTTAGCTTTTTCTCTGGTGGTTTGTTTCTCAGCTGGTGACTTTTCTTGTTTGTGGTCTGCAGATAGTTCCCCAGCAGGCCAGATTGCCTCCCTTAGTAGTTGGGAGTAGTAAACCCATCTATCTTGTGTAGTCAAGTACCCTATCTTGTCGGACAGCCATCTTGAATTATATCAATATTTCCACGGTATAAGTCTTTTTCAATGCACATACAGTAATTGGTAAAATGCAATCAAGGTAACACAAAGAACAAGTCACTCACATAAAGCTTTACAGGTAAAACTCAATATTGATGAAAATATGTGATCATAGATGATTATTATACAAAATTTTTGTCTAAAAATATCTGCAAAAGTGAAAGTAATCATGATACCTTTCTAGAGCTTTCCCTGCAAAAATCCTTGTGATATCGAAGACCCTCTCTCTCGTGAGCCAATGTTCTTGACCTTGGATAGTTTGTAGAGCAAGGTCAAGGACAGCATGGGCAATAGGAAGTTCATGAGCTAATTGACCTTTTCCTGCAAAGACATAATGAATAAAACGGTTACCGGTAACCATAAAGACAATGTTAAATTTGAGCAGATATATTTGGGGAAAGGACTAAAGGTTAACCCTTCAGCTGTGAGTCTGGAATATTCCTCTCGGGAGGCAGTGCCCAATCCCAGGCTATTCTCCCAAGTTCTGATTTTTAATTGGCTGCTCAGAATGGTTTTGCATTAATTAACTCAACAGTTAAAGTGTTAATAATCCCCTTCAGAAATATCTTATTTTCTTTAAGCATAGATAAACAATTCCAAGACAAAACATGCACCATTGATGCAAATAAAACAGTCCAAATGGTCCAATTGTAAAGACACATATAAAGACATCATGAAATTCTCACTCTCTTTGACGAAACTCTGAGGTGCCTCTGACCCATCCCCCTGTGACCGTGGCAACCGTGCATGGATTTCCTCCAGTAGTGCTGTCTTCTCCTTTGAGTCTAGTCCGGTTGTCATGGAAACAGTTTCCTCATCTTCATCTTCTTTTTCTGCAGAACTGACCAAGTTCTCTAGAGCCTGTATCCAGTCATTATCTGTAGCCTCCTGTTAATTAAGGGAAACAGATGGATGTTACTCAAAATATTCTTGAGTATAATGTAGTATTGATGCAAGGTCAAAGTTTGACCAAACCAATGGTCCTCCAGATGGAGTCTACTCATCGTATCTCCATCCATCCAATCGTACTCCAGATCGAGTCTACTCACTGTATCTCCATCCATCCAATCGTACTCCAGATAGAGTCTACTCACCATACCTCCATCCAACCAATCGTACTCCAGATAGAGTCTACTCACCATACCTCCATCCAACCAATCGTACTCCAGATAGAGTCTACTCACATAGTCCAGTGGCTAACTGCAGATTTTTACCTTTATCTATACACACCGGATTAAAGCAAGAAACTTTGCACACTTCAAGTATCCACCAATACAAATCATATGGCGGGGGTGTGCCCGATTTTAACTTTCTTAATTAGCCTGAATTAATTGATTAAAGTTGCTCATATCCCTTTAGCACTGGGCACGCTAGTTGACACACACACTGTAGCTGGCCGACTCTGGAAGGCGGAGAGAGATAAGACTGAGAGACACTGGTAAGGCGGTGGGATGGCCTGTACATTCCAGAGCTCAGATTTAGGTCGCACTTGTTATAAACAAACCTGCGTGTGGCTGCTTGTGTTCACATTAGGTACAATGCCTCTGTAATATTAATTCACAGAGACCATAAAGGACACTGCTATCCTATATATAAATAAGGATATAATTTGAGGTTGATTAATTCAGTGAAAAGTTGCCATTCCATACATTTTCAAAAATTAAAAAATCTGAATTGTTGTCGAATTTCAAATTGATTTAAGTGGTGTTTGTAGAGTTTGTATGCAGTTCATTTATATGCAAACTTAGCATGGTATCCATTTCTACCAAATTAGTCATGCAATCAGTTTCAAGAATTATATTTGAAGTAAAGACAACGTTATCTGCCACCAAAACAATATCATTTTACTTCAAAAATAATTTGGACTCACTGTTTTGAAATTGCTTATCCATCCATTTCAGTTAATATGACCAATAAGTAGTGTCCAAACATTTTCAGAGACTTTAACGGACACGTTATGCACAATTATCAATGATAGGGTATCCCAAATTCTTTAAGATAGATCATACATATTTTGTTTCTATTAGTTTATGTATTTATTATCCGCAATTTGACCTTTTACATGGGAAAATACACTTTTATATGCAGTCGGTATTCCTTTAAAATGTTTCATCACTAGGTGCACCTAGTTATTAAGATACCAATGAAAACCAATTTTACAACTTCATCATTTTGTGGCATTTATTTGTGAGTGTCCTGTTGTAAAATGTCCAATAGAAAATCTATTTATTGAATCTATTGTCGGATTACACGTGATATCATCTCTCTGTTCTTACATATGGATATTCTGTGAACCAAATGATGTAAATATCTTCATGGTTTGCACAGTAATTCAGCATTTTAAATCAATCTTCAAAAATATTATGACAACTTAAAGACCTTCAATATTAGAATATTCACACTTTTCACAACTTTCATAGTAATGTTACCACCACCATCTACAGGCAATGGTGAACCTTATACTCCTTGCTACACTCGCTAAATGAATCTCATTTTGGTGACAGATTCATAGATATGAACTTATCCTGATTGAATATTTTCTGTTTAATATATTTGACAGAGTAAACGAAGCTTCAAGATAATGTACATACTGATTACTGATATTTTTCATATATATTTCATCTTCAATTTTAAATAGTGGTTATGATATTTGTTCCATCCCATTCACAATCCATCTATGAAATGCAACCTGATTTATAAAACTGCACCCCAAAAGCTTTTGATACTCTGTTCGTTCTCCTGATGAAGTATATGGCATCGTAGAAGCATTACCTCGTAGTGGCATTTGAAGTGATTCTCTACTTGTATCAGAAAGTGATGTCATGTCTCTAAAACAGCAAGTGTACATAGGTAATGTGATCCGAGCAGGCAAGAGCCAAAGAAACAAAGAGGACAGAATCACGAACATGGTCCTGCTACACAACAGACTTTCAAAGTTAAAGTGAACAGATCATATGACACCATTGCTTCGAAGAATCCCAGGTAATGATGACCCTTGGTGATTATGGTTATGTTTGATACTATAATTGTTATATCTTTGTCTAAACAAGAATACTCATCTGACTCTTTTAAACACAGACAACGAAAAGCTAACATGAACTCCAAACAAGCACCAATTGACCTGAAGGATGACTTTGGTATAATCAGCAAATGTACATCGCTTGCCAGGAACATGAATTTGATCCGTATAAATCCATTGGCAGCAGCACCTTCTTAACTGAATTTTGGACCCTTGCAAAGAAGAACACAAGATAGGAGAGGAAAGGGCATCAGAAGGAAGGTTTCCCCTGACACAATGTTACCTTTGAATTGAGTTACTCAGACCAACTTTGAAGAGGGTAGGAAGTAACACAAGCAGCACATGCGGTAACAAGAAGTCCTGGAGAGAAGACGCTTCTTATCAGTCTAGAAGAAGTAGATACAAGAATCTGCCTCTATTGTTCAGGATGCAATAGAGGTGTTGTCAAAAAAAACACAGATGCAATTGTAAATATGTTCATCAATTTGCTATCCTGCGAATTTGGGAAAGCGGTCGAATTTCAGATGCCAACAGCATTTACAAACGTCATGGCAGTCAGAAATCCATGGCCCTGCCCCTTTTCTATGCTTTTACATAATGTCCCATATCAGTGGAAAGAAAAAAATAGTTCATGAAAGATTTGGCAATCCTACCAAGAAGTAACAGAAGTAACAGCACATTTTATTTCACCCTTTCAAGTCAGTAGATTTGGAGCCAACTGCATGTTTTTGGGGACTATTGAGGGCTTCATCTGCCAAGGATTTTCTCTTACAACATGTACAACAAAGTTTCTATCAAGCAAGTCTTTGGTTACCTTGCTTGTTCATCCTCAGCAAGAAGTACCACCTATATGTTTGAAAACATGATGTCACCTGGAAACCTAAAAGGATGACAATTCCAGAGGCCTCGGAGATTCAGAGAACTTACCAAGTGTGACAGTAAATCTCTGCCAATGTGTTGCTAAAAGAAAGTGCATGCTAAAATTGCAGCTTCAGTGCACATCGCTTTGCAACTGCAAAGGAAACTATCAATGATACAAAGTTATAATCTAATGAACAGTGATTCAAAAATAACTTAAAAATGCAAATTGATAAAAAAAAATGTGTCTTACCAACCTGTTAGTTGTTTCATTTAAGAGAGCATAATTGATAACATCAATTTTGCTGTTCAAATCAAGTTGATAGGCCAAATAACAACTGAGATATGCCTATTTAAGATTTTGGCGGCCATCTTGGCAGCCATCTTGGATTTTGAAAAAAGTAGGTCACAAAAATCGGGCACACCCCAAAATTATTGATAAGTATTGTTTTTTGGACCATTATGCCAATTTTCATGCTTTAATCCGGCGTGTATACTTCAAATCAGTTAGCCACCGACTTACAGTACCTCCATCCAACCAATCGTACTCCAGATCGAGTCTACTCACTGTATCTCCATCCATTCAATCGTACTCCAGATCGAGTCTACTCACTGTATCTCCATCCATCCAATCGTACTCCAGATCGAGTCTACTCACTGTATCTCCATCCATCCAATCGTACTCCAGATCGAGTCTACTCACCGTACCTCCATCCAACCAATCGTACTCCAGATTGAGTCTACTCACCGTACCTCCATCCAACCAATCGTACTCCAGATCGAGTCTACTCACTGTATCTCCATCCAACCAATCGTACTCCAGATAGAGTCTACTCACCATACCTCCATCCAACCAATCGTACTCCAGATCGAGTCTACTCACTGTACCTCCATCAAACCAATCGTACTCCAGATCGAGTCTACTCACTGTACCTCCATCAAACCAATCGTACTCCAGATCGAGTCTACTCACTGTACCTCCATCAAACCAATCATACTCCAGATCGAGTCCACTCACCGTACCTCAATCCATCCAATCGTACTCCAGATCGAGTCTACTCACCATACCTCCATCCATCCAATCGTACTCCAGATCGAGTCTACTCACCGTATCTCCATCCAACTAATCATACTCCAGATCGAGTCTACTCACCGTATCTCCATCCAACTAATCATACTCCAGATCGAGTCTACTCACCGTACCTCCATCCAACAAATCGTACTCCAGATCGAGTCTACTCGCTGTACCTCAATCCATCCAATCGTACTCCAGATCGAGTCTACTCACTGTATCTCCATCCATCCAATCGTACTCCAGATAGAGTCTACTCACCGTACCTCCATCCAACCAGTCGTACTCCAGATCGAGTCTACTCACTGTATCTCCATCCAACCAATCGTACTCCAGATAGAGTCTACTCACTGTACCTCCATCCAACCAATCGTACTCCAGATAGAGTCTACTCACTGTACCTCAATCCATCCAATCGTACTCCAGATCGAGTCTACTCACTGTATCTCCATCCATCCAATCGTACTCCAGATAGAGTCTACTCACCGTACCTCCATCCAACATATCGTACTCCAGATAGAGTCTACTCACTGTACCTCCATCCAACCAATCGTACTCCAGATAGAGTCTACTCACCATACCTCAATCCAACCAATCGTACTCCAGATCGAGTCTACTCACCGTACCTCCATTCAACCAATCGTACTCCAGATCGAGTCTACTCACTGTATCTCCATCCAACCAATCGTACTCCAGATCGAGTCTACTCAACGTACCTCCATCCAACCAATCGTACTCCAGATCGAGTCTACTCACCGTACCTCCATCCAACCAATTGTACTCCAGATCGAGTCTACTCACTCTACCTCCATCCATCCAATCGTACTCCAGATAGAGTCTACTCACTGTACCTCCATCCAACCAATCGTACTCCAGATAGAGTCTACTCACCGTACCTCCATCCAACCAATCGTACTCCAGATCGAGTCTACTCACCGTACCTCCATCCAACCAATCGTACTCCAGATCGAGTCTACTCACTGTATCTCCATCCAACCAATCGTACTCCAGATCGAGTCTACTCACCATACCTCCATCAAACCAATCATACTCCAGATCGAGTCTACTCACCGTACCTCCATCCAACCAATCGTACTCCAGATCGAGTCAACTCACTGTATCTCCATCCATCCAATCGTACTCCAGATAGAGTCTACTCACTCTACCTCCATCCAACCAATCGTACTCCAGATAGAGTCTACTCACCGTATCTCCATCCATCCAATCGTACTCCAGATCGAGTCTACTCACCGTATCTCCATCCAACTAATCATACTCCAGATCGAGTCTACTCACCGTACCTCCATCCAACCAATCGAACTCCAGATCGAGTCTACTCACCGTACCTCCATCCAACCAATTGTACTCCAGATCGAGTCTACTCACTCTACCTCCATCCATCCAATCGTACTCCAGATCGAATCTACTCACCGTACCTCCATCCATCCAATCGTACTCCAGATCGAGTCTACTCACCGTATCTCCATCCAACTAATCATACTCCAGATCGAGTCTACTCACCGTACCTCCATCCAACCAATCGTACTCCAGATCGAGTCTACTCACCGTACCTCCATCCAACCAATCGTACTCCAGATCGAGTCTACTCACTGTACCTCAATCCATCCAATCGTACTCCAGATCGAGTCTACTCACTGTATCTCCATCCATCCAATCGTACTCCAGATAGAGTCTACTCACCGTACCTCCATCCAACCAATCGTACTCCAGATCGAGTCTACTCACTGTATCTCCATCCATCCAATTGTACTCCAGATAGAGTCTACTCACTGTATCTCCATCCATCCAAACGTACTCCAGATAGAGTCTACTCACCGTACCTCCATCCAACAAATCGTACTCCAGATCGAGTCTACTCGCTGTACCTCAATCCATCCAATCGTACTCCAGATCGAGTCTACTCACTGTATCTCCATCCATCCAATCGTACTCCAGATAGAGTCTACTCACCGTACCTCTATCCAACCAATCATACTCCAGATCGAGTCTACTCACCGTTCCTCCATCCAACCAATCGTACTCCAGATCAAGTCTACTCACTCTACCTCAATCCAACCAATCGTACTCCAGATCAGGTCTACTCACTGTATCTCCATCCAACCAATCGTACTCCAGATCGAGTCTACTCGCTGTACCTCAATCCATCCAATCGTACTCCAGATCGAGTCTACTCACTGTATCTCCATCCATCCAATCGTACTCCAGATAGAGTCTACTCACTGTACCTCCATCCAACCAATCGTACTCCAGATAGAGTCTACTCACCATACCTCAATCCAACCAATCGTACTCCAGATCGAGTCTACTCACCGTACCTCCATTCAACCAATCGTACTCCAGATCGAGTCTACTCACTGTATCTCCATCCAACCAATCGTACTCCAGATCGAGTCTACTCAACGTACCTCCATCCAACCAATCGTACTCCAGATCGAGTCTACTCACCGTACCTCCATCCAACCAATTGTACTCCAGATCGAGTCTACTCACTCTACCTCCATCCATCCAATCGTACTCCAGATAGAGTCTACTCACTGTACCTCCATCCAACCAATCGTACTCCAGATAGAGTCTACTCACCATACCTCCATCCAACCAATCGTACTCCAGATCGAGTCTACTCACCGTACCTCCATCCAACCAATCGTACTCCAGATCGAGTCTACTCACTGTATCTCCATCCAACCAATCGTACTCCAGATCGAGTCTACTCACCATACCTCCATCAAACCAATCATACTCCAGATCGAGTCTACTCACCGTACCTCCATCCAACCAATCGTACTCCAGATCGAGTCAACTCACTGTATCTCCATCCATCCAATCGTACTCCAGATAGAGTCTACTCACTCTACCTCCATCCAACCAATCGTACTCCAGATAGAGTCTACTCACCGTATCTCCATCCATCCAATCGTACTCCAGATCGAGTCTACTCACCGTATCTCCATCCAACTAATCATACTCCAGATCGAGTCTACTCACCGTACCTCCATCCAACCAATCGAACTCCAGATCGAGTCTACTCACCGTACCTCCATCCAACCAATTGTACTCCAGATCGAGTCTACTCACTCTACCTCCATCCATCCAATCGTACTCCAGATCGAATCTACTCACCGTACCTCCATCCATCCAATCGTACTCCAGATCGAGTCTACTCACCGTATCTCCATCCAACTAATCATACTCCAGATCGAGTCTACTCACCGTACCTCCATCCAACCAATCGTACTCCAGATCGAGTCTACTCACCGTACCTCCATCCAACAAATCGTACTCCAGATCGAGTCTACTCACTGTACCTCAATCCATCCAATCGTACTCCAGATCGAGTCTACTCACTGTATCTCCATCCATCCAATCGTACTCCAGATAGAGTCTACTCACCGTACCTCCATCCAACCAATCGTACTCCAGATCGAGTCTACTCACTGTATCTCCATCCATCCAATTGTACTCCAGATAGAGTCTACTCACTGTATCTCCATCCATCCAAACGTACTCCAGATAGAGTCTACTCACCGTACCTCCATCCAACAAATCGTACTCCAGATCGAGTCTACTCGCTGTACCTCAATCCATCCAATCGTACTCCAGATCGAGTCTACTCACTGTATCTCCATCCATCCAATCGTACTCCAGATAGAGTCTACTCACCGTACCTCTATCCAACCAATCATACTCCAGATCGAGTCTACTCACCGTTCCTCCATCCAACCAATCGTACTCCAGATCAAGTCTACTCACTCTACCTCAATCCAACCAATCGTACTCCAGATCAGGTCTACTCACTGTATCTCCATCCAACCAATCGTACTCCAGATAGAGTCTACTCACCGTACCTCCATCCAACAAATCGTACTCCAGATCGAGTCTACTCACTGTACCTCCATCCAACCAATCGTACTCCAGATCGAGTCTACTCACCGTACCTCCATCCATCCAATCATACTCCAGATAGAGTCTACTCACCATACCTCCATCCAACCAATCGTACTCCAGATCGAGTCTACTCACTGTACCTCCATCCAACCAATCGTACTCCAGATCGAGTCTACTCACTGTATCTCAATCCAACCAATCATACTCCAGATCGAGTCTACTCACTGTACCTCCATCCAACCAATCGTACTCCAGATCGAGTTTACTCACTGTACCTCCATCCAACCAATCATACTCCAGATCGAGTCTACTCACCGTACCTCCATCCAACCAATCGTACTCCAGATCGAGTCTACTCACCATACCTCCATCCAACCAATCGTACTCCAGATCGAGTCTACTCACTGTACCTCCATCCAACCAATCGTACTCCAGATCAAGTCTACTCACTGTACCTCCATCCAACCAATCGTACTCCAGATCGAGTCTACTCACCGTACCTCCATCCAACCAATCGTACTCCAGATCGAGTCTACTCACTGTATCTCCATCCATCCAAACGTACTCCAGATAGAGTCTACTCACCGTACCTCCATCCAACCAATCGTACTCCAGATCGAGTCTACTCACTGTATCTCCATCAATCCAAACGTACTCCAGATAGAGTCTACTCACCATACCTCCATCCAACCAATCATACTTCAGATCGAGTCTACTCACCGTTCCTCCATCCAACCAATCGTACTCCAGATAGAGTCTACTCACTCTACCTCAATCCAACCAATCGTACTCCAGATCGAGTCTACTCACTGTATCTCCATCCAACCAATCGTACTCCAGATAGAGTCTACTCACCGTACCTCCATCCAACAAATCGTACTCCAGATCGAGTCTACTCACTGTACCTCCATCCAACCAATCGTACTCCAGATCGAGTCTACTCACCGTACCTCCATCCATCCAATCATACTCCAGATACAGTCTACTCACCATACCTCCATCCAACCAATCGTACTCCAGATCGAGTCTACTCACTGTACCTCCATCCAACCAATCGTACTCCAGATCGAGTCTACTCACTGTATCTCAATCCAACCAATCATACTCCAGATCGAGTCTACTCACTGTACCTCCATCCAACCAATCGTACTCCAGATCGAGTCTACTCACTGTACCTCCATCCAACCAATCATACTCCAGATCGAGTCTACTCACCGTACCTCCATCCAACCAATCGTACTCCAGATCGAGTCTACTCACCATACCTCCATCCAACCAATCGTACTCCAGATCGAGTCTACTCACTGTACCTCCATCCAACCAATCGTACTCCAGATCGAGTCTACTCACTGTACCTCCATCCAACCAATCGTA
Organism: Gibbula magus; assembly: GCA_936450465.1. Lineage (NCBI taxonomy): Eukaryota > Metazoa > Mollusca > Gastropoda > Trochida > Trochidae > Gibbula > Gibbula magus. The sequence goes on along the minus strand of OW388289.1, from coordinate 107,880,432 downwards.
CTCCAGATCGAGTCTACTCACCGTACCTCCATCCAACCAATCATACTCCAGATCGAGTCTACTCACCGTACCTCAATCCATCCAATCGTACTCCAGATAGAGTCTACTCACCGTACCTCCATCCATCCAATCGTACTCCAGATCGAGTCTACTCACCGTAACTCCATCCAACAAATCGTACTCCAGATCGAGTCTACTCACTGTATCTCAATCCATCCAATCGTACTCCAGATCGAGTCTACTCACTGTATCTCCATCCATCCAATCGTACTCCAGATAGAGTCTACTCACCGTACCTCCATCCAACCAATCGTACTCCAGATCGAGTCTACTCACTGTATCTCCATCCAACCAATCGTACTCCAGATAGAGTCTACTCACTGTACCTCCATCCAACCAATCGTACTCCAGATCGTGTCTACTCACTGTACCTCCATCCAACCAATCGTACTCCAGATCGAGTCTACTCACTGTATCTCCATCCATCCAAACGTACTCCAGATAGAGTCTACTCACCGTACCTCCATCCAACCAATCGTACTCCAGATCGAGTCTACTCACTGTATCTCCATCCAACCAATCGTACTCCAGATAGAGTCTACTCACTGTACCTCCATCCAACCAATCGTACTCCAGATCGAGTCTACTCACTGTACCTCCATCCAACCAATCGTACTCCAGATCGAGTCTACTCACCGTACCTCCATCCAACCAATCCTACTCCAGATCGAGTCTACTCACCGTTCCTCCATCCAACCAATCGTACTCCAGATCAAGTCTACTCACTCTACCTCCATCCAACCAATCGTACTCCAGATCGAATCTACTCACCGTATCTCCATCCAACTAATCATACTCCAGATCGAGTCTACTCACCGTACCTCCATCCAACCAATCGTACTCCAGATCGAGTCTACTCACCGTACCTCCATCCAACCAATTGTACTCCAGATCGAGTCTACTCACTCTACCTCCATCCATCCAATCGTACTCCAGATAGAGTCTACTCACCGTACCTCCATCCATCCAATCGTACTCCAGATCGAGTCTACTCACCGTATCTCCGTCCAACTAATCATACTCCAGATCGAGTCTACTCACCGTACCTCCATCCAACCAATCGTACTCCAGTTCGAGTCTACTCACTGTACCTCAATCCATCCAATCATACTCCAGATCGAGTCTACTCACTGTATGTCCATCCATCCAATCGTACTCGAGATCGAGTCTACTCACCGTATCTCCATCCAACCAATCGTACTCCATATTGAGTCTATCTGTGTCCTCTGTTGGTCTGATGTTGTCCAGTCTCTCAACGGACCGATCACGCTTAGTCACTGCTGATATCACGTTTTGTGGGATGTCAGGGATGGATTTGATCTTCTCAAACACTCCGGAAACAGTCCTTGCAAGCATCTGGGACAAATATCAACCATCACTCAGTTAACTTAACTGTTAATTGTGTCAATGTACAGTGTGGAGATGACAAACATCTCCACCAGGTAACATGATCTGAACAACATCAGTTTGTTTAGTGATTAAATATGTTATACTGCAGTGTATGAAATAAGGCATTATTGCACCAGCTGAAAACCTTTTGGATTTCTTTTTCATTTTGAGATTAACAATGCAATCCTTCAGGCTGACAAATTTTTAAGCTTATCTAATAAACTGCACGTAAATAACAATTATTCTGTACTTATTTATATCAACAAAACATCAAGCTAATCATTTTCTAATTAAAAAGATTAACATTATTTCCCATACCTTGTCAAGTCTCGGTACAGAGATTTCAGGAGCTCTCTTCACGAATGCAATATGTCCATCGCCCTCATATGCGAGAAACTCACGAAGCTCGGGACCATTACAGATTGCCTCCATCTGGATCAGTGCCTGCATCACAATCAAATATTAACCCTTACGTTGCGTATATATATTTTACCAGTTTTAGCCCCTGTGGCGGAATTTACAGGCTTGCAGCTCGCAGCAGTAGTTTGAGCTTAGGCACTAACGAGCTCTGCTGGCGGAATTTCCAGGCGGCGATTCCGGTACTGTTTTTATGAAGTATACCGCATCTACATGGCGAATACGGGCAAAATACAGGCGTTCAATACAAATTCAAGTCGCGGCACCCGTACACAAATGTTTACTTCATACAAATTTTTTTAACGATTTTTCTTTACTTTTCTATGACTTTGTAAAGATTGTCTTTAATTCGGGCCTTATAACATCATAAATTTGGAGCGCGCTACTGAAATTTATATATGGATTTGAAGATCAGATGTTTGTCTTTACAATGATATAAAAATTATTTGAATGCGACCTTTGGTTATAATTCTAATGTCATCTAAAGTTTGTCTATATTTTCAGCTTTATGAAATCAAAACTCCGCGCGCATATTGTGAATTTTATATGTACTTGTAGACAATTTATTCCTCTTTACAATGACATAAAAATTATTAGAATACGACCTATGGTTCAGAAAATATAACCAATATTTTTTTTCTCCAAAACTGGAAACAAAATTCCGTTTATAAAGCTCTATATTTGCGTATCAAAAGAACAGTATTTTAGTTATATCTTATCATACTTCTTCACTTTTGCGTACATCAATATTGCGGAGCTTCGCGCATGCATAGTTCTTCCCAAAAACATGCGCATTATATCTGGAATTAAAGACAATCTTTTCCTCTTTACAATGATGTAAAAATTATAAAAATCGGACTTGCGGTTCAATAGTTATGAAGTGCGAAAATTATACCTTTTGGCGCGGCGCTTCGCGCATGCAGAGTTCTTCCCAAAAACATGCGCATTATACATGGAATTGAAGTCAATGTTTTCCTCTTTACAATGATGTAAAATTTATAAAAATCGGACTTGCGGTTCACAAGTTATAAAGCTCGTAATGATGATATATGCTAAGAGCGCCACTTATTCAAAGCCGAATATCACCTTCTGCGCGACACTTGGCGCATCAAAAGTTATTGCCGAAAATACACGTATTTTATATGGAATTGAAGACAATTCTTTTATCTATATACTGATAAAAAAAATATGAAAATATCCCAAGTAGTTTCTTAGAAATAGAGCGCCGAGGCATGTTGTGGTAAATGCGCCACATGTCTAAAAATTCAAAAGTGCGAAAGTCGCCTATCTCTGTGCGATCGCTGTATTTTCAGTTTTGTTAGCGCAATTGCGATTTTAATATGGGAATAAAAGCCATTCTTTCCTCTTTATTTTGGTATAAAAAAATTGAAAACAACCAATTGGTTCATATGATACGAAGTGCGAGAGAAAGGTAGCTTATCGCAACATCTTCCCGTAATTAGAGGCTATCTGCCCATGTGGCGGGATGCGAGACAGATAAGCATGTACGGGCCTATCTCACCCCGGGGCAGTGCAGACACTTAGGTGATAATTAGCCGCCGGGCAGTGTAGCCATCGGAGCGAAACAGGACAAAATTGGCCTTTTGTAAAGCTAGAGCTGTAACGATTCATCGATACCTACGATACAATCGTAGCTTTGGAAATCGTGATTATTGTATCGTGAGCTTCCTGTATCGTGATACACTAAAAATAGATTTCACTTATTTAAAAAGGAAATGAAAAACTAAGTGAACACTCTAAAATCAGCTAGTGTTGTGCAGTAACAATTAACTACAGTAAGCATGAAGCAATCTGATTCATAAATAACTGTTTTTAGAAGAAAAAAACTGTTTTAATCTTCGATTTTCGATTATCATAACAACAAATTCTCACCATCTTGAAAATTTCACAAAATATGCCTGAAGTTATACTTTAAACAATGTATCGTGATACATTCTGTATCGCCTGTCTGTATCGTGATACATATCGTATCGTGAGATTTCCCATGATACTCAGCACTATGTAAAGCTAATTATCTATGCGTTACGGGTCAACAATGCACACGCAAATTGGTGTGAATTTTGCTGGACACTCCGACCAGACACTGAACAAAGCTTTATTCTCATGTCGGGCCCCGAAGCATAAATACAGCCATTCTCATGGAGCGACTCGCGGACACAATCGACTCGGGACCCGTTGTCAGGGCTAGCAAAGTAGCGAGACAGCTGTAAATTCTTCTAAGTAACCGATCCGAATTCGGATTGAGGTACCTCGGAATCGCTTATAGCCCGCCCAGATAATTCTGGGACCCGCAAGTTAAGGGTTAACGGATTAAAATGCTGTGTCAATTGAACTTGTTTAGAAAGTATGTAGCTCCTGAAGAGAAAATTGGCTCCAACTAATCCATCAAGAGAGAGCCTACCTTGATATATTTTCCTAGGAATATCCTCCTCGTCTCTATGCTCTCTTTATCCATATTCTTGAAGATAAGAGTGTTCCACCGACTCGGACCTTTCACATCTAGGAACATATATGCACAGTGTAACAAGTCAAATTGTAAAATTGGTACGCGAGATGGTACATTTGCAAACATGCAATGTACATAAGTAAAGATGATAATTACGTTTGTCAGTGTACTTGGCTTGACATATTACACATCATGTCAGCTAAATATTTAGGCCACAAAAATGTCTACATCTGAAACATTAATAGCAATAAATTCATGAACATATTTATATCTAAAAGATTATAAATCTCTTCTTATAAACATGTTGGTGAACTGGGTTAGAACCATTAGCAATCTCTGGTACTGTTAGCATCTTGTAATTATTTTCACCTTTCAGAAGCTTCTTGTAGGAGGGCTTGTTCTCCAGTCTGGACTGTAAGTTGACAAACTCTCGGAATCTTCGCTTGACACTGCCACTCTTCAACACTGGCGGCCCGTCCGAGAAATACAGAGCATTGAACTGGAACATACGAATAGTTCATAAAACATCCAGTAGGACTAGGTTTATGCTGAATGTATAGTATAGGTTTTTCTGGATCTGTTGAGTCTATGTTCAACTGCTGATCAATACCAAACTTTAAAAAATCCGCTCCAAAACACAGACTTTTACCACCTATACAAAATATTTTCAGGAGTAACAAGTCGTCTTCAACTTATGGCAGTTAAGTCAAGCCAATTTTGTACTTAATCTTTCTTACAGAAGACGCAAGTCATTGACGTTTTGTCAAATTTTTAGGTGAGTCAGAAGTTTGTAATTCAGGGACCTCAGATTTGCCAGATAACTTTCGATTCAATTTTAATAATAAGTAATAACTAAAATATTAGATTTATTGTAGGAATATGAAATAATACAAAATGCCTATCTCATTTGTTGTTTGAATATAAAATAAAACATCTTTCAAGTTTGTTTTGGAATATGAAACCACAGGTGTCTGCCTTGTTCATCCATAAGCAATGATAAGCATTGGGAGTGAGAGTCAGTGTGGATCAATATTTTACTGCAACACTGTTGTCAAACCAGCTCATTACCATAGTAACCAACAGGTGCTTGATTTGATGTCAACATCAACAATATCCAGTATCAACAATCACATATATATGGAGATCTATATCTGTATAGAACATTAGCATCACAACCAGAACATAATGACATCAGATTCAACCCTACAGTTAAAACATGTATATGGAAATACTGCTGACAAAAGCTGATAAACTAAGGTATATTTAGTCTGTATAATAGTAGTAGTATTTGTTTTCAAAACAGAGATTACTGAGTTTATGTATAAACTTACAAGGGTTAGTGAAAGGTGCACATTATAAACTACGAAACTAAAAATGTTCATTCTTTTTCAAGAACAAAACATTATTGGATAATAATAGATTTCTTGAAACTTTGAGAGATTATCATTTGTTTATGGTTATAATATAGGATATATGTTGATCATTGAGACCAAAGTTAAGACAAACAATTCAAACAACCTGTTTGAGAGGCATTCTAGAAGTTGGTGTGATGAAGAAGACAAATATTTATGGATGATCAACTTCTTTATTAACAATAGCGACTTTTCGGTGCTTGTTACACCTTTCATCTTATTGTTATCTCATCTTGTTGTCTTTATTATCTCATTATCATACCAAAATGTATCATGTATATAACCTCTGTTTTTTTTGTTTTTTTGTTTTTTTTTATCATCTCTCCCATATGCTTGATAACGGTATAAGGATCTATACCGAAACGTCGCTATTGTTAATAAAGAAGCTCCATAAATATTTGTCTTCTTCAATACAAACAAGTCTAAAAATCTATTAAAAATATAAATAAAAACGTATTATTTTCACTTTTCAAATTTTGACATTTAGACTCAATGTTGGTCTCCATGTAATAAAATGAGAGTTTAGAGTAATAAACTGTGTGTATATAGTGTTCCTGATGCCACAGCATGATAACAATCATGTTTCCAGTCATATGGGCAAAAGGATGGACATTAGACAATGTGGGGTAACTGGTCGGGCAAACATGAAAAACACAGCTGTAAATGCCAGACCAGAATTTGCTTGTAAAGTGTAAGGTTTTAACAGAACTGGATGACGGTCAACTGTGGAACATGAAGCATGTGACTGTATCTCATAGTCCTGTGCTAAGTTTATGTTTTATCATGGTCAGGTTTGTTAAATGTTTTGTCATATTGCTCATAGCAATTTAAGAAGTATAAGTCACTTTTGTGCCTTCAATAATCAACGTTTGTGACGCTTTACAGGCCTGTTGTGATGAGGTGTGTCGCATTTTACTATATCTCTTGCAATGAGTGCTGGCCTTTTTTTAGCTGATGCGGAGACTGGAAATATGCACCAAACAAATATTTAAACACAAAATATTCTTCATCTTGGTTATTTATGATGCCAAGTGGTTTCAGGATAGAATGCTCAGTTAGAAGGTCTTACATTTATACTGTACAAACAAACATACACGTTTCATCAGAATTAACGTGTCAGACCTCGTTACAAAAGTGTGAACTGAGAAGAACGAGAAACCATTTGCGAACATGACAATCACAAGGGTAACATATTTCCATGAAGTTGGCAAACTGACACTCAGCATGTTTCAGGCAAACGAGGGGTGCATGGTCGCTTGGAATAAAGAGCAAACCTAACATGCAATATAAGAATAATCAACGAGTTGCGAGGAAATTACGGATTATCTGTCCCGAGTTAATTATTGTGATAAACTCTGAGCTTTAGCAAAGAGTTTGACACAATAATTCACGAGGGACAGATAATTTGTAATTCTGAGCAACGAGTTGGTTATTATTTTTCTTACCCAAATTCATTTTAATGCGTAAAAATATTCATACACCATTCATAAACTTTCTCACACCTTCAAGATGCCTGCATCTAAATAGTTTGCTACTAACGCTCTTTTTTCAGTAAGATTCTGATGTTATTGTTGAACTTTATTCCCAAAAAGAATGTCGGACCTAATAAACAATCTGTAAATATTATCGCAGAATAAGAGAAACTTAGTCAAACGCAAATGAGCAATCGCTCAGTTGCAATGCATGAAAGGAATATAATTACGTCACTAAATGACGTCACGACAGTTCAGTCAGCGACTATCGCATGGTGTTCGCCTTGAAAATTTACTACTGTAATTAGGGCCTCGGAAACACAGAATCAACACGATTTTATATTTGTCGTATTTGATATGCTTTACTGTCGTGTGACTTTATATGGTATGGTTTATACTGGTATAGGTATGCTTGAAATTGTTCATCTATGTGTCCAAAACAGGACAGGTAAGCAATTCATGAATGGGCGTAAAGAAGTTCCGTCAACCAATCAAAATGCAAGTTATATTTAGAAAAAACTGTAATTCTCATGACCATTATAAAAACTTTAATACCCGGCATATCTTTGCCCGCTTGGGTAAGAATAAAAATTATGATATAGAGGACTATGAGACTGACTGGCATGTCACAAACCCACCTCAATAACATACAGCGTGTACTTGGATGTGCTTCGATACTCGTTCCTCTCCTCCGTCTCCGGCACGCTCACGTCCTGGAACAACAGCGAGCTGTCATCAAACACGATATCTGTCTCCAGATCAGTGCCCCCTGAATCACTAGCCCTGTCATCCTCCACCGTGAAGTGGACATCACTGTCCCCGAAGACTGGCCTTGCCTCCTCAGAACACTCTACTCCCAGGGTAGGATCCATCGACGCCCCTGGGGTAGCGTCATGGACAAACTCCTCATTGGGGCGAGGACGTACAGACTGTTCACTAGACGAGGAAGCAGCTGAATCAGTTCTTGTCGACCTAGTGGAATCTGATCTTGATTCTTTCCTTCTTGTAAAGAGACTGAATAACGATATAGAGGATGTACTTTTCTTAGGTTTTTCAGAAAAAGATCCTGACCTCATAACATGATTTGCTACAGGATCTGATGTTATTGAGCCTTCAACACTTTCACTTAATGCTTCAGTATGGTTTGAATCTGTGCTCAATGTTAATTCTGATTTATTCATTTCTTTTTCTTGAACAATGTCCCTTTCAGAATCCTCTTCAACATCTATTTGCTCATTTCCAAACTCCTTATCACAGTCGCTTGTATCCCTATCCTTGTCCTGAGTATCCTGAGTTTCAATGCTTGTGTCCATAACATCACAAGGAGTCCCGTCTTCTTCCGCTTCTTGCAGTCTGATCTCCGGAATGTTGAGTGGTGACTGAATCACAGGATCAGTTTCATTATCTTGTGCGCCTTCTGCAGGCTCCCTCTCCGTGTAATCATTCTCTTTCTGAATGTCAACAAATTCAACATCTTGGGATGACTTGGTCATCTCCTGAATAGAGGTTTCTAGTACTTGCGGTGGGATACTTTCTTCTGATTCATCATCGGACATCAAAATAATCATACTCTCATACAGCCAATCAGATTTGGTTAGCATGTCAACGGCAGATTTAAGTACATTGCATGCCACTAGTTCTGTCATCACAAAAAGTGGTGAATGACATCTCTCTATGTCTGATGGCAGTATATGTGTCAATATTAATTTTGATAAATTGCGTAAAAAATTACATTCACTATCACTGTTTTTAAGTGCTTGGTGAAAACCAATCTTTTGTTCAAATGCCTCATCAACAGACTTCAATTTTTGCAAATCTGAATTTCCTGATATCCATTTCTGACTATTGTATGCTGATTTGGCAATCTGAATAGCAAATAGATGCTGTTTGTACAGCAAAATCAAGTCAGTTGTAAGCTTTTGAGGGTTGATTTTTTGGCCCCTCTTTGTCAAGTTTTCAGCTACATTGTGTAAAACTTGCTGAGATTCTTTCAAGGTTTGAGTGTCATGACTAAAATCTTCGTACCATGATTGCACAAAATCCCGAACAACATATTTCACAAAAATTCTGACTTCACCATCAACAGTTTGACCTTTCAATCTGGAGACATCTTTTGCTCGTCCAATATCAAGATCTTCACCGACACTAACATCCCTTGAAGCCTTGTACTTGTCTTTACCCTGCTTGGAATGACTCCCCATCGAGTACACGCTGTGAATCACTCTGTTGACAGCCTGAATAAACAACAACAACTTGTCGGTGGGTGCAGGTTGTTGGCGAGTAAGAATCATTAGTGTCAGTTTCCATGTCAGTGGTAATATAAGCAAGTAAACTATCCATATAGACCACACACCTGATGTGAGAGACACAGCGAACAACACACCTCCGAGAAAAATAATTTTTTGAATCGTTGTTGTTCGCCTCCAACTGAACAAATCGGAGAAGATCTGCGTGTTGTTCGCCATTGTAGTAGCGCTACACTACAGATCTTAACCTTCCTTTCCGCGATATCATGTTTTGATTTTCTCTTATCAGGCCGATAACCACCTGTTTACATTATCATGTGTAATGAGTGAATCATTTGACTCGACGTCCGCCATCTTGAACAGATTTGCAGCATCGATCATGTGCAAGTCACGTGATCAAATGGGTCATGTGACAAACACACTTTCAGTACCAACAGTACATTGATTAGATGTGTTTTTTCCTGGTTAATTTAAAATCACTAACGCTAGCAATATATGGTTTAATAGTCGACTTTTAGGAGTCGTGTTTATTAAACAATGTCTTCTCATTTCCGATCTCGCTCTTGATAGTTTGTTGGCCTGTATATTTTATCTGAGCGTGCGAAAAAATACCAGCCCGAACAAAACAAAAACAAAGATAACATGAGATCAAAACAGAACAGAATTTTATTCTCATAAATCATACACAGTGATAAAGACAATCATTCATAATTTAAAATATAGATTTCATAAACAGAACAAAATGCAAAATGTGGTTATGTTATTGACAGTGGGGTATAATCTGATTTCATAAGTGATCTACATTTTAATATATATGTATAACAAAATACGAGGTAAGTATTTTTTTTACGTTTATCATTAAGATGTGTACACGATCAGTCTGATTAAAACATCGACCTTATTTCGAGAATAAAATGTGCAAAATAAAATATAGGCTTCCTACTGGGATACGAACAGGTTCTTGTAAGCCTCCGAACGATATGAGTTCGTATCCCGGTAGATGCACTATTTTGCAACGTTTATTACTCGAAAAACGGTCGATTTTAATCAGGTGATCTCAGTGAGGTCATAGCATTGTAACATCATCAACAACATGACGACTTGCATTGTTTTATCATCAACTCAGCATCGACTTGCATTGTTATGTCATCAACTCAGTGAGGTCAAACCATTGTATGACGATGAAGTGTAGGGATATCGTCTGTGGGAAAAGTAAACTTAGTCAAGTGGAGTCAAAGTATATTCTCTTTCTTAGGTCATAAAAATGACACAGAGAAAGAACATGTATTGGTCCATATTTGATGGACACGAGTGAAATATATTTTCCAAATATATATGTTTATAAATCATATGCAGGGAGATATTTGTTTCTTAATTAAGTGAAATTCATCTCCAATCGTACATTTGCATGATAGTCATAATATATATGCTTTATCAATATCATCATCTTCAGTTTCAATCGGGAGTCGGCGATTACTAGAAGCTGCAATTAATAAATTAGTTTTCAATATGAACTAAACATGTCCCAATTCATACTGTTCTCTTCTTTCATGTATTGCAACTTTCATAATTACTTCCATATGTGTAATTTTCAATAACGTGTAATTCTTTCAGCGATAAAAAAAATCATAAATAAAAAAGTTTTTCATTCGGAGAAGCACAACCTGCTTCATGTATTCAACATTAACGCTATATATGACACTGATCACATGACCAGCGTTTAGTATATTTGGTATGATAGTATACATTCATAAGTTTAACCCATTGTAGGTGCTAACATCACGTGATTAAACCAAGCATATTTATTGGTTGCGTTGTGTTCCAACATTGAACAATCTTGGCCTCATCGAGCCCCGACTGCAGACGTGATGAAACTGAACCACGACTAACCAGCCATCGGGATAAGCCACTATGCTTCGACTTCTTATCCCAGTGTCCATGGCAATACTTGCCGTTGTCTTTATCGAAAAAGGTAAATATGTCTCTTTTGATTGGGTGAGTATTGGTTTACGTATTCATTAACATTAATATTTATTTATTTACATTATTAATTAACATTGCATAAGCAAAGTGCATAATACGGAGTTTCAGGTTATTCTGTTTGCATGGGATATTAGGATAAAGTCAGTACAGAGGGATAGCTGAGAAGTGGGAACTTTGTCCATGTTTGACTACAACATCCATGCCTTTAGTTTATAACAACTGTTTAACTGCTGCATAACGTACCTTCACTCCCTTCATATTTAACCATACGTTTCATAACTCATTCAAAGATACACGTATATATACATACGTGCAAAATAAACATCCTCACGGTTTTAAGGGAGTATGTCAGTTTGTCAAACGGAATTATGGAAAACTATCTACAATAGACCAAAATACCAATTTGAGTTGTTTATGTTTAATAGGCCATATAATAACTTTTCTGTTTCGGTTTCTGGACACGTATAATAATGTTAATTGCTCGATTTTCACTGGATACAAATACGTATCATATATATTTGGCACCTATATTAAAGCATAATAGATGATTATGAAAACACTGGATGTCACTGTAAGGTAATCTCTGTGAGAAGAGAATGATGTGCATAAGTAAAGTATATAGATTCTAAGTTTTGATGATTGCATCGAATCCTTAATCGCACTATGTAAAAATTACTTTGAAAATGAAATCAAAATGAAAGATAAACAGTTATTGGTTTTATCATTTAGCTTTTCATATACAAAATGAACATATTTTATAAATACCTAACTCAAAACGGATTCAAAGCATGTACACGTACATTATAAAGCTGGTGTAAGAATCAAAACCGTTCCTTTTTTATTCCCAGCTCACGTCGAGCATGCAATCTAGCTGCCAATTAAGGCGCTGGTATCTGTCATATAACCTTCACTTCCAAATCTCGATTGTAAAGCTGTAGGTTCACTGCTGGATGAACATATAAGACTATATATCCGTTGACCAATTCCTAATTAAACTGGTTGCCAATGGAGACCGGATCGAGGCAACAAAACATTGTCTAAGAAATCTTTAAAACAGCAAAAGCCATGATCTGACTCTGCACTTCAACACATGGTTAATGCATATGCCGACCGTTCTGAACAGTAACATACTTTCTGATGCATGGTCCAGTCGGACAATACACCATTCATTCGCATTCATGGTGTTGTCATGGTTTTACATCCAGTTGATACCACGTATGATACAGTTACAGATACGATTTTCCAAAAACCTCAAAACATCGAAAGGCACAATGGTATACAAAGGTTTAAATACTCTACTCTGGAACAAATTATTTCATATTTTGATGTCAACTTGTTTCCATGGAAACAAATATATTTCTTCCAAAACCCGAAAATACCAAAAGGGCATGCGCCACGCACTTCAAGTAATTCATGTAAAGTTTCTGATATTTAAATGAAAGATGCATGTATATTTAACGGTTTTTTTCGGAAAAGAACCCGAAATGTACACTGACTGACTGACGGACGGACGGACGGACAGATAGACGAGACTATTTGTCACGGTATCACACGCCTGCTGGATAATAATGTAATACAATGTGGTAAACAAGAATGCTTCATTATACATAAAATCATTATCATTAGTTTATCAGTTGTTTGAATGATTGCCTTTAATCTGTAACACGCACATTCATAATCAATCAACTCTACACGATATGAGTGTTTCTCACGGTAAACTATTTACTTATGTTTAACCATAGACAAAAGGCTTCTAGTTCAACTTTCTTATCTCAGTTGGTGTATATACTACTACCACAATAACTAAGCCTACAGCGGTTCCTATCACATGGTAAATCTACAGTGTCGACAGTGTTTAATATGATTACTTTCTGTAGGTAACCAGCCCTTTTCTAAAGTCTAAAGAGAGAACGAGCAAAATGTTTGAAAGTTGGTAACTTGATCACTTAGATCTGAAAGTGATAATATTTTTACCAGCTCAAAGGTCCTGGAAATAAGCAATATAGATGTGTCTAACAAATACGGTTTGGTACATAAATCAGATAATTTGTGGAGGCATTATCAAATTACACTACCTTTTCACATAGTTTGAGAAATACCAGTTTTAGATTTCAATCATCTGATTACCATCGTGCTCTGACTAAAAGCATCATAGTAATGATTACACCAACACTCCTCTGAAATATGATGAAATAAGTGCTTTCTTTGAACATTCACAGATCTACTTTATTTCATTTTGTGATAACTAAACAAAATATGTGTGATCCAATATGCTCATATTCAAAATCAGAAGATTTATCAATTACCTTTAAATTTGGCACGATTCTACATCTTAATCATTTTATGTCACTTTTAAGAGCTTGTAAAAAATAGAATACTAGTTTTTTGAAAATAATGATTTGGTTATATTCCCTGAACACTGTAAATATTATTGACACTATAAGACGTAATCACATTCCTATTTTCTTAGTTTCATTCCATTGGAATTCAGAAAACATACAGTTTACTTCGCTGAAATAATTATTTCCTAATCAAGTAGTGTGGTAACTTACTTGACAGGTTTAATATTTCAGAATAATATATAATTTATTTCATGTTTGGGTTATGGGACTACAAGTCTGATATATTCTAAATGCCAGAACGCCCGCTCGGACTGCGCCAGGTCGGGTTCGAACCAAAGACACCAGACTGCACTTCCCTATCAATGATACTAGTGGGCCTGTTGCGGAATCGAAAGTTTTAAAGAAGTTTTAAGCTGTACGATTCGATTTTTGAATGTTCAAGTGTGAGCGACTTGTAACAACAACGTTAGTAGACTTAATTAGGCATTTCTCTCAGTGTGTCATTTCTATCTCGCACATAAAGCTATATTTCTTCCCCAGGTGCTAGTGTGTGTAACCAATGTTTGAAAGGCACGAAGAACGACGCCTGCGTGAACAACACGTTCAAGTCCAACTACACCGAGGATGACACCTTGTGTACAAAGGTGAAGGCTGACTCCGATGCTGGTAAATAGTATATACAATTTATATAGACAGACATGGGTTCTAAATGTTCATTATAAAAACCCAGTGGCGTAAATGTTGCATGTAAATCTGACTAATGCCAATGGTAATCTACTTGGTATTATACTGACGGTATTAGGTGAAATATTGTGTAGTGATTTCTGATCAAAACCGGATAATGCACCGCGACTTGCGCGCGTCTAGTCAAACGTAATTTGAAAACTTGTCTAAAATGGCAATTTTGAGTTAGTAATGTCTAATAGGTCATGTGTCTGCACGTGTATAAGAATGCTGCTCGATTTCATTGGAAACTAGTAATTATGATATATTTGGCGATTAAGGATGAATATGCAAGTTCAGTAAAATCGTTTGAACTGGAATCAGCACATACGGTTCTTTTGGTACGTATTTAGGCCAAATAAAACATTTTGAAAAGCACTTTACGTCACTTTAGTATTTAATAAATGTGCCTGTACCCTTTCCATGCAAATAAATAATGTCCAGAAATAAACTAGTCTGTACAGGTTGTCTCTGTCGCTTTTAAAAAGTATTTCAGTAATGATCCTGCACAGTTTGAAAGAGAGAAACAGACACAGAGAGACTGTTCATAGACATTCTTTTCGTCATTTTCTTACTTTTATTCTACTTGCAGTAGCTGACCTGTGCAAGACCTTCCCTGACGGTTACAAGCTCCTGTGTGACGCGGCCGAGAACAAAACCAAGCCTATGTGCGAGGGCACCTGCTCGGCCGCTGTACCTACTGGGCTGAACAACCTCACCCCGGTCTTACTAGCTGTCTGTGTCCTCCTTGTCATCGCACACTAGTAGCGACATTGTGACAGTTTATGTATTCAGTGATTTCATACTTATCTTGGAGGCTGCATAACCTCTGTCCTGTTCAGGTTCTGAAACATCGCTGGACCTGTACGCAGAATTTGGGGCAGCCTCCAAAATAATGCGAAGTTTCTGTATGAAATTGTGTTTTAAGATGTCTGTCCATCACGTTTCGTTTTTAATACTATTCTCTTAAGTGTTTAACTTATTTTGTCTTTTTCAACGTTTCTTCTTTTAACCACGTTGTAACTTGTAACATCCTGTCTTGTTACCATGGTAACTGCAGACAAATCTGCTGTGCTTGACGGTAGCTTCAACATGTCACGCCCAGAGACAAACTTACATAACTCTTTATGATTTTGAAAATGATGTATAAACTTGAAAAAACAAAATGAATTTTCTATTTTTCGACATGTATTATACCAAAATCATAGAACACTTTCAAAGGAAGTATGACAGTGCTGTTTCCTTTGTGGAGGGAAAATCGAAGGAATATTTCGGTCTGTGCATGCGTGATATTAACTTACATTGTTATTTTGAAACATATAACTTTGGTATTTATTTCAGTTGATTTCTATTTGACATATTCATGAGAGTTAAACATTCCCTTTAAAAGAAAAATAATTAGCAGTGAAGCTATCCATCAGTATTAATACTGTACCAATGCAAAACATTTTACCTTTTTTCACAATACACTGTATATTAGTCAAATTTTATTCGTTACAAACTTTATATTTTGGCAATACAAGTGTTTTAAAATTTAGATAAATACTTCAAAGAAAGCTGCAACTGTTTCTGTATATGCACCAGATACATCCAGAAAAGAGTGGTATAGTCCTACCTGTCCCATCTTATTGTTATAACCTACATTGGATCAATTCTTTAACACTTGAATTCAAATTACTTTTTTTAAATTTTCAATGTACATTGAGATCGACTGGCTGCTTGTTGAATGTGATGATATGCACACAGATATGTACGGACACCCTCTCCTCTGAAATGAACTTGTCCACAAATGACAAATGACCAGAGTTGGGGCAATTCAGATTCTGTGTGGCATTTACTTGTCAATAAAAATGTGATTTTACCTGCATTTGTATTCATTGTGTTTTCCATAAATCTGACAAGGCATTAACTGACTACTTGTATGTCAACCACCGATTACTGACGTGTCGTTCACTGACTTCTGACATGTCATTCACTGACTGCTAACATGTCAGGCCTATAATACAAGTACAGTTGTTGCGATTCAATCACGTGGTGGTGACATTTTTTTTAACATGTTTTAGGTAAATTGCGAGATTTTATTACACCAATGTTATTAGAGTTTAACAGATTGGACAATTATTGTTTATCTTGTACAGGTGATTTCTTAATTGTAATTACTTCGTACAGTCAAAAAATACATGGAATTCATCTTCAGCATTACCTCAAGTACAGTTTTTACAACTAGATGAGCGTTTGCGGGACACCGCAAAAGAAGAGCAGCCCTGAAACTTAGGGTCTCGCCTTTCCCTGTTCCGCCTTCTCCACAGCAACAATAAAATGGGAACAATTGTTTTTCATTATTCGAGTTATTACTAACAAGTCACTCGGGTCACTTTTCACAAGTTTGTTCTTAAAACCTATTTCTGATATCAAAATTGGGTCAAAGGATTAATGTGGCCTTAACCAATATCTCATGACCTTGAACTTTGACCTTCAAGGTCACACCATCAATGATCACTTTTCATTGTCCATAACAATCATGCAATGACTTAAACTGTTCATAGACATATTCACAAAAGCATGCTTAAGTTGTGACCTCGCTGTGGCCTTGATCTTTGACAGATTTTAGCGAAAACCTTTTCAAATCTTGGTCTTTCTCCATAGTTGATATATAAGAGCCTGATGGCACACAAAATGTTTGAATTTATAGTGTTTACAAGGATTTTTGTAGTGATTTCAGAACTCATGACCTTTGACCTTTGACCTTGAATGTGAACATGTCGAAATGTATATGAGGTGTTAATACCTTCTTGGAAAAAAAGTTGTTTAGTGATTTCAGAACTAGTGACCTTTACCCTATTTCGTGACCTTGACATCCTTAAGTTGTGACCTCGCTGTGACCTTGATCTTTGACAGAGTTTAGCGAAAACCTTTTCAAATCTTGGCCTTTCTCCATAGTTGATATACACCAAATAAGAGCCTGATAGCACAAATATTTTTCAAGTTATCTGTTTAAAAGGATTTTTTTAGTAATTTCAAAACTCCTGATCTTGACCTTTGACCTTGGATGAGAAAAATGTGAAAAGTAAGAAGTTATGTATATGAGTTCTCAAAACCTTCTAGGAAAAAAGTTATAGTCAATACAAAACATGGCGGAAACTGCGCACAAACTGATAGGAACCCTGACTCAGTCAGGGCTGCTAAATATATTCATCATTATCAAACAAAAATAGAGCCACTGGCTCTGTAGCTCATCAGGCTATATATACATTAAATAATTCAAAATGTCAACTTCTAGGTGAGAGGTACAACAAATAGGAAGCACTTTAAATGGAGAAGATGAAATAGGTCTTAAGGTCCTTGCCCCTCCGATCAATCTTATAGGCCAGAGATAAAATCCCCTACAAATAAAGACACACTTGAAGATTTAATTCATCACTGTTGTTTCCTTTAAATTACCTCCCTTTAAAGAGCACATAAAATCTTAAGATGAAAACAGCTTTTCAGGTCATGACCTCTGCGATCTATATTTGGGGTCGCAGGGTCGCAAAATCTACAATTTAGAATCCCCATTGGCCAAGGAGTCTGCACATAACTTTTCAGCTCTCTAGAGCTTTTGAAACTTGAGAAGATGAAAATAGGTTTTTAAGGATGTGACCCCTGTGACCCCATTTGGGGTCACGGGGTCACAAAATCTAAAATTTAGAATCCCCATTGGTCAAAGAGTCTGCACACAACTTCTCAGCTCTCTAGACCTTTTGGAACTGGAGAAGAAGATGAAAATAGGTTTTTAAGGATGTGACCACTGTGACCCAATTTGGGGTCACGGGGTCATGAAATCTACAATTTAGAATCCCTATTAGCCATGGAGTATGTACACAAAATTTCAGCTCCCTAGACCAAATAGTTTTGGAGAAGAAGATGAAAATGCGAAAAGTTTACAGACGGACGGACAGACGGCCGGACGCCGGACACCATGCCATGCCATAAGCCCATCGCGCCTTTCAGGCCAGATGAGCTAAAAATTCATTTCTTTTCGAAAAGATTTAATTCTGAAGTCATGGAAACCAATTCTAAATTTACATAAGGCCCGTTTTAGGGAGCTATCTTCTAAATGTTTAATATAAAACTCGGGCTCCAATAAAGAATTATATAAGGAATAAAACTCTTAAAATCTTTAATTACTTATTGACATACACCATTCTTGGAAATAAATATCTTTAAGGGCATTGTTTAAAATTAATTAAAAAATCATTGACTGCTGGCATGTCATTTACGAACTGCTGACAAGGCATTCACTGTCTTCTGACATGTCAATTACTGACTGCTGATATGTCAATCAGTGTCTTATGACAAAGCATTCACTGACTGCTGAAAAGTCAATCGCTGACTACTGATGTGTCAACCATTGACTGGTGACATGTCAATCATATACTGGTGACATGTCAACCACTTACTCCTGACATGTCAATCACTAACTGCTGACAAGGCATTCATTGACTACTGACAAGACAGTCACTGACTGCTGACATGTCAATCACTGACTTCTGACAAGGAATTGACTGACTGCTGACATGTCAATCATGTAGTACTGCTGACATGTCAATCATGTACTACTGCTGACATGTCAATCACTGACTGCTGACATGTCAATAACCAACTGCAGACGTGTCAACCAATTGTTGTTGACATGTCAATCAGTGGCTACAAACAAGACATTCACTGATTATTCACTGGAATGTCAATCATTGACTACTGACATGTCAACCAATGACTACTGACAAGGCATGTGTCGACTGCTGACATGTCAATCACTGACTGCTGACATGTCACCTGTTGACTGTTCAATGATTTGGGGTGAGAGGTGATTTGGGGTTTAACCGTTCTCAAGGGTATTTCACTTATCGCGGCTGCTAGTATTATTGCAGGGAGAAAGTCCAGAGCTCCATGGTGGCTATGCATTATGGTGAAACCTGCGAGCATCGGCTGGAACTAGCAAACTATGGGTGGTACTGCGCTGAAATTCAGTGCAGCATTGCACCCAAACCTTACTGCATGTAGAACAGTTCTCTACTGTCGACATAGTTGCCGAGCCCCTAGCAGGAATCGAAGACCGGAACTCTTGATCCGAATCCGAGCGTGCTAGATGGACACAAAAGTAATATTATGTTGAACTGGAACATGATCAATGAAATGAATGATTTTTTTATGGAGAAATTGTAACATGAACAATGAACATTTAGGTATGATAGTCTTTATTCACTCAAATACACAAGTATCTTCTGCAATTCTGCATAATATGTATGCACACATCATACATTTTCAATTATAAATTGATAAACTTGCATCTTTCTGCCAGGAAGACAATAACCCTTTATCCTAAAGAGTTTTTTTAAAACAGCACGTAAGCACATTCTTCAACTTACTTAACACCTGCCATTTTCAGAATAGGTCTTCAGCTGTATAATGCTTTCTTCATTGTCATTTGTCAGTTGTGGACAAAGTCCACATAAAAGTCAGCTGCAAAGTCAATGTTTAATCATTCGCCTGCTAGTCTGTACACCAGGACCAACCAGCACAGTCTTAGTCAACACGTCCGAACAACCCCTTCACCAATACTGACAGCACTGAGTTATCTCCCCTTAGTCTGAGGAAATTTACTGCAAGTGAGACCTGTTTTATGAAAAACTATAAGCCAAGACAGATTCAGTCAGATCTGAAAACTTCAATTCACTTTCATAAGCATTTCAGAACTTGTGAGGTTCAGGCATCAGTAAAAAATTCAATTTCAAACTTTATGATTTAGATCCAAGAGCTGCAATGACTTTCAACTGTTAACTCTTTCTCTTCATTTGAGCTTCATGTCTGTGCTGTAAAGGCTTGATCTGCACCAAGATCCTCCTTGAGGCTGTCACTGGTAGACCGGTAGTGATCACGAGACACGAACATGGAACAGGTGCCCTGTCATAAGAGAGTCGGGGCAAGAGTCTTCCTCATCGTGATCATCGTGTTGATCTCCCAGATGATGGAGCGAATCTGGTCAATAATGTCCTTGATTTCCTGGTTCTTCATCCGTACTTGCTGCAAAAGAAAAATATTTTGTAAACAAGTAAAGTATTTGACTAGTATTTATGGGGAATTTTACTTTCAATTCTATTATCAAAAGATTTCACAAGTGGAGTACTTGTCATTATTTGAACTTTCAAGTTTGATTTAAATGAATGGAATAGAAAAAATAACATTTATTGGACTTCTAATCAAAGGAATCGACACAAATGTCTATAGATAGAAAAGGAAAATGTCACGAAAATGAATGTGTTAGAAGAAGAAAACTGTCTCATAAGTTATAATTCTCTTATTTTAACTTCATTTCTGGTATCATCATCATTATATATTAATACAATGAACTTAATGTCTATAACAAAATGATCAAAGCAACATCTCGAGAGACTGACCTCTACAACATCCCTGTGTTCCTCGGCCACATAGCGGTACACATCGTTGTTCATGGACGTCTGTTCAACCTCCTGCCCTGTCAGCGGGATCAGCAGCTGCAAGAAATAATCAATTTGTCTTTATCATATCTTTAGCAGTGAAAGAGACTTGGTTTTCTAAGTCACTCACTCAATGACATCAAGTTTCCTCAATACAGAAGAGGTGACATCGCCTTTAAATGGTATGATGCCACTTTTACAATCAATGTTACTTATTCACTGAATAAGTAAATAGTTTAACGTAAAACATTTCATTTCAACAGGAGTATATTTATGTGACTGAATAATGCCAGTATTTTAAGTCAAAAGATATCTATTGGCCAAATAACTTAACGGTATTACTGGTAATAGGTAACAACACCTAAAACCAATGGCATGTCCTCATTAAAATACTGGCTGGAGAGCCAGTGTCGCTGGAAAATGTTTTATATTCACTAGTATAAACAATTAGACATATGCCATGTGACATCATTAGATAAGGAACTTATTAGCTAAAGAAACTTGTCCCATTCTCACCTCATCGGGAGGATCTGGGATGTGCATGGATATCTCGGTGATTTTGTTGAAGATGAGTCTCAGCTTTTGGAACAGCTGAATTATGAACCGCAGCTGCTCGTCGATCTTCACACGTCGGTCCTGGTACAGCTGCGGGCTCACATTCACCCCGTTAGCCAGCTGTAGGCGGAGAAAACTTTGTACATTCATTCAACATTCAATACTACAATCCATGAGCAACTCATTTTTAAAAATAAAGAGCTTAGGGCTGACATTTAATAAGTTAGTCAGTTTACACACATTCTTGTTGTACACCAGATGAACATTTTCTAAATATTTCTTTTAGTGGTATACAAGAACTATCTCTATCCTTTATCCTGAAGATGCCTATTATAAGCCCTTTGAAAAACACAAAAAACATGCCCTTTGTTAAATATGATTAAGATTTAAAATCAAAGTTACTATACATTAAAACATGAATTCAAATCACACCTCGACTGAAAAAGAAACAAAAATTCATTGAATACATATATATACTTATATACTTAAACGATTATAAAACAAATACTTAGAAAATCAACATAAAACAAAATATTTATAGACAAACCTGCAACCGAGACATTTGCTGGAAGAGCTCTGTTGCCTTGGCGACAATATCATGGACAGCTTCCTGACCAGCTCGACAGAAGAGTGCAACATTCACTTCCTTTTGTGGTTGCTGCATCATCTGCGGCTGTTGCGGGGACATGTGGGGGAGAGGGGGAGGGGGAGGGTACGACTGGTAGGCAGCTGGGGCTGACATTTGGGACGTCAGTGGGTAGTGACCGCTCGGGCCAGCCATGTTGTCAACTTACAGAGACCAAATTATCTGGAAAGAATAGTGAACTATTTTTATGCTAAGTTACATGGAATGATAATGTCAGATTGTGGTTCTCCACACAATCATCCAAAACTGTGACAGGAGATGTCACTTGTGTCAGATCAAAAGACATATATTTGACAATAGATTTTAAACACAATCATCAGGACATTGGACTTATAAATCTGATATATTATGAAGTGTCAAAATTTCTTTGACTTATAGCTGTTTTTAAATCAAAGTTGTATTTTCAAGCCGATTTAGTGATTAAATTGATTAATTGATTTTTTTTATTTTCTGGTGTGTTTAAGGATATAGTTACATAGAGAACAGACCTGTATGAGACCAACATTCGTACTGGTCGTGTACTTTTTGGCAATCTATCACTCACATGCGTTTAAGCGAACATTTGTATGACGACTTGGTTGGGATTTTGGAGATTAGTCACATCGTCGTCAGGGACTTTAATGTGTCTGACGAAAGGAAAACTGTCATTATCATAACCTTTTTATCATATAAAACATCTGTGACTGTGTTTTAAAAGATATGAAAAGAATGGTTAAACAAGTAAACAGTTTATTAATAACAATAAAGGGTTATTTTATAAGATAAAATATGTTTTAACCAGTATACGTGCAAAATGGTCAATATTAGTGAAGGTATATGTTATCAGCCGATCCGTGCTGATTATGTAGAGATCACAAGGGCAACATATGCGACTTGAGTACTAGTTCCAAAATAATTTTTGCTAATAATTGCAATTGGAGACGGTCATAGATTTCTATTATCGCATCTATGAGTACTATGACTTTATTGTTTTTTAATGAGTTGATGTTCAGACTGTTATCAAATATTTTAATAATTTTGGGATTACATATCAGTAAAACTTTTATGATGATATTTTGCGATATTTAAAATTAATAATTAAAGTGCCAAATAGACAAAATCACTTTTAATAGAGCTGTTTAAAAAAACTGTTTCTTTCACTCTCTATCAAAGAATTGTATAGTGATCAAAATCTACAATCAACCTTTCATTTACGAAAATAGGCTGTCTTACTGTTCAAGATATTTGTCTTTCCAGATATTTTAACATTAACTGAGCGTCGAAGTTTTAAATCATGCTAACAGTAGATCTTGCGGTCAGTCAGTTATGCCTGTGGAAGAGTTATCTGCCCCTGGAAATATTTTATGATACTTTCCTATGCATAGTTTACATTGAAAGAAACAGACTTCTCACCGAACTGCCGACATTTCAATAGTAAAGACAGTACACATGAAGTTTATTAGCCCATATTTTATACTGTAACACAAAGTCATCATATATATGTATCTTTTTATATTTTCTTTTCAAAACGACATTCCGAGGTAGTGGGAATGATCGAAAGGAATATCAAGAAATATACAAAGTAAACATTGCATGAGTCCCAAAACCGGCCATAAGATAGATTATCCTCCATTAATTACCGAAGATTAGGGCTAATAATCACATTATATCACATCAAAACACATGAATGAATATAGGCCTATATAAACTTACTTAAAGATTTATATTTCATACAGGAATATATTGGACATGGTATGAATTATTCATTTTTAACATTTTTAACATCATATTACATATACATACAATGAAAAGTGTAACTAAATGTTTTCACATATATCATAAGATCTAAAGTGATTTACTGATCCAAAAAGAAATTATAACATATCTTGTTCATCATTCAAATATAGGATTCAACATACTTGTTTATATTTCGTATGATTTCTTTTCCATTTTAGAATTTAGACCTTGATGTTTTGTCCTTATTAATGGGCTTTGTATATATATGATTTTTCTGGCTGCAACAAGGACTTCAATGGTCAAATCAGCTGACGATTACAATCATAAGTTGACTTTTGTAACTAGTTGTGACGAAAATGCTATCTGCATATCTCGTTGAAACCGCGTGATTTCGCAAGCACCTGCGAGACGATTGTTTGATGGTTTCTTGAACGTTTATGAATATTGGGGATCTTGGTTCGAATCCCGCGAAGTATGCAATTTTGTACATTCATTTAAATACCATACAGTTATTTTGAAAACACCCTGATTCTTTCAAACAACCTTAGTCATTCTATAGCATCAAGTTATGCCTAAAAGTAGCGGTATTTGGCGGGTGTTGGAATATTGTTTTTCTTTTCAAAAAGTTGCTTTATATTATCAAATTTAGATTGTATTTTATAAAAATGGAATTATCAAGAGGTATTTTTACGTTTGTAAAATATTTATGTTATTTAGATTTTATTTGTTTTGTTAATGAGAAACTTTATTTGAAATATATTATTTAAAAATAATTTCATATTGTTACACATTTTAAATTTACATTATTTTGACAGTAAAATATCACTTAATCCAGAATTAATTTAAATATAGATGTCTGTTCATATCATATTTTATAATTTCTTCAGGTGATGAAGACTGTTGTCAGTGTTGAAGTTAATTGAGAACATAATTGAAATTGTTTTTGTCAATTTATCGATTAATCTTTTTAGCATGATTTATTACATAAAATAAACCTCAAATTATGCTTTGTATGTATTAATGTTGTAATCTTATTATCATTTACTGTCACATTTAGTGACTGGGTAGCGGAGTGGTGAGCGCTATCGGCTTCAGATCAAGAGGTCCTGGGTTCGAATCCCACCAGGGACTTGGCAACTTGTCTGCTGTGGAGAATTGCGACACTGAATTTCAGCACAGTACCAATTGCCACCACATGGGTTGCTAGTTCCCACCGTTGTTCGCAGGTTTCACCTCAATGCATAGCCACTATGTCATTGTGGGCTTTCTCCCTGCAATAATATAGCAGCCGTGATATAAGTGAAAGACTCATGAAAGCAGTGTTAAAACACAAATTCCCCTCACGTAGAGTCATATTTCACTTCAATATATTTAAACTTTTTTGGGGAAGATAATATTGGTTGTTATATTATGAATCTAGACACCACACATTAATGACAGAATTATTTATTTTGATACATGTATAATATTTCATAGGCGTAGGAACAGGGGGGGCCCGGAGGGCCGGGCCCCCCCACTTCTGAAACTGGGGGGGCACGGCCCCCCCACTTTTCACACACGAAAAAAAAATTCAATAGCGCTTTCTAGGAGCAAATAGTACGTGTCAATTTTGAAGAAATTTTTTTTCTCATACTATTTTTTCAGAAACAGATAATATGACGAGTCCTCACCCTATTTTTAACACTAATATGGATGAAAATTTTGATCCTACAGCATCTTCTAGTGAAAATACGACTTGGCAACCCCCATTTTCAGACGAAATTGAAAAGAATGTTGTTCCTATAGCTGTGTTTGGTGGGAGGGGGGTGCTTTGATACGTTTCTTAATACGTTTCAAAATTCGGATTTTTCTCCAGAAGTAAGAGCTAGAAAGTTCAAATATCGACTCCTAAGACATTTGGGATTGAAATTGTACATTTTGTGACCATGTCACCCCTAGTAAGGGCAACATTGGCCACTCCTGAAAACGGTTTTAGCTCATCAGACCTGACCTCAAAAACCTATTTCGTCTTTCTTCTCTATAACCAGCTCTGTAGTGACTACAGACAGCTGGCATCTCGTGTACATACTCCTACTGTCACTCCTTAGATCATGGATATCTTGATTAATAAGGGCCCAAGGAACCACAGCATTAATACCTATTTTCGTCTTATTCTCCAGAACCACTGATTCCAGAGATCTGGAATCATTAGTACAGTTAACTTGGCAAGCGGAGATTCTGATTCATATATTTGGTGACCATTTGATCCCTAATAAGGTCCTCAGGGGCCACAAACTCAAGGACTATATTTGTCTTTTTCTCCAGAACCAGTAACTCTAGAGAGTTGAAGTTCTGTGTACAGGCACCTTGGCAAGTGGGGATTATAATTTATAGATTTGATAACTTTTCGGTGTCATGGTTTTATGATCTTCTACAGAATGAAAAGTCATTGTATTGGTCTCTTGGATTATGAATT
The DNA here is from genome assembly GCA_936450465.1 of Gibbula magus. Lineage (NCBI taxonomy): Eukaryota > Metazoa > Mollusca > Gastropoda > Trochida > Trochidae > Gibbula > Gibbula magus. The sequence goes on along the minus strand of OW388289.1, from coordinate 107,854,073 downwards.
GTAATTTTTCAAACAATATGTCTAGTGTTTATTTAAAACCTGATTTTCGACATCATTTTCGATGCTATTTCAGGATTAATTCTGATCGAACTGAGATATGAATGTTCTTTCTCAGGCTCTGGAACAAGTCAAACTTGTCGACTTTATTTCAATCTTATTTTATTTCCATTTTATCGTGACTTCCGTTGTCTTGTCCACAAATATTGATGCTCATACATATCCCTTGCAATTACAACTATATGGTCCTGAGTACCCTAACACACGCACTCAAAAATTCCAAATTGTTGCCATTATGGACTAATCGTGGCCTAGTGTAAACGCAGCATATGCAGATTAAACATTTGTAATGATTATTTTCTGAAATATTAAGAACAAAAGCACTAGGAATATGATACATGCTAACTTTCAACTTTCTCGCGAGTATAGGTCTCTGTCCCTTTCACAATTAGGACATACTGTCCTTTCTCTCAAAATGAATGATTTCTAGTATAATTTTTTTAAATTTCCGCCTTTAAAAATATGTTAACGGTGCTTATTCTATTCAGGTGAATGTTTCAGTTCAAACACATTTTCAAATGTTCATTTCTGATTTGATCTAGGTACAATTTGGTGTATTTTCTTGACATAAAATCGATTTATTACAGCCACACCTGTGTCAAGTGACTTTTTTTTTACCTCAAAAGCAAGGTCACGTGACTTTTTTGGCCCCAAAGTAAGGTCACGTGACTTTTTTGGCCCCAAAATAAGGTCATGTGATTTTAAATTTAAATAATCAGTGAAACACACTGTAAAGCCCATCCAAAATGACTAAGATTTTCGTGCCCCCCCCCCCCCCCCCCCCCCCCCCCCCCTCAACACAGACGGGGTATTCTGACCCAAGCTTGATCCACCCCCCGCTCTCAAGAAAACAAATTGGGCCCCCCCCCACCCCAAAATCCGTTCCTACGCCTATGTATTTCCTCATGCTTTGAAGACTTATGCATGTGAATATCTTATTATATTTATCTAGGTGTTAGAGATGTTTGACTGAAGGTCACAATGGCAAGAACAAAGGCAAACCCGGGCAAAGCAACAAATCCTAAAGCAGGTGAATTCTTTTAAAAAGATTTTGATAGTAGTGTTATATTCTTATATATGTAATCATGTAAATACTTTTTATTTCACCAATAACTGTTGAAAAATGTAACTCTCACTTTCGCATTTCTGATATCAACTATTTCAACACTTCTTGATTAAAATAAAATTATCTTCAGCAAGTATCAGATATTTGTTTCTTGAAAATCAGTTTGTGTTGACATAGATAAATCAGCAGATTCTTAGGTGAAATTCTTTATAAATTATTGTAATTACATTTACAGATTTCAGTTTTATACTCTTCAAATTTTAAATGGTTTAGAATAAAGAGAATTTGATGCAAAATGTAAATATGCTGGACAAAAAAAGAGATATTTTTAATTATGAATAATGAAGTATTTGTTACTTGACATACTGATGAAATAAAAATCATAAAACATCCAATATCCCTAACTTATTTTATCCAGTATAGATAGAGAAGACATATTTAACATAACTGAACTGTTTTATGATCATTTCAGGAACATCTGATTCAAAGAAAAGTAAAGCAAAGTCAACTCCTCAACGTGGACCCAAGCCAAGACGAAGTGCAGAGCTTGCCATTCCTGCTAGATCTGAGACGGCAAGTAAAGCAGTGGAATCAGAGGATAACTCGTTGGAGGAATTGGACATTTTGTCTCCACTTAGGGCGCCAGATCCTTCAAAAGAAGATCTTCTCACATCACTTTCTCTCTCCGACAAGAGAAAAGTGAACAAGTCTAAAGATGAGTCTAAAGTTCAGCCATCTGTGCGATCATCATCAAGAACCCGAACAAGAAATGTGAGACTAGAAGATATAGGACAAGATGAGAATGATGAAGATGCAAGCTTCGATGACAGTGTTGAGGGTGATGACGCACATCCAAGAAAGACGAAGAAACCAAAAACGTCAATTACTCCAGAAAGGAAAAAACTATCCTATGTTAGTGACTTTGACGATGCAAATGAGGATGAGATAAACAAGTCTCAAGAACTGAATAAAAGCTCTACAAAAACAAGAGGAGGTAACTCTAATAAGAGTGGGCTTAGACATGATGCTGTTTGTATAGAGAGCAGTGAGGACACCAGTTGTAAATCTCAGTTGGAGGGGAAAGCGAAGGCTGTAGTAGATTTAGCTAATGTTTCATTTGATGTGTCAACTCTATCATCGTCAACGCCTGTAGCAAGGAGAGGTAGGGGTCGCCCAAGGGGTCGTGGACAGGGATGGGGTCGGGGGTCACTGAAGGGAACTCCATTGAGGGGGGTCGAGGATAAGGAAAACTCTTCGATGAATGCTGATGATTTTGAAAATAATCCAAATCAAAGTGTGCGATCAAGTTCAAGAAAACGAAAAAAGAAGGTATTTCATGATGATGTCAGTATTGATTCTGATGGAGACTTGAATTCCAGTGAGAGAGAGGGGGAAGAAGACGTACCAAAGCGGATGAGAACTGATGATGACGATTTTGTTGTGGCTGACAGCACTCCTCGGGGAAGAGGAAGGGGGCGGGGCAGAGGTAGGGGGAGGGGCAGAGGTCGGGGGAGGGGCAGAGGTCGTGGGAGGGGAAGACGACACAGTATAGGTGATTCTGAGGAGGATGAGGAGAACGACACCGACAGTGAGGAGGCACTAGATCGTGGGAGAAAACGCTCAAGAGATGGGTCGGATAATGATGAGGAGGTAACTCCAAAGCCTAAACGTGGACGAAAAAAACTCTTGAGGGTTGTTCTCAAGTCACCAGAAATTGCGGTGAGTTCATTGTTATCTTTGTAGTTCATTATCTAAAACACATCTTCAGAGTTATCTAATAAATACCAAAATCTAAGCCTGTTACACACAGATGAAGATCTGACAGCAATCTAAGATGGGTCTTCTCAAACGGAACTTTCCTCAGAATCTTCTCTTCAGTGCACTGACGACTAACAAATCTGATTATAGTGAGCTGGTAAATGGCACACTGTTTGGTAAATGTGAGGAAAGTTCAGTTTCAGTTTGATCTCCACTTGTTGAGGCATTTGGCATCCTGGATTCTGTCAAACCATTGATCGTTTGGTCCTTGACTTTCGGCATTTTCAATTTCATTTATACTCTACAGAGCTATATTCTACATTTGATGACCTTGACCATGCTGCACACCCAAAACCCGAAAAAGGTTTCTTCTTCTCAAAACTTTAAAGACCTAGAAAGCTAAAAATCTTGTGTTCAGGCTCCTTGGCCAACTGGAATGAATTGTAGTTTTGTTTACCCTCATATGGGTAACGAGACGATATTGACATGTACCATTGCTTTAACTGGATCTCTGTTGCAGCCCTCTACCATGTGTGTCCGCTGTGATCAAGAGATGACAACTCTGGCATCACTCAAGTATCATCTGATGACAGTCCATCAGGCCCTGGTATGTTTGTTTCATCAGGCATCACATCCTCGGTTACCCAGGGTTTTATATATGCTCCAGTACTCTCCACTATATCACCCCTGGGAAACTCTATCAGTGAAATTTGCACTAAAATTACCCACCCTTGGCCTGCGTGACGAAGTCAGTAAACAAAGAAAATGCTCAATAGGATAAGACGAAAGTGGTCATGGCAGATAACCGGTGACGGATGGCTAACAAAATGACCCCGCGTGGTTTGCAACGAAGTGATATGAATTGTCATTGGCTCGCAGGTCCATGCTGCGTAGCAGTTTGATTGGCTCACGTCGGCCAAGGGCGGGTAATTTGAGAACAGATTTCTCTGATGGAGTTTCCCAGGGGTGATATAGTGGAGAGTAACGCATATATAAAACCCTGGGTAACCGAGGATGCAGGAATCAGTAAGTCAACAGTCTTATTTAATGATGCAGTAGTGCAGTCAGCAGGAAAATGAAAAAATAGTTCATGTGTAATAAACAGTTTCTTTAAAAATATTGCAAATATTGTGTTATCCAATTATCAAAACAAAATCAAAGTTTACTTGTCTAGTAACTATTTTCCTCACTATTACTTAAAATAAAATATTTATTTAAAACTGCATGTTTATTTTTAAAAAAGTAGTTTCAGTGTGAAGTATTTTATGATTGCTTCATTAGAATGTCTGAGTATGGTATCTAAGTATAAACTTACTTTTTGATGCAATGTACCTTATGAAACATATCCAAAAGCAACACGTATGAAATCCTACAAAAGATATATTCAAGACTATATAATGTTATATGGTTATGAAGTGTAAATTAATCTTTTTGTAATAGTAAAATGTGATTAACCACTTTAGTACAATTCAAACATTTTGTTTTGAGGTTATCATTTTTTATCCAGAAATTCCTATTTTATATAACATGCTATCCCCCTGTATGGCAGTGGTTCAAGGATTGTCCAGAAGGTCGGACCGACCCGTCGGCGCTGAAGAAGATTATGAAGGTGTTGGGTCGACTGGTGTGCATGCAGTGTAAGAAGGAGCTCAACTACTACCACTACTACGTGCATCACAAACAGTGGTGCGGCCGCGAGGTCAGTCTCCTACTGGGCTTCTTTCTTATTTACCTGCAAACAAAATTATAGTCTGCTACTTCGGTTATAACATTAAATATTCCAGCAACAGCCATAAAAGATAGCATTTGTAATTATTTGCTAAGATGTAGACACGGTACATACAATTCTTTTTTAGCTTACAAACCAGAAGTCATGATTTAGATCTGTAAAAATCACAAATATTTTAATGATCAAACACAATTAAACAATATGCTTATTACTTTGTTGTTAATTAACCCTAAGAATTTGGTTCCTGGAAAAGTCCAAGAAGAGCTGCTGCCTTAGCATTGGTAAATCTTAAAGTTGTCTTTGTCAACAGGAGGAACGGACAACGTGTGAGATTTGTGGGCGTGCCCAGAAGTCCATGTGGTACCACGCCCACTTGCTGCAGCACAAGAAGACGGAGGCTAACCGACAGAACAAACCGCCACCGGAGAATGAGGAAGAGGAGACAGATACTGGAAAATCAGGCAAAGTCAAACGGAAATCTGCCAAACAGTACGTTACCATTTATTAAAAACTTATTGCATCTTTAAATGCTGAAGTAATAATTTCCAAACAATTACTGCCTGCCTGACAAAGAGAATGTTCTGGGATGTTCGGCCAAGGATTAATTATAACCATACCCACAATTATTCCTTTAGCAGGTAAAGGGTTAAAATGAAAGCGTTGATGTCAGTCTGTCTTAAAATGCAACAGGTATTAATTGAAGAAATAAAATCATTTCATTCATGATAATATTTTACACTTTCTGAAATGATGGGTAGTAACAAGCTGTACAATTCAATATTCTTGATAAAAAATCGTGCACGTTCAAAAGGTAGTGATTAAATTACATAAGCTAGTAGTCACTTCACTTTATAAATACTTCCACACTCTATCCAGAGCACTGAAGACACTGGCGGAGATCGGAGAGACTGAGAGAAAGATAGCTGGCGAGGCAAAGAAAAGGGGAAGTAAAGCCAGTGAAAGTGAAGACAGCGACAGAGATAAAGACTTTCAGGGCGATGAGTCGATAACTGATGAGGATGATGAATATATTGAGGAGGTAGAAGAGGAGGAAGGGAAGCTGAAAAGAGGTAGGTTCTGTTGCTGTGGGTTCTGATACTCTGGGCTCTGAAGCAATGAGATCTAATTCTGTGGGTTCTGTTGCTGTAGGTTCTGTTACCATGAGTTCTGTTATCATGGGTTATGTTGCTGTAGGTTCTGTTATTATGAGTTCTGTTATCATGGGTTATGTTGCTGTGGGTTCTGTTACCATGGGTTCTGATACCATTCGCTCTGATTCTGTTGGTTCTGATACCATGGGTTCTGATACTATTGAGGTCATTTAGAAGTCCTAGAGCTGAGAAAATTTCCATGAATCATGAAATTGTTAAATCTTGCTAAATTGATCCTTTTCTATTTGATTTCTGTTTGATATACTTGATGATCTTTAAAACTCATTTTAGTGAATTAATGTAGTGTACCATTTTAATAAGTAACATTGTTCTTTTAGTTGACGGACGAAGAAACAAATCCATTAACTCTCGACCCCAAGTTACAGTATTCAGAGATGACCCTGATTTCTTCCTCAACGTTCTCGAGGCAAAGAAGCAAAACTCTGAATTTTTATTCAGAAAACTTCTACCTCGACAAAGCAACTGGAAAGAGTTACCTCAAGAGTGAGCTCAAACAGCATTCATATTTGTTCAGATTATGTTAATTGATATTATGATAAATAGAGATCTTCTGATATTAAATATTTATCCTTTCGACATCCAAAGTTGTGTCAGACGTATCATTTTTGTGGCTTTCAAAACGCCGGTGTGTTTCTCTTGAGGATGTCTGAGCGTACTCATATGCATCAATTTTGTGACCTCCAAAACGCCACTGTGACGTGTTTTACTGCACTGCAGGTTAAACCACAGATTGGCAATGGGATGGGAAAAGTATACCGGCGTTTGAGAAGGGCCAAAAAGTGATACGTTTGAAACTGGATCAGCTGTTTCCCTGCAAAACAATATCGGCAGTCGAAACACGAGTTGATGAAAATTACAAATATACAAGTCATGTTTATCATGTCATGACATTGTGATGTCATCAGGATTTTTATGTAATAGCATTTTGAATCATTACTTAATGACGTAAAAGAATTGTGATGTCATGTGATTGATGGTAACAGGGCATTGTACAAAATCTACTTCTACAACAATATTTCCGAGGGGATATTGCTTGATCTCACACGATATCTCGAATAAAAGGTCTTTAGTAGCATTTCTGTAAACTCTGTTAAGTGGAAAATGTAATATCTCCAAGGGCCCTTCCGGAAGCTGCTTTAATCATGTTTCCTATTTTATCGACAGAGAGGCGTGTAAATACATCACTGAAGAGAAGAGTTTTCCATTTTCTGTGATGAGGAACAATAAAACAAGTGACATGCAGCTACTCAAGATATCAGAATCCTGGAATACAGTAGGTAAGCAACTGGACCAGGTTGTTTGTATCATTTCCTACTGCGCCTCTAATTACAAGATGTCAAAAGGGTTGATGGTGGTGATGGTTTGTAGTTGGTCCAACAAAGGCACAATACAATGCATTAAATTCAGTTTGCTATTGTAACCAGCTCAAGTGTGTCAATGCATAAATACCAGTCATGAAACCAAAATGTCAAGATGTCAACCATATTTATATACATTTGTGTATTATGTTGTTTCTGTAATAATGGACACTTGTTCCTACGACCCCAGGTCAGTCGACATGCTACACAGGCTACGCTATCTGGGGCATGGCCTGGTGCCCCACCCCCTACAAGTCCTCTGCCTCCCAACTCGCTGCGGTCACTTGCAACTTCACAACAGACCACGCCACTAATAAAACATTTAGCGAGACGGGGCTCATTCAGATATGGGACTTTGGACAACTTTCGTGTGAGAGGTGAGAGGAACTACCTTTACTTAAGATGGGTTAATCTTGCATGATAAATATTCAAGAATAATTTCTTTTTTGGTAGGATTTTCTAGGAATTTTGCTTAACATATCAAAAAGTTAACAATACTTAATATGGTCATTTCATTTCTTATCAATGCAACCAGATGTAATTTGTAAATAGATTCTACTAGATTCTAACAACATTAATCAATTGATAACTTTTGATCCATCATACTCTTTTTTAACCTTTACTTTTTTGAATTGACAAAATAAAACTAATTCAAACTTTCAACATCCTGTTTACTCATGCTGTTTGTCAATGGTCCCCTGTTCCAGTAAAGCAAAGGCCGAACCCAAGCTTGCGTTGACGATAGTGCACGAGTTTGGCTGTGTGTGGCAGGTATGCTGGTGTCCACAGGGAGGCTGGCAGGAGCCAGTTACCTCCCCTAGCGGGAAATCGGTAAGGATTACAACACCTGTATTGTATATAAAACAATGCTCCGGTTAGTGTACTAAGATTAGTTTCTTCAAGATGTTGGGACTTTATTTTCAGATAATATAAGTTGTGTTGTCATATCCAAGATAATTTTCACCACTTCACCATTCACATTGCTCAAGGATTTCTCTTTCATAAACCAGTGTAGTAGAAACTAAATGACACGATCCATTTTACTCTGATGTGAGATAGTATATGCCATCCCTGTGTTTAAGAAATGAAGACATCTTTGACTGTTTCAGGATGAGTTATCAAGGCTGGGACTGCTTGCAATTGGCTGTTCTGATGGTACTGTTCGTATATTTAGGTCAGTAATGTCTCTTATATGTTATTTTTATCGTAAAAGAGAAACATAAAAACAACTGCCATAATTCAATTCAAATCAATGTCAAATTTAAAATAGCTAGAAAAGTTCAAAATCTAAATTCAAATTGAAATAAACTAATCTGAAAAATGCTCAATCTAAGAATGTTAAACAAATGTTTTATTATAGTATTCAGTATAAATTGATTTAAAAGTGCCTTCCCCTATGTCCACAGCATCCCCCACCCACAGTTGCTGCCCGGTGCTGCGGGCCTGTATTCCAGTGACAAAGAAGGACCCCCTCCAGTCTACAGGGCCAGGCCCTGCCTCTCTCTCATCAACAGGCAAAATTCAGGTAATTTATATATATATATATAAATACATATATATATATGTTGCATTTCATGTATTGAGCCTCCAAAACACAGGAAGTTATCCGCAGGAGCGGCACCAGAATGTTTGTAGCTGCCTGTTTCGGGGGTTAGACTGATAGATAGACGAATTTTATGTGTTTTGGCTGTTCTCTCTTCCTCTTTATTTTTGCCCGACTCCTGTTGGTTCCATCATAGTATCTTTCAGTGGATCCCCAACACATACATTTTTTTAGACAGGTCGTTAAGCGCCTCACCAAATGTAGTTAATTATCTATTTGTGCATATTTGTTATTTCAAACTTATCAATATGTTCTTAATATCTAAAATACTGGATTAATTATTGTCAAACCATTCTAAGTGGCCAATGTATATAATCACCACTCGGGAATAATCTGGAATTGGCCAATGGTAAAAGATCGTCCATCCCAGAGTATTCTGGCACATACAGCTGAAAGGTTGAGAAGAGAAGTGAGATTTCTTGGATTAGTTACAATACAAATTGACCACTTGACTATATCTCCCCAGAGGGTGGATGCTGCTTGTGTGTGGACTGGCAGAAGCGAGGGGACAGTGAACTGGTAGCTGCCGGGTACTCACAAGGTCAGTAGAAGAGCAGTTTAAACTGAATAGTCGATGATCATCTTACGATTGGTTGTTTATAATAATGATGAAATTGTTTTTCACAAAATGATATTTGATGATCACTGAAAAAGGAATCCTACTGTTTGAAATCTGACATTTCCTGTTATTATGAATATTTCAATATAATTAAGTTAAATCCTTTCATCGTTACTTGCAACTATAATGAAGAATGATCTTCCCTCCAGGAGTGGTCCAGGTGTGGAACTTAAACACGACCTCAACCCTCCTGAGATCCGTCGCCACTCAGGGGGAGACAATTCTACCTTCCCAGATCTTTGCCACTCATCGCAGAGCAGTGACCGGTATCTCCTGGAGTGACACGGTTCCATCATGCTTTGTAACTGTCGGACGAGACAAATATATTGCATTCTGGGATGTGAACTCCCCACACCGACCTTTCAACAAACTGACTTCCACCGAGATGGGCATCATGACATGTGGGAAGTGGGCGGGGCACATGTACTGTGGTGTAGTTGTGGGTCAGGACGACTGTATGCAGTGAGTTTCAACTTCCTTGATATTGAATTGGTTTCTATGTACACATTTTTATGCTCAGATACAGTGGTTAAAACAATTTGGTTAGGATTTTTAAGTTGAGTAGTACTATATGTTGGAATTATCTCATGCTCAGTTGAAGGCATCCAAACGTTATTATTTTGCCAAAAATATTTGTCATCACAAAGCAACAGTAATATAGATATATAAAGATTTATCTCATTTAATCGTAAACAAAATCCCATATAATGTAAAAAGTAAGTTGATCTGATAGCTGTGTTACTGTGAACATTGTTATTAGCAGCTCCGACTAAGTCGGAGCTGCTATCAGTTTTTGCGCAGTTTCCGCCGCCGCCGCCGCTGCCGCACGCGCGTTTTGTATTCGCTATAACTTTTTTCCTAGAAGGTTTTGAGAACTCATATACATAACTTCTTACTTATGCCCCTGGGGAATTTTTTTGACATGTTCATAATCAAGGTCAAAGGTCAAGGTCACGAGTTCTGAAATCGCTTAAAAAATCCTTGTAAACACGATAACTTGAAAAATATTTGTACTATCAGGCTCTTATTTGGTGTACATCAACTATGGAGAAAGGCCAAAATTTGAAAAGGTTTTCGCTAACATCCGTCAAAGGTCAAGGTCACAGCGAGGGCACGACTTAAGCATGCTTTTGCAAAAATGTCTTATTTCAACTATTAACACTTTAAATCATTACATGATTGTGATACACAAAGAAAAGTGATCACTGATTGTGTGACCTTGAATTTTAAAGGTCAAGGTCATGAGATATGGTCATGCTGACCAGTTCTGAAATCACTAAATAACCTTTTCCCAAGAAGGAATTAACACCTCATATACATAGCTTCTTTCTTATAAACCTGGTGGATGATTTTGACATGTTCACATTCAAGGTGAAAGGTCAAGGTCACAAGTTCTGAAATCGCTAAAAAAAATCCTTGTAAACACGATAACTTGACAAATATTTGTGCTACCAGGCTCTTATTTGGTGTACATCAACTATGGAGAAAGGCCAAGATTTGAAAAGGTTTTCGCTAACATCCGTCAAAGGTCAAGGTCACAGCGAGGGCACGACTTAAGCATGCTTATGCAAAAATGTCTTATTTCAACTATGAACACTTTGAATCATTACATGATTGTTATACATAATGAAAAGTGATCACTGATTGTGTGACCTTGAATTTAAAAGGTCATGGTCGCGAGATAGGGTCAAGGTCACCAGTTCTGAAATCACTTAATAACTTTTTTCCATGAAGGTATCAACACCTCATATATATAGCTTCTTTCTTGTACACCTGGGGAAATATTTTGACATGCTCACATTCAAGGTCAAAGGTCAAGGTCATGAGTTCTGAAATCACTACAAAAATCCTTGTAAACACGATAACTTCAACAACTTCTGTGCTATCAGGCCCTAACTTGGTATATATCAACTATGGAGAAAGACCAAGATTTGAAAACGTTTTTGCTAAAATCTGTTAAAGGTCAAGGTCACAGCAAGGTCACAACTTAAGCGTGCTATTGTAAATATGCCTTATGTTAACAATGAACACTTTTGAGTCATTGCATGATTGTTATACACAATGAAAAGTAATCATTGATGGTGTGACCTTGAAGGTCAAAGTTCAAGGTCATGAGATATTGGTTAAGGCCATGTTAATCTTTTGATCCAATTCTGAAATCAGAAATAGATTTTAAGAACAAAGTTGTGAAAAGTGACCCCGGTGATGATTCAACTTGTTAGAATAACTTGAATAATGAAAAACATTTTGTCCAGAAAAATTCCCATTTTATTTATGCTGAGCAGAAGAAGACGGAACAGGGAAAGGCGAGACCCAAAGTTTCGGAGCTGCTCTGCTTTTGCGGTGTCCCGCAAACGCTCTTCTAGTTAATTACTTCTATCTCATTGATGATGAGACATTCTATCGTGTTGTTCCTGTTTCAGTGTGAACCACAACTCGACCTACTTCCAGGAGTGTGGACACAGCGGACCCAAGGGCTTCTTCGACAGACCTCTCGGCGTCCACAACTCCAGTGTCTGGGTCCGTCACAATTTAAATCAATCTCTTTGTTTTCTATGCATGATAAGGTTTATGCTATTGACTAAAATATTCAAAATATTCCATGTATTTCTTACCAAGAAGGTATTTTACAAGGATATAGCCTCAAACACTTTAAGTCCTAATGTTTAGAATTTTCTCACGTCATGAAGTAGAAATGAATGTCTTGATATTTTGGTGATGGTTTCTAACTCGTAATTTGAAACTAGTTAAAGATGTCTCCATTAAATATGAAAGTCATTTGGTGAAGTAGTGAACTGATGCCTGATATTTTGAAATTTAAAACTTTCTTTCATTTCTTTGTGGATGAGAAATGAAATGTCACAAACAGGTTTTGTATCTGGACACTGTAACACTAGGTGAATATATTGCATGTGATAAATACACGGCAAACATTGCTTGGCACCTGTAACATTTTATGAAATTGATACAATTAAACAAGAACAAGTTCGAATTTAATGTCGTTCTTCGATTAAAATTCACAATTGTTAAGAAATCCTCAAGAAAAGAAGAAAACCATCGATGATGGTATTTAAAAGTGAATACCTTTTTTCAAACATTAATTGTGATTTTGTTACAGGACTTGAGTTTTTGCCCCGAGTTCAACACGATGCTATCATGTGATGGCAGTGGCTGCCTGGTAGCCATCAAGGCCCTCGATCTGAGACTGCCCTCCAACAAGTTCTGTAAGGGGATTCCTCGCTGCAAAGCTGTGAGTGAAGGTTTCAATCAGTAATCAAATGAAAATTGCAAAAGTGCATGTAAATCTTTATAACCTATGCCGTGTCCAAAATACTTTTTAGTCTTCACTTTGACTGTGGCTTGTGGTTTAAGATATTTTGAAACTTTGACAGGCATTGCAATGACTAAAAACCTGTTTAAAAACAAAACCACATTGAGAAAGGTTCTTGGCCCTTTTGAAAAGGCCCCATCTGAAATTGTCCAGTGTTTGACAGACAGGAAGCAATTTTTAACACTGATCTCATGAAAAGTAAGAGGACGTTGCCTTTGTCTAAAATTGTCATGATAATATAGAAATTCTTAACGCCAAATGCTTTGACCTACTGATTTGAAATAAAATGACGATTTCCAGATCATCTACTCGACAACTGTTTCCTCCACCTCCACGTCCCCTGTGAAGACCGAGGCCGAGACTGACGCCGGTACGGAAGGGGAGGTAACACAGCAGCACATCCACTTCAAGGATATCGAACATGTGAGTGTTCACCTGATACCATTGATTTATTTCGTTCATACCCATTCATACCTGATGCTCATTCAACATGATGACGTCTATGAAAGTTGTAATCTAATATCAGGCATGATTCATGAATTGATAAAAAAGCTTAGAATGTGTGTATGGTTTTGTAAACCTTGATTGAAAAGTTTGTATGTGTGTGTATGGTTTTCAAAACCTTGATTGAAAAGTTTGTATGTGTGTGTATGGTTTTCAAAACCTTGATTGAGAAGTTTGTATGTGTGTGTATGGTTTTCGATACCTTGATTGAGAAGTTTATATGTGTGTGTATGGTTTTCGAAACCTTGATTGAGAATTTTGTATGTGTGTGTATGGTCTTGATGAAGTTCTCTGATGAAGTTTATTCCACAATTATTTCTATATTTTCTGTCTGTGATATATCTTCTATGATGATAAAAATTCATGTTATTGAAAGTTAATAACCATGTTTCTTTTTGGTACTGCTTCAATATTTTGCTCCTCTTACAAGACTTGCTTCCTTTGTCCTGCCTATTCTTCATCCTAAGCTAAGAACTTTCATCCTCCAGCCCTTTGAGCATACTAATGTGTAAAAATGCTCTTGAAAGGTTGACTATTATTATCATATCATTACACGTACAGATCAACAACATCCACACCATGAGCTACAGGAGCGAGCTGGGACACAAGATGCCGAGTCTGAGTCTGGCGGACACGGAGGCGGTTCCCCTCCAATCCATATACAGGGTGAGTTAGTGTCTGCTCTTTACAGCAGCCAACTTCCCAATGCAAGGCATAACTCTTGCCAGTCTCCATTACTGGCTGATTTAGGCCTTGCAGTATTTCCTTAAGAAATCTGTGTTTAGAAATCCAGGCCCGCTATGCATTTCTGGTGCAGCTATTCGCTATCTTGACACAACGTAGCGAGGGAAATACCGCAAGGGTTAAATCAGCCAGTAGGGCAGACTGGCAAGAGTTATGCCTTGCGTTTGGAAGTTGTACAGCAGCATAAACACTGCTTTCAAAACTGGATTATATTTCTGTCCAGTCATTCTAGATCAGCTATTTTATTTCCATAATAGAAATATTTCAGTATCTGTAATAACATGCCATATTGTATTTATGTTGTACTTTCATTGATAATATTCCATTAAAACAAGTTCACCAATCATAAACACCAATGTTAAGAGATCTATGCAAATGTAAGTCATCATAATTATGATGGTGTTGAGCATTGGGATCCTTGATTTGACTTACAGCCCAAACACTGGTGTCAGCGAATGTTTCCCATTAGATATGATTAAATAGACAATACAAGGGACTGGTAAATTGCTTATCTTATTGAAATTTTGTTATGCTATTGCACAAAGTCAAAGTCAATATATAAATCAAGTAATAATATTTATTTACTGTAATACAGTGTTTGCTAAGATATTGATAAAATGACGATGACTGCAGGTTGAAGTGAAACTGTACGTCAAGAAATCATTATGGCAGATGTTTTGTTTCTACTAAAATGATGAAATTGATACATATATGACAGTAAGATGTTGTGTCGGCAGGTGGCGGTGAACCCGAACATAGAGAGTTGCACCTGGACACTGAGCGGAGGCCAGGCTGGTTTCCTCCGCCTCCACAACCTACTCGGGATGATGTCATCCTCCGCTAAGAAGGAGCTCGCAGTCTCGTAATGGAGTCAGTGACAGATCCAGAGGGCAGGGGTTCGAACCCAGCCACCTTTTGAAAATATTTACATGTGAATTTGATGGACCCTCTCTGGATGAACATATTTCAATGTGAGAATCCCAACTTTCCAAGTTGCTGGAACTGCCTATGGAAGTCAGAGTAATATGGGTTGAATGATTATCAATCTCATCTGTTAGAAATACATGCGAGATAGATAGTGAGCAAATATAACATTTGGGATAATTACACTACCTTCAATAGTACAAATTCTTGTACTTCTTCGGGCCGGGTCCCATGCAGGATTTAAACCCACACCCTCACAGTAAGACAACTTTCGCCAGCACTGACCGTACTAACCGCTTACCACACGACCACAGGGCCTCAACATCTCATCTGTATTACCTCAACCAAGATCCAGTCAGCTCACTGTATTCTAATGGAAGTTTACTGGAATCGACGACAGCGTGCCCAGTGCAAGGGGAATGACATATAGTGGCTACATGCAAGGTATTATTAGCAGCTGTCTGTGCTGTATTGGTGACTTTCAAGAGCATTCTCCACAGTTTTACTGCCTCTGTGATGAAGGAACTGGCCTTTGTGTGACAGAAATAATATTGCTATGTTGTGCTACAGGGATTGCCAGGACATGACCTATGGGTCACACTTGATTGTTGCATGGATGAAATTTTGCTGTTTGTCTCTCTAGTGCAAGATCTTTGTCCAGCAAGAATGGATAATAATGGAATCAGTGTGTTGTATGAAAGCCATGAAATAGAGCGAGTACTTCCAGAAATGACTGACACTGAACATGTCTCGTAGTGTAAGTTGAGTTGCTGAATAGGAGGAATCCTCTACAACTACTTGCTCAGTGATTCCGTGATACATGAAATACTGTGTATTATACCTAATTAATTGCTTTGAATTGATGAAATACTACTAGAGAGCTTGGAAAAAAGACAAGCTCACATGTGCTAAGAATAAACTCATTTTGTTGATGAAAATAAAAAAAAAGGAAATTTGGTTTGTTGTA
The DNA here is from genome assembly GCA_936450465.1 of Gibbula magus. NCBI lineage: Eukaryota > Metazoa > Mollusca > Gastropoda > Trochida > Trochidae > Gibbula > Gibbula magus. The sequence goes on along the minus strand of OW388289.1, from coordinate 107,838,241 downwards.
CAGTAGAAGAACAAATGGATATAGCGAACACATTTATAAGTCCCATCAAAAGCCCTATATAATATACCAAACGCGAATAGCGAACAGTGGATATATCGAACTGAATTCTTTGTTCCCTTGAGTTCATTATATCTGTGTTCTACTGTATATTTAAGACTTTGAAAGAGCAAACTGTTCAGTAACAAGTTAATAAATTCCTTGAAGGTGTTGATTCTATGGCATGGAATACCATTTACCATAATAACCAACAAACATGTTTTGCTTGTATCAACGATTTATTATGGTAAGTACTCAAACATTAATGCCCCCTGACTTACTAATGTTCAATATGTAATCAGCAGTCTTGTCACTCCACAAACACAAGAACATGTTTTTTTATGAATGGATTCTTGATATTGATTTATGAGATGTTAGTTAATCTGTGAGGAATGGACTTGAATCATAAAGAATCTTACGGTAAAAGTTACAAACAGTACACTACTTTTGTGGTGTTACTAGTATGATGTGGATTTGCATTTATTAGAGACATCATAATTAGTGAAAATACATAGAGGATATCTGTCTTTTCTTGACTAATACCATGTTTATCTCATCGAGTGAGGTAGAAAGGTTATATTTTCACGAGTGGCGCAGCCACGAGTGACAATATGTAACTTTTCTACCTCACGAGATGAGATAAACATGGTATTTGTTAAGAATTGACGGATATTCTATTTATTATATGATATTATCCATGTAATTACGTCAGAAAATGGTCTTTTTCACGTCGAGCGGCCGCTAGGAACAGCTCGTCACCACAGTAACACTGTGACGTCATAAGCCAATTCGCTGCGTGAGACCATTGTTTTATGACGTCAAATTATATCAGTCACCGTTAGCAGTGAAAATATAAGTTATTTTCACTGTAGGTTGATAGACAGTTTATTTCACTGATAAATCCCGGTATTTCATCGCTTGTCATATAATAAACAGCAATATTGTTGAAGATGTACTCATGACAAACAGAAGATAACTTGAGGTCACATTCTTGTTAACGGGATATCTCATGAACCATAGTACTGAATGTCTTCAAATGTTGTATTATATGATCTCAGTTTGCGTTTACTAGAGAGACATCTTACTGAATGAAGATACACATCTCCATGTGATCAACAAGGTGGGTATCAACATTATATGACAAACTTGAGGTCACATTCTTGTAAACGCGATATCTCATGAACCTTAGCTCCCAATGTCTTCAAATTTTGTGGTGTAACAAGTATGATCTCAATTTGTGTACACTGGAGAGACATCACCCTTATGTATGTATATAACTTGATGTAAATCAATGAGGTGGGTAGCAGCATCACATGACAAACTGAAGAGGTGGTGTTGTTTCTCTTTACGATTGAATCCATGGAAGGATTACAGGAGTACAGTTTTATCCAGGACAAAGATGATCCAGTTCAAGATCCTGCATGCTTGCTGTGCATGTAAGAGTATTTTCTATGGATCAGAAGTGCTAACTTTTGCCCAATATTGAAAAAATTTACTTTTAGTCCATTGATAGATTACAATGATGTTAAATGATTAAATGAGTTTATCGAAGTCTTGTTTAGTCAAGTGGTGGAAGGTGGCAGATCCAGATCCTTGCCCCTTTGAAACTTCCTGGTTCAACCTATGGTTGGCACTCAAGACAACAGCTTCACCCGTCTCCCTCTGTGAAGGGTCATATTTTACTATTCAGTACTTGAGTTGTAAAATGGGGATTAAGTAAATGCAGATTGTTGATACTGTGGGCTTTTGCTGTATGTTATGAAATTATTAAGATTAATTTGCAAATGCGGTGTGTGTTTGTAGAAGAATAAAGAGCTTCTCTATTAAGTCACTTGATGCTTCTTCAATTCAACTGTCATATAGTGCTATTTTATGTTGTTGTCTTCTCACAGATACAGGTCTATTGTACATTGCTCGTAGTTGTGTAGTGTCTACTGTATGTACAAACTAGTCCCTCCCTCTCTATACCATGAGATTACCTACATGTAAATAGTGCCCTCGCTATCATTGCATTGCATTCTTCATGAGATCCAGCCGTTATACATATACATATTGTGAATAAACGTTTTGTATAAAATATGCAAGCACACATTTCATCTCCAGCACAAAACCAGGGGATTTTACGTTTTGGGTGACAAGTCAAATTACAATCTATAAGATAATAAAACTATTGGTGAAAATTTAATCTGTAGAACGTCAGATGAAGCCTTAGGTAAGCCTTCATCCGATGTTATGAAATTACCACCCCCAATCTTCACCATCCTCTTCCCTGACAACCATTGTCAATCATGATCTGAGAAATGTCTTAGTTTATTGTAATGTTGACATGAATCCTTAAGAGCCATTGAGCATGTTGATAAATATCTATCTCATTGAATATAAACATGACCTTTGCTGATTTGATTTTATCCCAAATAAGTAGAGGAATTTCACTAATTAGTTAAGATGTTTTCCAGTGTATAAATATAGACTGAGTCGATTATTTTCCCTCAAAGCATAATGGTCAAACAAAGATGGCAACGAAATAATGAAAATGTTTAACAAAATTGATCTATTGCACTGCCTATGTTCAGTCAGTGCTTCCTATTGGAGGCATTGTGGTCCATTTTCCAACATTTCTTTTCTGAGGCTCTCCCTCTAGTAGCCTAAAGAATCCTTGTTATTGTGTTCTACATCTTGAAAGGTGTGGGACATTCGAAAGGATTAATGACATCAGTTCAGTGGGGCGCATCAATCGAGAGATAAGAAACTTGTTTCTAATATGCCATGTTGTCGATGAAAGATGTTTCTAGAAACACTAATATACTCAATGGCTATTTAAGGTCTGGTGTCAACTGATTGTGAAAATACCATATTTGTTGTCATGTTTTTCATTTCAATTCAGTTTCTCAAATTCTATGAAAATGTGCTTCAAACGTCTCAAACTTGTTGATTGTTTTCTTTTATATTGCTTGATATTTAGTTGTCAACTCATTTTAAGTGTAACTCTGAATGCTTATCCATATTTTACACATTTTATTCAAAACCAAAATTGTTATTTTATATTTGAATAAAAGATGTTGTTCAATGTGAAATGACTTATGTTGATATATATAGAAGATATGCAAAGTAACTGATGGGAAATATCTACATACAATAGTGCTGGAAACTTGCATGGTCCTTCTGCTCAATACGTCTCATGAAGAATCATGTTTGGTCAAACAAACAAGACCAAAAGCTGCTATGTGGAAATACGGCCTAGTACTGAACTGATGATCTGAAGTCATTGCAGCTACATTCAACCTAAGGCGAGTGTACTAAACATCAACACCTACATGTTAACTGTGTGTAACTGCTGTGTTCATAAACCAAATATCTTTATGAAATAGTTTATTAGCATGCTTATATTCATGTCATCTAGCTGCCATTCGGTCACCATTGCAAATAAAACACCTGTGTAAAAACTATGAAAGGAAGATTACTGGCATTGCTAATGCTCCCATTACAGTGGCATTCCTACTGAACTAAATACAAACATTGCAATTGTTTAAGTTCAATATTCAAACACGTGTGTATGTTATTACCTCTGATAGAGGAGTAACATAATAACACTGTTGCAACAATCAAGTATATCACATATAAAAATGGGTTGATATTAAGATTACTTGACTACAATGAAACGTAAGCTATAGGCTATCTGGACATCTATGTCATCGACTTCAAGTTATTTCAGTGTCTATATAGGTAACGCTTGCACGGTATGGGCAAGAACCACATACCAAACAAAGGTATCAACCACTTCTGGATTTGTTCAGAATTTTTTTTAAATGTAACACTGCCAGTGAGATATTTTGGTGTGCGGTTTGTAGATTTTGCTAAGTATTCGAGCTTAAACATCGTTTCCTCATTCATTATAAATAAAATGGCTTGGACCCACTTTTTACACACTGGCATTATGTCTCTCTGGGCGATTCTCTACGGTATGGGAAACCCTGACAACGTAATGTGTTGTTCTGTAAATATATCGCTTCTTATGTTGCTTTGCAATAAATCAGCTAAAATGTATTCAATGATGATAAGAGCTACTCATACAGACTACCACACATAAAGTTATAATTACAACAGTACCAGCACGTGCAAAACATGTAATAATCAAATGTAAACATACTTGAAATGAAGCCTTTTGATTTGGTTGTTCAAATGAGAAATCAACGATTCTATTATAGATTTGAACTTTCTTATAATTGGACGTTTTCATCGTGATTTTTGCATCCATGTTCTTATTTCGGAAGGTATAGTGCATCTCAAAATAAGAAAAGGAACTTCTACGATGACGTAACATTAATAAAACATGTCACCATGTTAACAACTACAGTTACACCATCACGTCATCATAGCACGGACTGAAGACTGTGAGCGAGACGAACGTGGAAAGTGACGTAAATATGGTTACTGAACAAGGTAAGCGCTATTTTCGGGGCGTGTCTACTACATGAAAGGTGTTATACTTACTGGAAATGAATAAAACCTAGATGAGTGAGCTGTGCTCACTAATTCACGTGTTTGTTTTCAGTTGTATTGTCATATTCTATACGAATGTAACAGTGATCGAAGATATGCCATAGATACACGGAGTATACCCTTGAGTATTTACCATATTCAAAGTGCATTTTGTCATAAGAATAACATTTCCAATTGTGTGTTGCCTTAATAATGTATATTACATGTTTACCCACTTCGTCACTTGTAGATTTCTTACTTTCTTGTTATGTATTCTAGCCTTGTAAAATAGTTATTGATTACCTGGAGAGGGCTTCTATAAGTTTCACAACTTGTGCCCAATTCATTTCTTAAATGAATAAAATATGTTTTCAATCAATCAATTCAATCAATACACAGAGTATCATGTTGATAGATTGCAGTGCAGCATTTGATTATATGCGTGCAGGACAGGAACGGCTATTTGTTTAAAGAAAAATTAATGGCGTGACTCTGGGTCAATTTTATGTAAGTTTTGGCACAGCAGAAATACAGCTTCATCAGATTCATACACTCATCAACTAGAGCAGTGGTAGGCAACATGTAGCTCAATCTATTGAATAGTCTCAATATGGCTTCCATCACTAACGTACAGATTGGCCGTCAATTTGTTAGCCAAAACATGCAAAATCACCTATTATTCTAGCGTCAACGCTGCGAATTTCATATCAGGCATCATTGTTGTATCGGATAATCAATGTGTACATGTTATAAATCAAATATGCTCCCAAAGCTTCCTGCAACATCTTGCTGTAGGCTATACAATTTTCAAATGTTCTTGAGCAATTTACGTCAGATGGAATACGTTCACTTTCTCCTGGACAGCGATCGATCTGCCTGATCTGTTTAGAACGCATTTAACGCTCGACAGAGTGAATGCATATAGTTCCTAAAAAGAACGCACTTACATCTTCATGAACGCCACAGAAGAGAGAGAGAGAGAGAGAGAGAGAGAGAGAGAGAGAGAGAGAGAGAGAGAGAGAGAGAGAGACAGAGACAGACAGACAGAGACAGAGACAGACAGACAGACAGACAGACAGACAGACGGCAAGACAGACTAGTTTGATAAATCATCTTAGATTAACGTGTTTCCATCACTAAAGAACAACGTAGCTGTATCATTAATGAAGTGGAACTGCAAATAATCTTTCATAAGCAACAATCATGTACGCATGGTATCATTATGCTTTAGTTTGTCATCTTTATGTCCAGTTCTTGTGTGTTTGTTCTTATATGTATGTACTGGTGAGGTATTAATATAAGCAAAAGTTTGCTTGTTTACCGAACCAGATTCTCTATGAATAAAAATATGTTTAAACCGAGTTCGGTAGGGCTGAGACGTATATAAACGTGTTAGCAAACAAACGCATATCCATACAACTCACACTGTATGTTATTGCTTCTTTGTGTCGCCTCTAGTTTATTTATGTGTTATAGATTTGTATATTTTAAATCCTGTTCAAATGTGTTAACTGCTCTGCGATTCATTGTCCCATGAATCACATTTTATTAGCTATCGGAACTTGATTATGTATAGTGTAACAAAGTCATTGTGTGTACATATCGCTTTACATAATACTCTGTCGTTTGTAATAGACTGTTCCATCAAAGCGTATCGTACTCAAGGGGATATCCTTTGATAGGGTTTGTATTTGTTGATTCCATAATTGTGCCTATAAATAGTAATGTAAAAGAACAAACAAATTTATTTGAAGTTTATGGTAATATTGCGAGAAAAAATTTAAAATATGTTTACAACGTACTCCAAACCTAACAGTCAACATTGATGTTGTTTTTTACCCTCTACAATTAAAATACCACTATAGCTAAGTGTAATACTCCTCACGAAACTATAAAGCAAGATAAAACTCAAGTGAAACGATCTCCGTGTGCATATATTATATGCCAGAGAGGTGTGTTTGTGGAGCAGGTAGAGGTCGGGTAAGGAAGGACCCCTCCTGCACAGCGTTTCTGGTTCTTCAGTCTGGAGTGGACTTGCTAGATTGGAATTGCGATATGCCGGGATCAGTTATACCGGTATACACACACTCCGTTAGATATACCCTGATCAGATGTCACTAGATTACCGTAACTTGGATAAGTCACATCTCCACCATAGGGGGCGTCTGTCTGTCAGTCAGTCGGTCTGTGTTATACTTTGGAGACGCCGGTTCAATTCACAGGTGAGACACTAACGTATAGTCAGGTGTTTGGTTGATTTCGTTTTCGAGATTGAATTTCTTAGCAGTTAAATTTGAAATTTTGAAATCTTACTGTTCGTTACTAAATGTCTTTCAAAGTTTTTAACTAAATGGATCCATTAAATGCACTTTAAGTAAGATTATCCAATCTGTGCAAGTGGTAAGCTTGCATTGATATGCTAGTCAAGCTTCGTGATCAACCGTTATTTCTGTGGAATTCTTGTAGAATATGCATGTTTTGTAGTCAATGGTAGAAACGTTAGAATTATCAAGGTTTGTATCACGTTCATTTGAAGTCGACCAGACTGACAAAGAATTCCACATTTATCACCCAAAAAAACCCCGTCAAAGTCACGACCATGGTCCTTATGAAATTGCATGATGTGCTATGGTCTGGTGAATATGTTAGTTCAGATATTCTAAACTTTGGTGTGTGTGCGATGACTGCACGTCTCGCATACTGGACTAATGAATATGCAAATCTTGTGTTCATGTCATATCAGTTGACATTGTAACGGATTCCAATTTAAAAATATATAAGGGGTGAATACATATAAACAGACAAAGTAAGTTAAATATATTGTATTTTAATTATTCATATTCAATCAATAAATCGTTATTGTGTTACTTAGAAGGCCACAAGCCTTTGTCATTGAACAAATAAATAATTTGTGCAATTTCAAATTTGTGATATATCCCTATGTTTTGTCCAATATGTATACAGACACTTGGACATGGACTGAGTGTTACAAAGATCAGCTGGACACGTTGTACAAGTGTCTCTAAATGTTGCAAGATGTCACGTGTATATACACTTTGTGTAGCAGCATAAAAATGTTGTGTGTAGTTTTATGTTCATTATTTTTTTCATTTGGCTACTACTGTCAAAATGGCATGACTATTTTCAAATCCGTATGTGCTGTTTAAATAAATGTAATAGAACAATTGAGGTACAAGTGGTATTCGTAAAAAATGATTGATAATACAGAACCACTCATTCTTTTTTAAATGATTCTTCATATAGTTATGTGAATGCATAGTTGACGCCCAAAATTAAATTAAAGGTTAAATTTATTTTCTCCAGGATAGAGGACTGTCTAACCCTCAACCACACAAAACGCGTTGGATAAATGGTCATTCTTAAGAAAAATGTAAGACTATTTTATTGCTACACAATAACAACAAAATCATTACACGGAAACATGCATGATCTGGAAATTACAAATTTGGCGCAACTTTGAAAGAAGTAGGATATTACTTTAATCACTGAGACATACATGGCATTCAATTAGAAAAGTATAATCATCTATCATTGTTCAATAAAGAAGTTGATCATCAAGAATATCCTTTTCTTCTCTAGTAAAGTTAAATTAATTTGTTTGAATAAAATATGAAGTTAAACTTCCATCTTCAAATCTCATCCTTTCAGAACAGGAACAGCCACTGTGGAAACCTGTAAGTCAGTGACTGTCTGTATGTACCTGTCTTATTCACTTTTCGACTATATGTCCTGGAACCATACTGACAAATCTAATATGTTGATGATAGAGGAGTTTGCATGGTTCTGTTGATCAGACCTAGACTAGATAATGGCTATACTGCTAATACGCCGTGTCTTCATTGCATTAGCTGAAGTCTTCAATGTCCGCCATGCAGTTTGCAGATGTCTCCACTCCATAGCAACTCGACCCCCTGCCTTGGGTGTATCAAACACTAAGCGTCAAAAGTAGTCGACTTAAGAATTAAGAGATTGTTAATTCTCTGTACAGCAGGAATTTTCCGTGACATTATGTCAGTTGTTTGAGAATGTTATCTGTGGAGTTGAATTTGTATGGATGAATCAATAAGGTATAGGAAATACTGACTTGCCTTGTTTTAAGTTTTGATCCTTTTGTTTAGAGGAATCAATAAGTATAGGAAATACTGACTTGCCTTGTTTTAAGTGTTGATCCTTTTGTTTAGAGGAATCAATAAGTATAGGAAATACTGACTTGCCTTTTTAAGTGTTGATCCTTTTGTTTAGAGGAATCAATAAGGAAGGAAATGCTAACTTGCCTTGTTTTAAGTGTTGATCCTTTTGTTTTGGGAATCAATAACGGATAGAAAATACTGACTTGCCTTGTTTAAGTGTTGATCCTTATTTTGGTTAGAGGAATCAATAAGGTATAGGAGATGCGGACTTGTCTTTTATAAGTTTCGATCCTTTTGTTTATCCTACCTCACCAGTAGCACATGTCCAGCAGTTTAATAATAAGAATATATGACGTTATATTCAGTGTGAGGGAACTGAATTCAATTACGATTCAGATATGATGAATTATGCATTTAGAGTTAAGTCTGATATTTGAATACAAGCATCATATAAGGAGCGATACTGTTGATGAATTAAATTTTACATTGATGTACTTTTTTTTATGAAGTAAGCGGTTATTGATAGCTACATGTACATGTTAATCTAGCGTCCCCGAAACTCAGGTATAATATGATAATCTACACCTCTTGGACTTTTCATCAAGAAAACTCGTAGACCTGCTCGAATTATCTGCCGTAGATGTGTGTAAGCCAATCAAACTGCTGTATCGATAAACCACGCGAGCCTCTCAAAAGACGTCTTACACGTCGCACGTTGGTCTGCATTGAAGAAATTTGCTTCCAGTACCAACTCTCAGATCGCACTGAGTTTGTGCTTTCAGCCAATCAGGCAACAGGTTTACCTTGCACTTACAAACTCTATGCCCTGAGCATGCGCTGAATAGGATGGTTTGAACAGTACGATTCCAGGACACGTATGATTCCATCACACCATGGCAGGCCTTTTGAAGTACCATTGGTTAACTTCTTCATAATAAGTTCCAAGTGGATAATTTGAGTAAAAAATTTCCGAGTAACCAAAGATGGAAGTTAAGGTATTGTAACACTTGTTTTATTTCTCGATTCCTTGCCAATGTTTCATTCGTCAATTTTGGCAGCTTCAATTTTAGATATCACTTCTGTAGCTGTAAAGTAGAAAATGTCAGGAAAATGGTTGTTCATAAACATTAGAGGGTTTAACTGGGTGTTTATGAGAAATTGGAACATATAGGCTTGTGTTTATGGATGCCGAGGAGCGAGAGTTGGACACCTTGACCAGGTAAGGACAGGTGGTTTATGGCTGCTCGAGTGCTGAAGTTCCACATTTTGTCCATGTAAGGACCCATGGTTTATGGACGCGAAAGTGCATGAGTTGCACACCTAGATCAGGTAATAAGTTAATGAGAAAACATGACTCCGAGGTCTTCTGTTCTAAGAAAAACCTAAATGGAGGGATTCAACAGTTATCCCGAGCTAGAAGTTTTTATCAGAGCAGAAGATCGAGGAGAAGTGTTTTCTCCAATTTATAAACTGTCAACTGTGAAAACTAACATTTTGAAACTTTTGATTCCCAAATCTTGTGTTATAAAGAGTATGTCTTCTTGACTAGCATTATAATTAGCCAGAGGTGTAAGGTATGACAATAGATCGGGTAATTCAAGCCTGTTCCTTCAGCTGAACTCAGTAGCCTTGAGGTAGAACATCTGGTTTTGAGACCGTAGTTTGAATCCCGTGAAAAGTCTTGTCAATGAAGTTTTTATTTTAAAAAATGTTTGTTGGGGTTGGACAAATAATTCTAAGGCTCCTTTGAGGTCTTACTTTTAATAGTTAAACACCTACCAGGTCTTACTTTCAAAATTAAACCTCATACATGTTATTCTCTAAAGAAAAACCTCATAAGAGGTTATTCCAAGAAAAAAAGTCACCTACAAAACAATAGGCCTAGGCCGACCTAGGTTTGTAACAGGTGTTCAGGTCAGGTAACAAGATCGTTCATCAGCGACCAACTGAGACTAAACAGCCACTTACAGCATAACGAGCCATAAAAACCTTGTGCTGCTCGTTCTCATTGCTTTTTGTTCATTAAGACATTTCAAAGGGATCCAGTTTCTCAACTGAGGCAATTGTTTCTATATAGATATGTCATAGATTTTATGTAAGATGGAACTCTTGGAATATGTTATTTTCCTGAGTGAGAAGTACTGAAATGGTTTTTAATAATTCCTTTGTTTGAAAGAAGAATGTTGATTTTAGTTTTGATTAAAATGTTATTCTGTACAAAATGTTTTAATAATTTTTTAAGGAACATATTTTCACTATTATTAGACATAACAATTAGATTGATAAAAATTAGATTGATAAAATATTCTTTAAAATAGATATTCCCAAAAAGTATAGGGATGAAATTCCTTTAGTCAAAATTACAGTACCGGTATATGTTAGAACATTGATAAATTCCATATTGAATTATCATCCACCCGCACATGTTTAAGACCAGTTCTGATGTGAGGTGAGATACCTCTGAACAGTCACTCTGTATCAGAATGTCCAAAGAGTTTCCACACTGTGGAATGTGGGTGATATCGTGTTCCCCTAATCCCGGGAGGTAAGTATCACTACTAGAGATAATCTGCCGCTAATCCTCGCTAAACCTGTCAACAGCATGATCTCGGGAGTATCAACAACCTGCCTGTAGACAACTTCATAAACTAAGAGAGTAAATGTTGACTGAGAATCTTAACTGTTAATAATGAATATCTGTTGACTGAGAATCTTAACTGGTAATAATGAATATCTGTTGACTGAGAATCTTAACTGTTAATAATGAATATCTGTTGACTGAGAATCTTAACTGTTCATAATGAATATCTGTTGACTGAGAATCTTAACTGTTAATAATGAATATCTGTTGACTGAGAATCTTAACTGGTAATAATGAATATCTGTTGACTAAGAATCTTAACTGGTAATAATGAATATCTGTTGACTGAGAATCTTAACTGGTAATAATGAATATCTGTTGACTGAGAATCTTAACTGGTAATAATGAATATCTGTTGACTGAGAATCTTAACTGGTAATAATGAATATCTGTTGACTGAGAATCTTAACTGTTAATAATGAATATCTGTTGACTGAGAATCTTAACTGGTAATAATGAATATCTTTTGACTGAGAATCTTAACTGTTAATAATGAATATCTGTTGACTGAGAATCTTAACTGGTAATAATGAATATCTGTTGACTGAGAATCTTAACTGGTAATAATGAATATCTGAACAATGTTCTGCAATCTATGCAAGTGCCCTTGTTGTTTAACTGAAATTAATTCAAGGGGAAGGGACACTAATATAAGGAGATATAATTTCAGGGAATATTTATTGAACTGAGTGAATATCAACTTTAGGTAGGTGTCATGGGATGTGAATGCTACATTTCCACACAAGAATAATCTTTGTAATATATAATTGGGGAATGTAAGCGCACATGCCTTATCATGGGTGGAGTCTAATGCTTACATTGAATAATGTGGAAGGGAGTCTTTATGCTTGCATTTCTAATGAGGGCACTATTACTGTGAGCGCCTTCATTACTGTATAATTTTGTCAACTTCATTCCCCATTTTTTATCAGATCTACGTCTAGAATGCCAATCAAAGAAATTTTTTCCATTATCTGAATAGAGGAACCTTTCCAGTTGTTATCAAAGCAATGCCAATTGCTATGTTCATTCTCTAGTACAGGGAGACAGAATATTTGCCAGAGATTGTCATCCATGATGTACCTGATAGATGTTCTGTAGATTACTCTGAGGATATGTTATTCAATGAATGAAGTTTGCAGATATGTTGCAAACCGTAACCAAATGCAATTGCTTCCTCGTGTAAATGTACACAGCACTTCAGACTGTATAATCTAGTGTATCGTACATGTACAGTGATCAAACTCCTCTGACAATATACCGGTAACTCATATAAAACTCTATAGCGATGAATGTTTAATTTTGTCACTCATGATATTTTCCTCATATATGAACTTAAATTATTCCATGGAAATGCTTTCTCATTGTCTGCACTGATGAGGTCCCTTAGTTGTGATCACACAATACACCTTGTGAAAGGTCCTGGTGTCAACAGCATGTCAGAGTATGTATGAGGCATTGGCTTTTTGATTGAACATGTCGGCAGGGATTGTTTGTGACACGTCAATCTGCAGGTAGATTTACCTGGCCGCCCTCCAGCACACAAACATCAAAGATCTGACGTCCCATTGTTCCCTTATTGATGGCTGAAGACTTATGTTGGGCTTCATGTTCTCTGCTGAAATCAATCACAGTCCGAGTTGGCATTGTCAAGTAGAGAAACTGAGGATCTTTTATATTTATCATTATTTTTCTGCATCAGTTTGGTTTTATTTTTCATCTAAAAAATATGTATTAATCAAAGCAAATGGTATACTGATTAATAATACTTTCACAAATATCATCATTTGTGAAAAATGAGAGTTTGGGTAGAGAATGCACTGTACAAGTACTTTATTATTATTATTAAATAAACTGAGGGGAGATATTGGAGATTTAGTTACATTTTGTTTTAGGTCAGTTTGTCTGTCTGTTTGTCACAAACTAGTGTTAGTACAGAAATCAAAACACAAATGAGAGATTTCATTTTAATAAGGTATGTGTATTTGCATTATCTCCAAACACCAATCTGATTTTGTAAGTTCCAGGTCACAGGTCCAGGTCAAGTTTTTTTACAATGGAAAAGTGAAAGTTATTTACTCAATAATTTAATGTTGAAATATTAGTACCAATGTATGTTGATCCAACACCTGTTTAATTAGGTGACCTTCGGGTATGTATAGGTCACAGATGGAATTATTGTCATATCACAAGAAGAAGTAAATGAATTTTGTTCAAATTTGGCACCAAGGTGTATTGTAGGAACTGCGGACAACAGTAGCATCTAGTTCCCTTTGTCAGCTTTTGTAGGTATCTTTTTGAGATTTTATTGAAATTTAAAACCACATTTTCTCAAAAACTATTCATTCTGTATCAGGTATCTCTCACAAATTTTCTTAACACTCTAGCTTCTGAATCAGTTAGTGACATCACATTCTGCATGACCAATTTACAGGAATAACAATTCTTCAACTAAGGGAATAGGCCGAGATGGTCACTGGCTAAAGATTCTTCCTGAATGTTCTATAACCAGCAGGTGAACTAAAGGTACTAGTCCATTTCTTCAAGATTTTAACTATTAAATGATTTAAACAATATTTTATTTCCATAAGACATGTTAATGGTATACAAAACAAAAAGTACAATATACATGGAAAAAGGATAAGCAAACAGGCTAATAAAGCCTATATAAATGCTTCTCCTTAAAACAAAAATTGTTACATATATTTTTGATGTCATACATGGAAATATAATGCCTACAAATGGTACAATAAGTCAACATTACATTTATGATATCGGTCGTTTAAGAAAAGCGGCGAGATTCAGTTATAAACTTGTGAACAGATTTTATCAACAGTTCATTTTCTGGCCAGGACAATGATTCGTCGCCGTTTAAGATAACATTTAAAGTGACATTGTTTTGGAAGAAGTACTTGTTAATTCTAAATCTGTCATATAGAAGACATTGGAGAAAATAATGGAATGAATTCTCTCAAATATTGCCACAGGAACAGGCACAGTTGTCAGATAAACATCTATCAAATAAATGAGAGTTTAAGTCACTGCAGCTAATGCGCAAGCGGCAAAGGAGAATTTGGCAGCGCCTAAGACCAAATGATACATACTTTTTGTTTTTTAGAGACAACATCCTATCACAAGAAGTGAGCTTCTTAAATTGAGTTATTGATTCAGCATTTTTTATATCTATATCTAACAAATTCCATGCTCTCACGGTGGAGGGAAGAAACGAGTTATTAAAGAGAGATGTGCGGCCTGTATTACTTTGGAGATCATTTGAGTTTCTCAAGTTGTATCTGCTCAAGTTAGAAACGTTTGGGGGTATCCATATCGACAAATATTGTGGGGTTAAACCGTTAATCATTTTATAAAGCATGCAAAGTTTGTGATGCTGTCGCCTTTCGAACAGCGAGCTATATCCAGTTTCCGAGTAAAGCTTTTCATGACTGGTACCTCTTACCGCACCTGATATAGTCCTTAGAGCGTCTAAGTGTAATTTCTCTAACATTTGGGCCTGATCCTTTGTACAATTATCCCATATCCACTATTAAATCACTGTATTAATCAATTTATTTCATTATGTTTAGTTAAATGTATGTACTACAGTAGAATATGGATATAACGGACACGGATATAGCAAACGAACACATTTATAAGTCCCAGCAAATGATCCAAGATGACAGCCAAATGTGAATAGCGAAGTTCAACGGATATAGCGAACTAAATTCTTTAGTCCCTTGGAGTTCATTATATCCGTGTTCTACTGTTATTTTTTTAAAACTACAATTGTTAAATTCAGTAAACGTGATTACAATGAAACATTAATGGTGAGGGATATGTCTAATAGAATATTCCAAGATGGTCAGGCTAAAGAAAGACCTGCCCTGAAAATTTCATACCCATCAGGTGAACTAAAGGGTTACTTGTCAATCCCTTTTACATTTTAACTAATAAATCCTATATTAATCAATTCATTTCATTATGTTCAGTTAAATGTATGTGATAATTTGTGTATAATTACAATTGTTAAATTCAGAAATCAAGATTTCAATGAAACATTAATGATGAAGGGATATATCTAATAGATACGGTAACAAATTAAATAGATGGTAGTGCATTACAAAAGTAACTTAACTACTACTTATCTATATAGAAAATCGATGAAACTGGTGAAGATCATATTTCATATTTGATAGTACATTAAAATATGACTTTCATCTGGCTCTTTCTTCTGGTTGTATGATGTTTGTTGAGTTCAGCACTCTCCAGTGGTTTAGAGGGTGGGAGACATCTGGTATGGTAAACTGAACCCTTTGTGTACAGTCATGTACTCATGTTGACAGGTCAGAGTGAAGTCAAGTTAAGTGCTGTCTCTGTTACCATTCCCACCTATACATACAATCTGATGTTCTTGTATATAAACATACACATTATTTTGTATGCACGTTGAACTGGGTTGCCTGTTAAGTTGTTAACAATCTAACCCCTGGCATGTACAAAGTTTTGGGTATGAAATTCAATAAGAATGTCAGACATTTTTTGAGGGGGTATATCATTTTAGATGATTGTATTATGGGTTTGGCAATTTTGCTTTTATTTAGAGATTTCTAAATTTCTAAATTGTTCTTATGTCGGAGGAAAACTAATTGTGATGTGAAAGAGCATGATATGTTCCAATTTACGTAAAGGTTAATGTCCGAGGAACTCTCCATTCCTTATAAATAATGGAGACAAGGCCCAAAGGGCGAGGCCCATTATTTTTTTAAGGAATGGAGAGTTACGAGGTCATTAACCTACTTAAATTACACTCAAAGTAATGCTCTTTTATTTAAAAAAATACTTTAAATAACTAAAGGATAAAATTTCTCCTTAAAAGTATGATGTGAAGTGTAACTGTCCATTACTGAAAAATAATGGAGTGAAAGAACAATAGGATGACGTCTCAAGGGTAATTTAATCTGAGCCAAAGTGTTAGTGAGGTTTCGTCATGACACAACACTGTGACATCATGTTTCTTCTATCACGTTGTCCTGGTAATGTGATGTCATGACACAATGCTATGACATCATGTTTCTTCTATCACATTGTCTTGTAAATGTGGAGACAAAGTGTTGGAAGTTTTTACACAATACAACATTTTTATTGTGTCGCTTCGCTGAAAATCAGTATGTTCACACGCGTTTGTGAATGCAAAATGACAACACTGACAAGGCCACTAAGTATTCTGTATATATTTTAGATTAATGAGGGAAGGTCATCCATAGGATCCATGTTGGTAAATCAATTCTTATTGAAAATAGAAACCAATTTCAAATGTGCTTAATGCAAATATAGGAACAAGAGTAGAGGGTGCCATGTTATCAGCAGTTCATCCACTGATTTGATTGTTGTAGACGTATGTCAATAAATACAGCTCTTAACTTAGGGGTTGTCAGGGTATTTTATTTGAGATTATCTGTTTAATGGTAAATCAACATTGAAAGCAATTTAGAAATTTTGTTATTCAACTATCACGTAAATGACAGTGTGACCATGTCTTGTTGAAGAAATTTGATGAGTGAAATAAGATTTGATTAAATCTATCTAAAGCTCTCTAATTCTAAACTAAACTGTTCTATAAAAAAAACTCAGTGATAAGCCTGTTTAAATCAAATCAGTAGAACATATGGAGTACCTGTACTTCTTTGATCACTGAAAATATTTAAAAACTCTAGTATCTTGGAAGTAAGTTTTATGCATTGGAATGAGTTAATAGGTTTTGTCTGCTAGTTTAGTCCATACAACATTTTGAAAAGGTTACATTTTAGAATGATATGAAGTGTAAAATTTAAAAGCTTGAAATTAAATCCATTTTACAATGATTCATTGTTAACTCGCTGTTTATTTGATAATTCAAAATACAAATTAAACTCTGCAGAATGGATACAGATTTTAATTTGAGAATGAAATCCTAAAGTCATGACGTCATTGATCAATAATATTTGTTAAAACACTATAGAAGAGTGACAATCCCAATGACATTTATAACAAACTTTCTATGTAATCAATCTCACCAATCAGCTGATTCCGGCTGACTGTTATCACAACACCAGTACACGCTGATAGATCTATGTGGTCCCAGTCTACCTACACTCCGTCAATATAGCTGGCCGACCAGCGCTGGCTGTGATCAGGTTGCGTCCTCTCAGTGACTGATCACCCTCCTATTGTGTGGGAACTGTTCCCGGAACTGGGGAGTAACGTGGAGCAAGGATACCTACTAGTGTATAAATGTGGAATTGAATATTGGGAAGGAGAATAAGAGTGAGTACATTATATTGTCCTGGTTTAATTTCCTGTCAAACAGTAAAAACATTTGTTTGGCTCTGGAACTTTAACTCAAGTGGACAGGAGGAATAGGTAGGACTGCGTTATATTATCTTGATTGGATTTCTTATCAAACAGAAGAGAAAATAAATGGACAGAGCCAATGTCCTTGTCTGATTCATGGAGAGTATTGAAGTAAGTGTTTTATGTCGCTTGAGCAATCATTCTAACAATAGTGACAAGTATTCCTGGAGAGAAAATATAGGGATTAAAAAAGAGGACTTGGCTTGGTTTTACACTCTGAGAAGTTGGATAGATTTGAAATCAATGGAGGTAAACATTTTTAGTCTCATTCCTGGTGACTTAAATTTAAGAAAATACTGATAAAAAAATTAGTGTTACAGTCAATACAAATAATATGAATATTTCTTTGTAAAGAAGTAAAGTAAATGGGAATTACTGTAGTTTCAAAGTGTTTAAAGGCGCTGTAGCACGTTTTTTCGCTCAAATAAGTCGATGAAATGTATTTAAAAAATAATTTCACAAATCATAAAACACCCTTCTGTCTTTGGAAAATCAAGTTAAAAATGGGTGTACATGGTTCCGTAAAGCAATGGGGATCGTTATTGTCATTCGAAATAATAAATTGTGTTCACAATAAAATGACCGCCATGCAATTTTTGCTTTATACGCAACACCGTTATCACTACTACGGACAATTGGTTTGTGTAATAGGATGTTTTACCCTCTAAAGTAAATTTAAATGGCACAAACTATCATTATAAATATGGAATTTGAAAAAATAAATTTTGCCAAAAACGTGCTACTGCCCCTTTAAAATTAAGAACAGATTCAATAGTAACAAGTGGACATAATTCTTAGAATAAACATTCCACTTGTCCACTTGGAAAGTATAGACAACAACATTAACAGTTGCAGCTTATTGCCCTTGACATTCATTATAAAACAATAGGTGAATAACATTATTTGTTGACTTTAACAAATAGGATTAGTATGTTACAGGCAATAGGCTCAGTCACATACATAAACACTCAAATTGTGTAGCATATAAAAATACATATGGTCTTAATTAGTCTACCACATACACTGGCAAAATTTCAGTTAGAATGGGATGATGCTGTAAATAAGATGCTATGGAAATTTGTCAAAAGTTTCTGTAGATATTATTGTTAAAACTAATTTAAGAAGCAATCATTTATTTCTAGGTTTTCTTTAAGCACTGGACTTTTTAGAAGCTGATTGAACCATTGCAAAATATACGGATTGTTAGCATCTGCTTTTTACTGACACAACCAATAGAAATCAGTTCTCTTTTATGAAAAGATTACTGTACACAAGGAGTTTTGTAAACAATAAGGTTGACTTCAAAGACTTTAATCTATTAAATTTACTATGAACACATATATAGTCTTTGAAAGTAATATTGTCATATGTGTTTTAAATTGTATTCATGTCAAAAAGTGCCATTTCAAGATTTCCAAATGAACAAACATTGGCTTTTCACATGTGTCTGTGATACAAAATGTTTGTTTGTGATACAAAGTGCATGTATGTGATACAGAGGGCATGTGTGTGATACAAAGGGCATGTTTGTGATACAAAGGGCATGTTTGTGATACAGAGGGCATGTATGTGATACAGAGGGCAAGTGTGTGATACAAAGGGCATGTTTGTGATACAAAGTGAATGTGATTCAAAGTGTCTGTGAAACTAAGTGTCTCTATGTGATACAAAGGGCATGTGTGTGATACAAAGGGCATGTGTGTGTTACATAGTTTCTCTGTGTGATACAAAGGGCATGTTTGTGATACAAAGTGTCTCTGTGTGATACAAAGATCATGTGTGTGATACAAAATGTTAGAGTGTGATACAAAGTGTGAGAGTGTCAAACAGTGGAATCTCCTTCAAGTGTTTCTATGAGACAGACAGGAGATTACCCTCCTAAACACCCGATCTAACTGTCTAAGTGCTTGTGCAAATAAAAATTGGCAGAAATCTTATGTACACTGTCAACATCGCAGGTTGAAGTAGTAGATTTATTAAAGTTGAATGCCATTGATGTTTGACCAGCATTTGAATAGCTTTTGTAATGCAGTGTTAACATGGAGAATTATTTATCTTGATTGTGTCAGAAGTGTTAGAAACACATTATGCATGAGGGGCAAATGTTGCATGACTTAATTACACAATCCATCCTACTTACTATTGCAACAGTTTCTGACTTAGATTTGTAGTCTAACTCTCAATATTCAGCTTCTAACTCGAATAACTGACTTGAAAATGAAAAGTCCTGAAGTTAAGGGTATTCCCCCAGGTAATACACTATGCACACAGTGAATGACAGCTCGTGCTAACTTTATCAGAAATAGAAAGGAGATAAAAAGCCTGGAAACTCAACAAGATATGTGTCTATCATATGTATCATTTGCAGTTACTGGATTCTCAACAGTGTGCTCTTTCCATTTGAAATTAAGAGTCTCTTTATTTTTAGCAACATAATGACTGGGAAACTCCTTGGATACGAATGTTGTGAAACTGGCAGTATATCACTGAACAAACCTTGATTGGTGGTTATTCATGCTCAAGAATTTTTTTATTCTTCATTCTTCTTGATAAATAGTTTAATTTTGGGGTTGGTTTCTAATCATACTTCAGATTTACATCATTATCAAGTACATATTTAAGAAGGAAAATATTTTATTGATGCAAATACTGAGGTAATTAGTGTATATAAGAGAATGTATTCAAGCATGATTGTACATGTAGTGGCCTGGCATGAAGTGATTGGAGTACTCTCTGTTATGGTATTCATCAGACAGGAAGCTATACTTAAACAAGCAAGGATATTGTCTATCATAGATCTATTGTGTCCTAGGTGAACTGAGAGTGTTTAGGAGACACTGACCACTTGAACAAGTAAGGATATTGTCTGTCATAGATCTATTGTGTCCCAGTTGAACTGAGAATGTTTAGGAGACACTAACCACTTGAACAAGTAAGGATATTGTCTATCATAGATCTACTGTGTCCTAGGTGAACTGAGAGTGTTTAGGAGACACTGACCACTTGAACAAGTAAGGATATTGTCTATCATAGATCTACTGTGTCCTAGGTGAACTGAGAGTGTTTAGGGGACACTGACCACTTGAACAAGTAAGGATATTGTCTATCATAGATCTACTGTGTCCTAGGTGAACTGAGAATGTTTAGGGGACACTGACCACTTGAACAAGTAAGGATATTGTCTATCATAGATATACTGTGTCCTAGGTGAACTGAGAGTGTTTAGGGGACACTAACCACTTGAATAAGTAAGGATATTGTCTATCATAGATCTACTGTGTCCTAGGTGAACTGAGAATGTTTAGGAGACACTAACCACTTGAACAAGTAAGGATATTGTCTATCATAGATCTACTGTGTCCCAGTTGAACTGAGAGTGTTTAGGAGACACTAACCACTTAAACAAGTAAGGATATTGTCTATCATAGATCTACTGTGTCCTAGGTGAACTGAGAATGTTTAGGGGACACTGACCACTTGAACAAGTAAGGATATTGTCTATCATAGATCTACTGTGTCCTAGGTGAACTGAGAATGTTTAGGGGACACTGACCACTTGAACAAGTAAGGATATTGTCTATCATAGATCTACTGTGTCCCAGTTGAACTGAGAGTGTTTAGGAGACACTAACCACTTAAACAAGCAAGGATATTGTCTATCATAGATCTACTGTGTCCTAGGTGAACTGAGAATGTTTAGGAGACACTAACCACTTGAACAATCAAGGATATTGTCTATCATAGATCTACTGTGTCCCAGTTGAACTGAGAGTGTTTAGGAGACACTGACCACTTGAACAAGTAAGGATATTGTCTATCATAGATCTACTGTGTCCTAGGTGAACTGAGAGTGTTTAGGGGACACTGACCACTTGAACAAGTAAGGATATTGTCTATCATAGATATACTATGTCCCAGTTGAACTGAGAATGTTTAGGAGACACTGACCACTTGAACAAGTAAGGATATTGTCTATCATAGATATACTGTGTCCTAGGTGAACTGAGAGTGTTTAGGAGACACTAACCACTTGAACAAGTAAGGATATTGTCTATCATAGATCTACTGTGTCCTAGGTGAACTGAGAGTGTTTAGGAGACACTAACCACTTGAACAAGTAAGGATATTGTCTATCATAGATCTACTGTGTCCTAGGTGAACTGAGAGTGTTTAGGAGACACTAACCACTTGAACAAGTAAGGATATTGTCTATCATAGATCTACTGTGTCCTAGGTGAACTGAGAGTGTTTAGGGGACACTAACCACTTGAACAAGTAAGGATATTGTCTATCATAGATCTACTGTGTCCTAGGTGAACTGAGAGTGTTTAGGAGACACTAACCACTTGAACAAGTAAGGATATTGTCTATCATAGATCTACTGTGTCCTAGGTGAACTGAGAATGTTTAGGAGACACTAACCACTTGAACAAGTAAGGATATTGTCTATCATAGATCTACTGTGTCCTAGGTGAACTGAGAGTGTTTAGGGGACACTAACCACTTGAACAAGTAAGGATATTGTCTATCATAGATCTACTGTGTCCTAGGTGAACTGAGAGTGTTTAGGAGACACTAACCACTTGAACAAGTAAGGATATTGTCTATCATAGATCTACTGTGTCCCAGTTGAACTGAGAGTGTTTAGGAGACACTGACCACTTGAACAAGTAAGGATATTGTCTATCATAGATCTACTGTGTCCTAGGTGAACTGAGAGTGTTTAGGAGACACTGACCACTTGAACAAGCAAGGATATTGTCTATCATAGATCTACTGTGTCCCAGTTGAACTGAGAGTGTTTAGGAGACACTGACCACTTGAACAAGTAAGGATATTGTCTATCATAGATCTACTGTGTCCCAGTTGAACTGAGAGTGTTTAGAAGACACAGACCACTTAAACAAGTAAGGATATTGTCTATCATAGATCTACTGTGTCCTAGGTGAACTGAGAGTGTTTAGGAGACACTAACCACTTGAACAAGTAAGGATATTGCTATCATAGATCTACTGTGTCCTAGGTGAACTGAGAGTGTTTAGGAGACACTAACCACTTGAACAAGTAAGGATATTGTCTATCATAGATCTACTGTGTCCCAGTTGAACTGAGAGTGTTTAGGAGACACTGACCACTTGAACAAGCAAGGATATTGTCTATCATAGATCTACTGTGTCCTAGGTGAACTGAGAGTGTTTAGGAGACACTGACCACTTGAACAAGCAAGGATATTGTCTATCATAGATCTACTGTGTCCCAGTTGAACTGAGAGTGTTGAGGAGACACTGACCACTTGAACAAGTAAGGATATTGTCTATCATAGATCTACTGTGTCCTAGGTGAACTGAGAATGTTTAGGAGACACTAACCACTTGAACAAGTAAGGATATTGTCTATCATAGATCTACTGTGTCCTAGGTGAACTGAGAATGTTTAGGAGACACTAACCACTTGAACAAGTAAGGATATTGTCTATCATAGATCTACTGTGTCCCAGTTGAACTGAGAGTGTTTAGGAGACACTGACCACTTGAACAAGTAAGGATATTGTCTATCATAGATCTATTGTGTCCCAGTTGAACTGAGAGTGTTTAGGAGACACTGACCACTTGAACAAGCAAGGATATTGTCTATCATAGATCTACTGTGTCCCAGTTGAACTGAGAGTGTTTAGGAGACACAGACCACTTAAACAAGTAAGGATATTGTCTATCATAGATCTACTGTGTCCTAGGTGAACTGAGAGTGTTTAGGAGACACTAACCACTTGAACAAGTAAGGATATTGCTATCATAGATCTACTGTGTCCCAGTTGAACTGAGAGTGTTTAGGGGACACTGACCACTTGAACAAGTAAGGATATTGTCTATCATAGATATACTGTGTCCTAGGTGAACTGAGAGTGTTTAGGGGACACTGACCACTTGAACAAGTAAGGATATTGTCTATCATAGATATACTGTGTCCTAGGTGAACTGAGAGTGTTTAGGAGACACTGACCACTTGAACAAGTAAGGATATTGTCTATCATAGATCTACTGTGTCCTAGGTGAACTGAGAGTGTTTAGGGGACACTAACCACTTGAACAAGTAAGGATATTGTCTATCATAGATCTACTGTGTCCTAGGTGAACTGAGAGTGTTTAGGAGACACTAACCACTTGAACAAGTAAGGATATTGTCTATCATAGATCTACTGTGTCCCAGTTGAACTGAGAGTGTTTAGGGGACACTGACCACTTGAACAAGTAAGGATATTGTCTATCATAGATATACTGTGTCCTAGGTGAACTGAGAGTGTTTAGGAGACACTGACCACTTGAACAAGTAAGGATATTGTCTATCATAGATCTACTGTGTCCTAGGTGAACTGAGAATGTTTAGGGGACACTGACCACTTGAACAAGTAAGGATATTGTCTATCATAGATCTACTGTGTCCCAGTTGAACTGAGAGTGTTTAGGGGACACTAACCACTTGAACAAGTAAGGATATTGTCTATCATAGCTATACTGTGTCCTAGGTGAACTGAGAGTGTTTAGGAGACACTGACCACTTGAACAAGTAAGGATATTGTCTATCATAGATCTACTGTGTCCTAGGTGAACTGAGAGTGTTTAGGAGACACTAACCACTTGAACAAGTAAGGATATTGTCTATCATAGATCTACTGTGTCCCAGTTGAACTGAGAGTGTTTAGGGGACACTGACCACTTGAACAAGTAAGGATATTGTCTGTCATAGATCTACTGTGTCCTAGGTGAACTGAGAGTGTTTAGGAGACACTGACCACTTGAACAAGTAAGGATATTGTCTATCATAGATATACTGTGTCCTAGGTGAACTGAGAGTGTTTAGGGGACACTAACCACTTGAACAAGTAAGGATATTGTCTATCATAGATCTACTGTGTCCTAGGTGAACTGAGAGTGTTTAGGAGACACTAACCACTTGAACAAGTAAGGATATTGTCTATCATAGATATACTGTGTCCTAGGTGAACTGAGAGTGTTTATAGACACTAACCACTTGAACAAGTAAGGATATTGTCTATCATAGATATACTGTGTCCTAGGTGAACTGAGAGTGTTTAGGAGACACTG
Source organism: Gibbula magus (assembly GCA_936450465.1). Lineage (NCBI taxonomy): Eukaryota > Metazoa > Mollusca > Gastropoda > Trochida > Trochidae > Gibbula > Gibbula magus. The sequence continues at coordinate 107,813,444 of OW388289.1, read as the reverse complement.
ACCACTTGAACAAGTAAGGATATTGTCTATCATAGATATACTGTGTCCTAGGTGAACTGAGAGTGTTTAGGAGACACTAACCACTTGAACAAGTAAGGATATTGTCTATCATAGATATACTGTGTCCTAGGTGAACTGAGAGTGTTTAGGAGACACTAACCACTTGAACAAGTAAGGATATTGTCTATCATAGATCTACTGTGTCCTAGGTGAACTGAGAGTGTTTAGGGGACACTGACCACTTGAACAAGTAAGGATATTGTCTATCATAGATATACTGTGTCCTAGGTGAACTGAGAGTGTTTAGGAGACACTAACCACTTGAACAAGTAAGGATATTGTCTATCATAGATCTACTGTGTCCTAGGTGAACTGAGAATGTTTAGGAGACACTGACCACTTGAACAAGTAAGGATATTGTCTATCATAGATCTACTGTGTCCTAGGTGAACTGAGAGTGTTTAGGAGACACTAACCACTTGAACAAGTAAGGATATTGTCTATCATAGATCTACTGTGTCCTAGGTGAACTGAGAGTGTTTAGGAGACACTAACCACTTGAACAAGTAAGGATATTGTCTATCATAGATCTACTGTGTCCTAGGTGAACTGAGAATGTTTAGGAGACACTAACCACTTGAACAAGTAAGGATATTGTCTATCATAGATCTACTGTGTCCTAGGTGAACTGAGAGTGTTTAGGGGACACTAACCACTTGAACAAGTAAGGATATTGTCTATCATAGATCTACTGTGTCCTAGGTGAACTGAGAGTGTTTAGGGGACACTAACCACTTGAACAAGTAAGGATATTGTCTATCATAGATCTACTGTGTCCCAGTTGAACTGAGAGTGTTTAGGGGACACTAACCACTTGAACAAGTAAGGATATTGTCTATCATAGATCTACTGTGTCCTAGGTGAACTGAGAGTGTTTAGGGGACACTGACCACTTGAACAAGTAAGGATATTGTCTATCATAGATATACTGTGTCCTAGGTGAACTGAGAGTGTTTAGGAGACACTGACCACTTGAACAAGTAAGGATATTGTCTATCATAGATCTATTGTGTCCTAGGTGAACTGAGAGTGTTTAGGAGACACTAACCACTTGAACAAGTAAGGATATTGTCTATCATAGATATACTGTGTCCTAGGTGAACTGAGAATGTTTAGGAGACACTGACCACTTGAACAAGTAAGGATATTGTCTATCATAGATATACTGTGTCCTAGGTGAACTGAGAGTGTTTAGGAGACACTAACCACTTGAACAAGTAAGGATATTGTCTATCATAGATCTACTGTGTCCTAGGTGAACTGAGAATGTTTAGGAGACACTAACCACTTGAACAAGTAAGGATATTGTCTATCATAGATCTACTGTGTCCCAGTTGAACTGAGAATGTTTAGGAGACACTAACCACTTAAACAAGTAAGGATATTGTCTATCATAGATCTACTGTGTCCTAGGTGAACTGAGAATGTTTAGGGGACACTGACCACTTGAACAAGTAAGGATATTGTCTATCATAGATCTACTGTGTCCCAGTTGAACTGAGAGTGTTTAGGGGACACTAACCACTTGAACAAGTAAGGATATTGTCTATCATAGATATACTGTGTCCTAGGTGAACTGAGAGTGTTTAGGAGACACTGACCACTTGAACAAGTAAGGATATTGTCTATCATAGATCTACTCAGTCCCAGTTGAACTGAGAGTGTTTAGGGGACACTAACCACTAGAACAAGTAAGGATATTGTCTATCATAGATATACTGTGTCCTAGGTGAACTGAGAGTGTTTAGGAGACACTGACCACTTGAACAAGTAAGGATATTGTCTATCATAGATATACTGTGTCCTAGGTGAACTGAGAGTGTTTAGGAGACACTGACCACTTGAACAAGTAAGGATATTGTCTATCATAGATCTACTGTGTCCTAGGTGAACTGAGAGTGTTTAGGAGACACTAACCACTTGAACAAGTAAGGATATTGTCTATCATAGATCTACTGTGTCCCAGTTGAACTGAGAGTGTTTAGGGGACACTGACCACTTGAACAAGTAAGGATATTGTCTATCATAGATATACTGTGTCCTAGGTGAACTGAGAGTGTTTAGGAGACACTGACCACTTGAACAAGTAAGGATATTGTCTATCATAGATATACTGTGTCCTAGGTGAACTGAGAATGTTTAGGAGACACTGACCACTTGAACAAGTAAGGATATTGTCTATCATAGATCTACTGTGTCCGAGGTGAACTGAGAATGTTTAGGGGACACTGACCACTTGAACAAGTGAGGATATTGTCTATCATAGATATACTGTGTCCTAGGTGAACTGAGAGTGTTTAGGAGACACTAACCACTTGAACAAGTAAGGATATTGTCTATCATAGATATACTGTGTCCTAGGTGAACTGAGAGTGTTTAGGAGACACTGACCACTTGAACAAGTAAGGATATTGTCTATCATAGATATACTGTGTCCTAGGTGAACTGAGAGTGTTTAGGAGACACTAACCACTTGAACAAGTAAGGATATTGTCTATCATAGATATACTGTGTCCTAGGTGAACTGAGAGTGTTTAGGAGACACTAACCACTTGAACAAGTAAGGATATTGTCTATCATAGATCTACTGTGTCCTAGGTGAACTGAGAGTGTTTAGGGGACACTAACCACTTGAACAAGTAAGGATATTGTCTATCATAGATCTACTGTGTCCTAGGTGAACTGAGAGTGTTTAGGGGACACTAACCACTTGAACAAGTAAGGATATTGTCTATCATAGATCTACTGTGTCCCAGTTGAACTGAGAGTGTTTAGGGGACACTAACCACTTGAACAAGTAAGGATATTGTCTATCATAGATCTACTGTGTCCTAGGTGAACTGAGAGTGTTTAGGGGACACTGACCACTTGAACAAGTAAGGATATTGTCTATCATAGATATACTGTGTCCTAGGTGAACTGAGAGTGTTTAGGAGACACTGACCACTTGAACAAGTAAGGATATTGTCTATCATAGATCTACTGTGTCCTAGGTGAACTGAGAGTGTTTAGGAGACACTAACCACTTGAACAAGTAAGGATATTGTCTATCATAGATCTACTGTGTCCTAGGTGAACTGAGAATGTTTAGGAGACACTAACCACTTGAACAAGTAAGGATATTGTCTATCATAGATCTACTGTGTCCTAGGTGAACTGAGAGTGTTTAGGGGACACTGACCACTTGAACAAGTAAGGATATTGTCTATCATATATATACTGTGTCCCAGTTAAACTGAGAGTGTTAAGGAGACACTAACCACTTGAACAAGTAAGGATATTGTCTATCATAGATCTACTGTGTCCTAGGTGAACTGAGAGTGTTTAGGAGACACTGACCACTTGAACAAGTAAGGATATTGTCTATCATAGATCTACTGTGTCCTAGGTGAACTGAGAATGTTTAGGAGACACTAACCACTTGAACAAGTAAGGATATTGTCTATCATAGATCTACTGTGTCCTAGGTGAACTGAGAATGTTTAGGAGACACTAACCACTTGAACAAGTAAGGATATTGTCTATCATAGATCTACTGTGTCCCAGTTGAACTGAGAGTGTTTAGGAGACACTGACCACTTGAACAAGTAAGGATATTGTCTATCATAGATCTATTGTGTCCCAGTTGAACTGAGAGTGTTTAGGAGACACTGACCACTTGAACAAGTAAGGATATTGTCTATCATAGATCTACTGTGTCCCAGTTGAACTGAGAGTGTTTAGGGGACACTGACCACTTGAACAAGTAAGGATATTGTCTATCATAGATATACTGTGTCCTAGGTGAACTGAGAGTGTTTAGGAGACACTGACCACTTGAACAAGTAAGGATATTGTCTATCATAGATCTACTGTGTCCTAGGTGAACTGAGAGTGTTTAGGGGACACTAACCATTTGAACAAGTAAGGATATTGTCTATCATAGATCTACTGTGTCCTAGGTGAACTGAGAGTGTTTAGGAGACACTAACCACTTGAACAAGTAAGGATATTGTCTATCATAGATCTACTGTGTCCCAGTTGAACTGAGAGTGTTTAGGGGACACTGACCACTTGAACAAGTAAGGATATTGTCTATCATAGATATACTGTGTCCTAGGTGAACTGAGAGTGTTTAGGAGACACTGACCACTTGAACAAGTAAGGATATTGTCTATCATAGATCTACTGTGTCCTAGGTGAACTGAGAATGTTTAGGGGACACTGACCACTTGAACAAGTAAGGATATTGTCTATCATAGATCTACTGTGTCCCAGTTGAACTGAGAGTGTTTAGGGGACACTAACCACTTGAACAAGTAAGGATATTGTCTATCATAGATATACTGTGTCCTAGGTGAACTGAGAGTGTTTAGGAGACACTGACCACTTGAACAAGTAAGGATATTGTCTATCATAGATCTACTGTGTCCTAGGTGAACTGAGAGTGTTTAGGAGACACTAACCACTTGAACAAGTAAGGATATTGTCTATCATAGATCTACTGTGTCCCAGTTGAACTGAGAGTGTTTAGGGGACACTGACCACTTGAACAAGTAAGGATATTGTCTATCATAGATATACTGTGTCCTAGGTGAACTGAGAGTGTTTAGGAGACACTGACCACTTGAACAAGTAAGGATATTGTCTATCATAGATATACTGTGTCCTAGGTGAACTGAGAATGTTTAGGAGACACTAACCACTTGAACAAGTAAGGATATTGTCTATCATAGATCTACTGTGTCCCAGTTGAACTGAGAGTGTTTAGGGGACACTGACCACTTGAACAAGTAAGGATATTGTCTATCATAGATATACTGTGTCCTAGGTGAACTGAGAGTGTTTAGGAGACACTGACCACTTGAACAAGTAAGGATATTGTCTATCATAGATATACTGTGTCCTAGGTGAACTGAGAGTGTTTAGGAGACACTGACCACTTAAACAAGTAAGGATATTGTCTATCATAGATATACTGTGTCCTAGGTGAACTGAGAGTGTTTAGGAGACACTAACCACTTGAACAAGTAAGGATATTGTCTATCATAGATCTACTGTGTCCTAGGTGAACTGAGAGTGTTTAGGGGACACTGACCACTTGAACAAGTAAGGATATTGTCTATCATAGATCTACTGTGTCCTAGGTGAACTGAGAGTGTTTAGGAGACACTAACCACTTGAACAAGTAAGGATATTGTCTATCATAGATCTACTGTGTCCTAGGTGAACTGAGAATGTTTAGGAGACACTAACCACTTGAACAAGTAAGGATATTGTCTATCATAGATCTACTGTGTCCCAGTTGAACTGAGAGTGTTTAGGAGACACTAACCACTTAAACAAGTAAGGATATTGTCTATCATAGATCTACTGTGTCCTAGGTGAACTGAGAATGTTTAGGGGACACTGACCACTTGAACAAGTAAGGATATTGTCTATCATAGATCTACTGTGTCCCAGTTGAACTGAGAGTGTTTAGGGGACACTAACCACTTGAACAAGTAAGGATATTGTCTATCATAGATATACTGTGTCCTAGGTGAACTGAGAGTGTTTAGGAGACACTGACCACTTGAACAAGTAAGGATATTGTCTATCATAGATCTACTGTGTCCCAGTTGAACTGAGAGTGTTTAGGGGACACTAACCACTAGAACAAGTAAGGATATTGTCTATCATAGATATACTGTGTCCTAGGTGAACTGAGAGTGTTTAGGAGACACTGACCACTTGAACAAGTAAGGATATTGTCTATCATAGATATACTGTGTCCTAGGTGAACTGAGAGTGTTTAGGAGACACTGACCACTTGAACAAGTAAGGATATTGTCTATCATAGATCTACTGTGTCCTAGGTGAACTGAGAGTGTTTAGGAGACACTAACCACTTGAACAAGTAAGGATATTGTCTATCATAGATCTACTGTGTCCCAGTTGAACTGAGAGTGTTTAGGGGACACTGACCACTTGAACAAGTAAGGATATTGTCTATCATAGATATACTGTGTCCTAGGTGAACTGAGAGTGTTTAGGAGACACTGACCACTTGAACAAGTAAGGATATTGTCTATCATAGATATACTGTGTCCTAGGAGAACTGAGAATGTTTAGGAGACACTGACCACTTGAACAAGTAAGGATATTGTCTATCATAGATCTACTGTGTCCTAGGTGAACTGAGAATGTTTAGGGGACACTGACCACTTGAACAAGTGAGGATATTGTCTATCATAGATCTACTGTGTCCCAGGTGAACTGAGAATGTTTAGGAGACACTAACCACTTGAACAAGTAAGGATATTGTCTATCATAGATCTACTGTGTCCTAGGTGAACTGAGAGTGTTTAGGGGACACTAACCACTTGAACAAGTAAGGATATTGTCTATCATAGATCTACTGTGTCCTAGGTGAACTGAGAATGTTTAGGAGACACTAACCACTTGAACAAGTAAGGATATTGTCTATCATAGATCTACTGTGTCCCAGTTGAACTGAGAGTGTTTAGGAGACACTGACCACTTGAACAAGTAAGGATATTGTCTATCATAGATCTACTGTGTCCTAGGTGAACTGAGAGTGTTTAGGAGACACTGACCACTTGAACAAGTAAGGATATTGTCTATCATAGATCTACTGTGTCCTAGGTGAACTGAGAATGTTTAGGAGACACTAACCACTTGAACAAGTAAGGATATTGTCTATCATAGATCTACTGTGTCCTAGGTGAACTGAGAATGTTTAGGAGACACTAACCACTTGAACAAGTAAGGATATTGTCTATCATAGATCTACTGTGTCCCAGTTGAACTGAGAGTGTTTAGGAGACACTGACCACTTGAACAAGTAAGGATATTGTCTATCATAGATCTATTGTGTCCCAGTTGAACTGAGAGTGTTTAGGAGACACTGACCACTTGAACAAGTAAGGATATTGTCTATCATAGATCTACTGTGTCCCAGTTGAACTGAGAGTGTTTAGGGGACACTGACCACTTGAACAAGTAAGGATATTGTCTATCATAGATATACTGTGTCCTAGGTGAACTGAGAGTGTTTAGGAGACACTGACCACTTGAACAAGTAAGGATATTGTCTATCATAGATCTACTGTGTCCTAGGTGAACTGAGAGTGTTTAGGGGACACTAACCACTTGAACAAGTAAGGATATTGTCTATCATAGATCTACTGTGTCCTAGGTGAACTGAGAGTGTTTAGGAGACACTAACCACTTGAACAAGTAAGGATATTGTCTATCATAGATCTACTGTGTCCCAGTTGAACTGAGAGTGTTTAGGGGACACTGACCACTTGAACAAGTAAGGATATTGTCTATCATAGATATACTGTGTCCTAGGTGAACTGAGAGTGTTTAGGAGACACTGACCACTTGAACAAGTAAGGATATTGTCTATCATAGATCTACTGTGTCCTAGGTGAACTGAGAATGTTTAGGGGACACTGACCACTTGAACAAGTAAGGATATTGTCTATCATAGATCTACTGTGTCCCAGTTGAACTGAGAGTGTTTAGGGGACACTAACCACTTGAACAAGTAAGGATATTGTCTATCATAGATATACTGTGTCCTAGGTGAACTGAGAGTGTTTAGGAGACACTGACCACTTGAACAAGTAAGGATATTGTCTATCATAGATCTACTGTGTCCTAGGTGAACTGAGAGTGTTTAGGAGACACTAACCACTTGAACAAGTAAGGATATTGTCTATCATAGATCTACTGTGTCCCAGTTGAACTGAGAGTGTTTAGGGGACACTGACCACTTGAACAAGTAAGGATATTGTCTATCATAGATATACTGTGTCCTAGGTGAACTGAGAGTGTTTAGGAGACACTGACCACTTGAACAAGTAAGGATATTGTCTATCATAGATATACTGTGTCCTAGGTGAACTGAGAATGTTTAGGAGACACTAACCACTTGAACAAGTAAGGATATTGTCTATCATAGATCTACTGTGTCCCAGTTGAACTGAGAGTGTTTAGGGGACACTGACCACTTGAACAAGTAAGGATATTGTCTATCATAGATATACTGTGTCCTAGGTGAACTGAGAGTGTTTAGGAGACACTGACCACTTGAACAAGTAAGGATATTGTCTATCATAGATCTACTGTGTCCTAGGTGAACTGAGAGTGTTTAGGAGACACTGACCACTTGAACAAGTAAGGATATTGTCTATCATAGATATACTGTGTCCTAGGTGAACTGAGAGTGTTTAGGAGACACTGACCACTTAAACAAGTAAGGATATTGTCTATCATAGATATACTGTGTCCTAGGTGAACTGAGAGTGTTTAGGAGACACTAACCACTTGAACAAGTAAGGATATTGTCTATCATAGATCTACTGTGTCCTAGGTGAACTGAGAGTGTTTAGGGGACACTGACCACTTGAACAAGTAAGGATATTGTCTATCATAGATCTACTGTGTCCTAGGTGAACTGAGAGTGTTTAGGAGACACTAACCACTTGAACAAGTAAGGATATTGTCTATCATAGATCTACTGTGTCCTAGGTGAACTGAGAATGTTTAGGAGACACTAACCACTTGAACAAGTAAGGATATTGTCTATCATAGATCTACTGTGTCCCAGTTGAACTGAGAGTGTTTAGGAGACACTAACCACTTAAACAAGTAAGGATATTGTCTATCATAGATCTACTGTGTCCTAGGTGAACTGAGAATGTTTAGGGGACACTGACCACTTGAACAAGTAAGGATATTGTCTATCATAGATCTACTGTGTCCCAGTTGAACTGAGAGTGTTTAGGGGACACTAACCACTTGAACAAGTAAGGATATTGTCTATCATAGATATACTGTGTCCTAGGTGAACTGAGAGTGTTTAGGAGACACTGACCACTTGAACAAGTAAGGATATTGTCTATCATAGATCTACTGTGTCCCAGTTGAACTGAGAGTGTTTAGGGGACACTAACCACTAGAACAAGTAAGGATATTGTCTATCATAGATATACTGTGTCCTAGGTGAACTGAGAGTGTTTAGGAGACACTGACCACTTGAACAAGTAAGGATATTGTCTATCATAGATATACTGTGTCCTAGGTGAACTGAGAGTGTTTAGGAGACACTGACCACTTGAACAAGTAAGGATATTGTCTATCATAGATCTACTGTGTCCTAGGTGAACTGAGAGTGTTTAGGAGACACTAACCACTTGAACAAGTAAGGATATTGTCTATCATAGATCTACTGTGTCCCAGTTGAACTGAGAGTGTTTAGGGGACACTGACCACTTGAACAAGTAAGGATATTGTCTATCATAGATATACTGTGTCCTAGGTGAACTGAGAGTGTTTAGGAGACACTGACCACTTGAACAAGTAAGGATATTGTCTATCATAGATATACTGTGTCCTAGGTGAACTGAGAATGTTTAGGAGACACTGACCACTTGAACAAGTAAGGATATTGTCTATCATAGATCTACTGTGTCCTAGGTGAACTGAGAATGTTTAGGGGACACTGACCACTTGAACAAGTGAGGATATTGTCTATCATAGATCTACTGTGTCCCAGGTGAACTGAGAATGTTTAGGAGACACTAACCACTTGAACAAGTAAGGATATTGTCTATCATAGATCTACTGTGTCCTAGGTGAACTGAGAGTGTTTAGGGGACACTAACCACTTGAACAAGTAAGGATATTGTCTATCATAGATCTACTGTGTCCTAGGTGAACTGAGAGTGTTTAGGGGACACTAACCACTTGAACAAGTAAGGATATTGTCTATCATAGATCTACTGTGTCCCAGTTGAACTGAGAGTGTTTAGGGGACACTAACCACTTGAACAAGTAAGGATATTGTCTATCATAGATCTACTGTGTCCTAGGTGAACTGAGAGTGTTTAGGGGACACTGACCACTTGAACAAGTAAGGATATTGTCTATCATAGATATACTGTGTCCTAGGTGAACTGAGAGTGTTTAGGAGACACTGACCACTTGAACAAGTAAGGATATTGTCTATCATAGATCTACTGTGTCCTAGGTGAACTGAGAGTGTTTAGGAGACACTAACCACTTGAACAAGTAAGGATATTGTGTATCATAGATCTACTGTGTCCTAGGTGAACTGAGAATGTTTAGGAGACACTAACCACTTGAACAAGTAAGGATATTGTCTATCATAGATCTACTGTGTCCTAGGTGAACTGAGAGTGTTTAGGGGACACTGACCACTTGAACAAGTAAGGATATTGTCTATCATAGATATACTGTGTCCCAGTTAAACTGAGAGTGTTTAGGAGACACTAACCACTTGAACAAGTAAGGATATTGTCTATCATAGATCTACTGTGTCCTAGGTGAACTGAGAGTGTTTAGGAGACACTGACCACTTGAACAAGTAAGGATAGTGTCTATCATAGATCTACTGTGTCCCAGTTGAACTGAGAGTGTTTAGGAGACACTGACCACTTGAACAAGTAAGGATATTGTCTATCATAGATCTACTGTGTCCTAGGTGAACTGAGAGTGTTTAGGAGACACTGACCACTTAAACAAGTAAGGATATTGTCTATCATAGATCTACTGTGTCCCAGTTGAACTGAGAGTGTTTAGGAGACACTGACCACTTGAACAAGTAAGGATATTGTCTATCATAGATATACTGTGTCCTAGGTGAACTGAGAGTGTTTAGGAGACACTGACCACTTGAACAAGTAAGGATATTGTCTATCATAGATCTACTGTGTCCTAGGTGAACTGAGAGTGTTTAGGAGACACTGACCACTTAAACAAGTAAGGATATTGTCTATCATAGATCTACTGTGTCCCAGTTGAATTGAGAGTGTTTAGGAGACACTGACCACTTGAACAAGTAAGGATATTGTCTATCATAGATCTACTGTGTCCCACTTGAACTGAGAGTGTTTAGGAGACACTGACCACTTGAACAAGTAAGGATATTGTCTATCATAGATCTACTGTGTCCTAGGTGAACTGAGAGTGTTTAGGGGACACTGACCACTTGAACAAGTAAGGATATTGTCTATCATAGATATACTGTGTCCTAGGTGAACTGAGAGTGTTTAGGAGACACTAACCACTTGAACAAGTAAGGATATTGTCTATCATAGATATACTGTGTCCTAGGTGAACTGAGAGTGTTTAGGAGACACTGACCACTTGAACAAGTAAGGATATTGTCTATCATAGATCTACTGTGTCCTAGGTGAACTGAGAGTGTTTAGGAGACACTGACCACTTAAACAAGTAAGGATATTGTCTATCATAGATCTACTGTGTCCTAGGTGAACTGAGAGTGTTTAGGAGACACTGACCACTTGAACAAGCAAGGATATTGTCTATCATAGATCTACTGTGTCCAAGTTGAACTGAGAGTGTTTAGGGGACACTGACCACTTGAACAAGTAAGGATATTGTCTATCATAGATCTACTGTGTCCTAGGTGAACTGAGAGTGTTTAGGAGACACTGACCACTTAAACAAGTAAGGATATTGTCTATCATAGATCTACTGTGTCCTAGGTGAACTGAGAGTGTTTAGGAGACACTAACCACTTGAACAAGTAAGGATATTGTCTATCATAGATCTACTGTGTCCCAGTTGAACTGAGAGTGTTTAGGGGACACTGACCACTTGAACAAGTAAGGATATTGTCTATCATAGATCTACTGTGTCCTAGGTGAACTGAGAGTGTTTAGGAGACACTGACCACTTAAACAAGTAAGGATATTGTCTATCATAGATCTATTGTGTCCTAGGTGAACTGAGAATGTTTAGGGGACACTGACCACTTGAACAAGTAAGGATATTGTCTATCATAGATCTACTGTGTCCCAGTTGAACTGAGAATGTTTAGGGGACACTGACCACTTGAACAAGTAAGGATATTGTCTATCATAGATCTACTGTGTCCCATTTGAACTGAGAGTGTTTAGGAGACACTGAACACTTGAACAAGTAAGGATATTGTCTATCATAGATCTATTTTGTCCTAGGTGAACTGAGAGTGTTTAGGAGACACTAACCACTTGAACAAGTAAGGATATTGTCTATCATAGATCTACTGTGTCCTAGGTGAACTGAGAATGTTTAGGAGACACTAACCACTTGAACAAGTAAGGATATTGTCTATCATAGATCTACTGTGTCCTAGGTGAACTGAGAGTGTTTAGGGGACACTGACCACTTGAACAAGTAAGGATATTGTCTATCATAGATATACTGTGTCCTAGGTGAACTGAGAGTGTTTAGGAGACACTGACCACTTGAACAAGTAAGGATATTGTCTATCATAGATATACTGTGTCCTAGGTGAACTGAGAATGTTTAGGAGACACTGACCACTTGAACAAGTAAGGATATTGTCTATCATAGATCTACTGTGTCCTAGGTGAACTGAGAATGTTTAGGGGACACTGACCACTTGAACAAGTGAGGATATTGTCTATCATAGATCTACTGTGTCCCAGGTGAACTGAGAATGTTTAGGAGACACTAACCACTTGAACAAGTAAGGATATTGTCTATCATAGATCTACTGTGTCCTAGGTGAACTGAGAGTGTTTAGGGGACACTAACCACTTGAACAAGTAAGGATATTGTCTATCATAGATCTACTGTGTCCTAGGTGAACTGAGAGTGTTTAGGTGACACTAACCACTTGAACAAGTAAGGATATTGTCTATCATAGATCTACTGTGTCCCAGTTGAACTGAGAGTGTTTAGGGGACACTAACCACTTGAACAAGTAAGGATATTGTCTATCATAGATCTACTGTGTCCTAGGTGAACTGAGAGTGTTTAGGGGACACTGACCACTTGAACAAGTAAGGATATTGTCTATCATAGATATACTGTGTCCTAGGTGAACTGAGAGTGTTTAGGAGACACTGACCACTTGAACAAGTAAGGATATTGTCTATCATAGATCTACTGTGTCCTAGGTGAACTGAGAGTGTTTAGGAGACACTAACCACTTGAACAAGTAAGGATATTGTCTATCATAGATCTACTGTGTCCTAGGTGAACTGAGAATGTTTAGGAGACACTAACCACTTGAACAAGTAAGGATATTGTCTATCATAGATCTACTGTGTCCTAGGTGAACTGAGAGTGTTTAGGGGACACTGACCACTTGAACAAGTAAGGATATTGTCTATCATAGATATACTGTGTCCCAGTTAAACTGAGAGTGTTTAGGAGACACTAACCACTTGAACAAGTAAGGATATTGTCTATCATAGATCTACTGTGTCCTAGGTGAACTGAGAGTGTTTAGGAGACACTGACCACTTGAACAAGTAAGGATAGTGTCTATCATAGATCTACTGTGTCCCAGTTGAACTGAGAGTGTTTAGGAGACACTGACCACTTGAACAAGTAAGGATATTGTCTATCATAGATCTACTGTGTCCTAGGTGAACTGAGAGTGTTTAGGAGACACTGACCACTTAAACAAGTAAGGATATTGTCTATCATAGATCTACTGTGTCCCAGTTGAACTGAGAGTGTTTAGGAGACACTGACCACTTGAACAAGTAAGGATATTGTCTATCATAGATATACTGTGTCCTAGGTGAACTGAGAGTGTTTAGGAGACACTGACCACTTGAACAAGTAAGGATATTGTCTATCATAGATCTACTGTGTCCTAGGTGAACTGAGAATGTTTAGGAGACACTGACCACTTAAACAAGTAAGGATATTGTCTATCATAGATCTACTGTGTCCCAGTTGAATTGAGAGTGTTTAGGAGACACTGACCACTTGAACAAGTAAGGATATTGTCTATCATAGATCTACTGTGTCCCACTTGAACTGAGAGTGTTTAGGAGACACTGACCACTTGAACAAGTAAGGATATTGTCTATCATAGATCTACTGTGTCCTAGGTGAACTGAGAGTGTTTAGGGGACACTGACCACTTGAACAAGTAAGGATATTGTCTATCATAGATATACTGTGTCCTAGGTGAACTGAGAGTGTTTAGGAGACACTAACCACTTGAACAAGTAAGGATATTGTCTATCATAGATATACTGTGTCCTAGGTGAACTGAGAGTGTTTAGGAGACACTGACCACTTGAACAAGTAAGGATATTGTCTATCATAGATCTACTGTGTCCTAGGTGAACTGAGAGTGTTTAGGAGACACTGACCACTTAAACAAGTAAGGATATTGTCTATCATAGATCTACTGTGTCCCAGTTGAACTGAGAGTGTTTAGGGGACACTGACCACTTGAACAAGTAAGGATATTGTCTATCATAGATCTACTGTGTCCTAGGTGAACTGAGAGTGTTTAGGAGACACTGACCACTTAAACAAGTAAGGATATTGTCTATCATAGATCTACTGTGTCCTAGGTGAACTGAGAGTGTTTAGGAGACACTTACCACTTGAACAAGTAAGGATATTGTCTATCATAGATCTACTGTGTCCCAGTTGAACTGAGAGTGTTTAGGGGACACTGACCACTTGAACAAGTAAGGATATTGTCTATCATAGATCTACTGTGTCCTAGGTGAACTGAGAGTGTTTAGGAGACACTGACCACTTAAACAAGTAAGGATATTGTCTATCATAGATCTATTGTGTCCTAGGTGAACTGAGAATGTTTAGGGGACACTGACCACTTGAACAAGTAAGGATATTGTCTATCATAGATCTACTGTGTCCCAGTTGAACTGAGAATGTTTAGGGGACACTGACCACTTGAACAAGTAAGGATATTGTCTATCATAGATCTACTGTGTCCCAGTTGAACTGAGAGTGTTTAGGAGACACTGAACACTTGAACAAGTAAGGATATTGTCTATCATAGATCTATTTTGTCCTAGGTGAACTGAGAGTGTTTAGGAGACACTAACCACTTGAACAAGTAAGGATATTGTCTATCATAGATCTACTGTGTCCTAGGTGAACTGAGAATGTTTAGGAGACACTAACCACTTGAACAAGTAAGGATATTGTCTATCATAGATCTACTGTGTCCTAGGTGAACTGAGAGTGTTTAGGGGACACTGACCACTTGAACAAGTAAGGATATTGTCTATCATAGATCTACTGTGTCCCAGTTGAACTGAGAGTGTTTAGGAGACACTGACCACTTGAACAAGTAAGGATATTGTCTATCATAGATCTACTGTGTCCTAGGTGAACTGAGAGTGTTTAGGAGACACTGACCACTTGAACAAGTAAGGATATTGTCTATCATAGATCTACTGTGTCCCAGTTGAACTGAGAGTGTTTAGGAGACACTGACCACTTGAACAAGTAAGGATATTATCTATCATAGATCTACTGTGTCCTAGGTGAACTGAGAGTGTTTAGGAGACACTGACCACTTAAACAAGTAAGGATATTGTCTATCATAGATCTACTGTGTCCCAGTTGAACTGAGAGTGTTTAGGAGACACTGACCACTTGAACAAGTAAGGATATTGTCTATCATAGATATACTGTGTCCTAGGTGAACTGAGAGTGTTTAGGAGACACTGACCACTTGAACAAGTAAGGATATTGTCTATCATAGATCTACTGTGTCCTAGGTGAACTGAGAGTGTTTAGGAGACACTGACCACTTAAACAAGTAAGGATATTGTCTATCATAGATCTACTGTGTCCCAGTTGAACTGAGAGTGTTTAGGAGACACTGACCACTTGAACAAGTAAGGATATTGTCTATCATAGATCTACTGTGTCCCACTTGAACTGAGAGTGTTTAGGAGACACTGACCACTTGAACAAGTAAGGATATTGTCTATCATAGATCTACTGTGTCCTAGGTGAACTGAGAGTGTTTAGGGGACACTGACCACTTGAACAAGTAAGGATATTGTCTATCATAGATATACTGTGTCCTAGGTGAACTGAGAGTGTTTAGGAGACACTAACCACTTGAACAAGTAAGGATATTGTCTATCATAGATATACTGTGTCCTAGGTGAACTGAGAGTGTTTAGGAGACACTGACCACTTGAACAAGTAAGGATATTGTCTATCATAGATCTACTGTGTCCTAGGTGAACTGAGAGTGTTTAGGAGACACTGACCACTTGAACAAGTAAGGATATTGTCTATCATAGATCTACTGTGTCCTAGGTGAACTGAGAGTGTTTAGGAGACACTGACCACTTGAACAAGCAAGGATATTGTCTATCATAGATCTACTGTGTCCCAGTTGAACTGAGAGTGTTTAGGGGACACTGACCACTTGAACAAGTAAGGATATAAGTACACTGTATAAGCAGAACAAGGTCCAAGGTTTCTGTTCCTGTAAGTTCTATCAATATTTATTTTACCACACTGTATAAGCAGAACATTAGGTCCAAGATTTCTGTTCCTGTTTGACAGTTCTATCAATATTTTTCCTGCATGCTTCGGTCTCACAGTTGGCTGGTTAACATGAGCTGACATAAAACCTGGTGTCATAACTCTATATCCTTGAAATAAACAGAGACTCAGGCCATGTGCCTATGTGTGTCAGTGCGGTTCACGCTGATATAGATAGCATATTCACATTGCTATTGTATATGGGTGTAACCCTCTGTAGCCCCCCGACAATGGAGATTACTTATTGTCTATATACAATACATCAACCACCAGCGCGTTATAAGTACCATTCACAAGTTTTGATTTATTAAGTTTACATTTCTAAAGAAATCAGCAGGCGATGTTTATTTATTATCAGTCAATTAAGAATGCATATGGTTGTCTTTCATGGTTTGAAAATTCAATTTGACTGGATCGTTTGAAAGAATTCTCTATAAGAAGACATGTGGAATGACTTGTCATATTTGCGTTTTGTTGTTATATTCTCTCTGGATGGATGTGTGTATGAGATTTGTGTATGAGATTTGTGTATGAGATAATCAGCCTCTGATTGGTGGACCTTATAAATCTGTAACACAAGTTTCTTTCAAAATGGCTTTTACAAGGTTAGTATTAAATTTCTCTTGTTCTTGGCACATACCAGTACAGGAAACCTTTTTGAATTATGAAAACATTTTATTCTTTAATTCTTCTCAGACATGTTTACATCCAAGCATGAGAGAGTTTCATTTGCCAGAGATGAAGTGCCGGATTGTTTTAAGTGAACTCCATGCTGCATGTTATATTTAAACTGATCCTAAAAAGTTTGGGCTTGATGTTTGTTTTATTACTACTGAATTTTTTAACCACAGATATTTTAAAAGCTGAATAATTTCAAGGGTAACTGTCATCAATATTTGAGCCCTTCACAAGATCAACAACCTTACTGTAGAGCCGACATGTGACTGGTCTCTCAGTTATCTACGATCACACGCGGTATTGTGTACAGTAGCATTGTTGATCTGATCCATTAAAATATTCGGTAGTTAGGAACTAAGCTCTTCGATTTGTTCAACTTCAGTGTAGATAAGAGCAGAGTAAGTGCGTCAAGTATACAGTGATAAGACACAGACCATGTGTCGGATATACCCTCCGTTAGGGTTGGGAGTGGTCTCAGGTGAGAGCTTGAAATTCAGAGAATTGAGGAAACACTGAAAACTTTTGTTTTGTTGATTAATTACTTTTTTCCCTTTCTTGTAGTGGGTTGAATAGTGTCAAGGTATTGCCATTCCAAGCTTTAGTGTTATCTGTTGTTCAGTCCACTTTACACCTAGAGAAGTTACCGTCTTGCTGTCAATCAGTCAAAATATTCTCGGATTATAAGGTCTTGGTTATTTCGATTTGGTGTTTGAGATGGATTTATTTTAATGAAAGTTTGCAGTAAGTCACTTGCTTATCACCTTGTGGCTATTTCCTTAGATGTAGTGTTGATCATATGAGATAATGTTACAGCTCCTCTTGGTGGAATCACTGCTGGACAGAAGTGCCCCATGGCACTAAAGGCAGGAGGACCGTCTGATCTTTAATATAGTTATGATTTACTGATTTATTCTTAAGTCATGAAATCCAGTTGTATCTTCAGCCAACAATTGTTAATGTATCGACCAACCACTTCTTTTACAAGTGAATGCTGAGCTTATGAGAGATAAGCTTTCATATCTGCCTTTTAGAATCTTTCACGCATGGATCACACTGTTTGAATTTTTGTTTAGCTCATCAGGCCTGAAAGGCCTGATGGGCTTATGGCATGGCATCTTCTTCTCCAGTTCCAAAAGGTCTAGAGAGCTGAAAAGTTGTGTGCAGAGTCCTTGACCAATGGGAGTTCTAAATTGTAGATTTCATGACCCCATGACCCCAAATGGGGTCACAGGGATCACATCCTTAAAAACCTATTTTTATCTTCTTCTCCAGAGAGCTGAAAAGTTGTGTGCAGACTCCTTGACCAATGGGGATTCTAAATTGTAGATTTTGTGACCCCATGACACTAAATGGGGTCACAGGGATCACATCCTTAAAAACCTATTTTCATCTTCTTCTCTAGTTCCAAAAGGTCTAGAGAGCTGAAAAGTTGTGTGCAGACTCCTTGACCAATGGGGATTCTAAATTGTAGATTTCGTGACCCCATGACCCCAAATGGGGTCACAGGGATCACATCCTTAAAAAGCTATTTCATCTTCTTCTCCAGTTCCAAAAGGTCTAGAGAGCTGAACAGTTGTAAGCAGACTTCTTGGCCAATGGGGATTCAAAGTTGTAGATTTTGTGACCCTGTGACCCCAACCTAGGTCACGGGTCATGACCCAAAAACCTATTTTCATCTTTATCTCAAGTATGTAAAGCTCTAGAAAGGTGAAATGTTGTGTAGAGACTCTTGGGTCAAAAGTGATCCAATTGTAGGATTGGTGACCCTGTGACTCCAAATGTGGGTCACAGGGGTCATGATCTAAATACCTATTTTTTGCTTGTTGACAATGTTTTACTTAAGATAACTTAGATATTCAACCTTAGATAATAAATCAATAAAATCCTTATGAGCTACAGAGCCCATGGCTCAATTTTTTTTTTTTTTAATTTTCACTTTCATTTGTTAGGGAGTTTGGATTTTGACACAATTTTGTTGTACAGCTCTTAATTAATTTTTACATTGAAAATGCTTAGAACCCTTAAAGGGGCAGTAGCACGTTTTTTTCAAATTTTATTTTTTCAAATTTCCCATTTATAATGATAGTTTATGTCATTTATATTTACTTTAGAGGGTAAAACATACTTTTACACAAACCAATTTTCCGTAGTAGTAAAGACAGTGCTGCATATAAAGCAAAAATTGCATGGCGGCCATTTTATTGTTAACACATTTTATTATTTCGAATGACAAAAAATATCCCATGGCTTAAGGGAACCATGTACACTCGTTTTTTAACTTGATTTTCCGAAGAGGGAAGGGTGTTTTACTATTGGTGACATTATTTTACATCGACTTATTTCACCGAAAAAACGTGCTACTGCCCCTTTAAAAGCATACTTTCATATACCAATGTCAATCTTGCAGAATTTTTATTTTATTCAAATGAACTTTTTTGTTAAACTGTCTTAAGTGATGTTCCATGTACAATATTCTGACATTCATGTGACGAGGGATCATATTTCCCATCAAGAAAACTAAAAGAGTGTCCGTGGAGAGATTGTTGAGATAAGGCACATAACTCTCTATGAATCCAGCCGTGGTGGACCACAAGTATTGGTGGATATCAGATTTATCTCCTGTCTCACAGTTGGTTGGTTGGGCATGCTGGCATATGTCAATATCTCACGTCAATATTACCTGTCATAA
The DNA here is from genome assembly GCA_936450465.1 of Gibbula magus. Lineage (NCBI taxonomy): Eukaryota > Metazoa > Mollusca > Gastropoda > Trochida > Trochidae > Gibbula > Gibbula magus. The sequence goes on along the minus strand of OW388289.1, from coordinate 107,793,679 downwards.
TCACGGATCTCTCATTCCAAACTCATATTTCAAATCTTTTGTTAAAACACAATAGAGCAATTTGGACTCATTTGAAGAGATATGAAGATAAATGATATCGCCTGATATAGTAGATTTATCTTATGAAATATGTATATCTTCATATAAAGGACAATTATATTGTAGATCTTGTGTTTTCAAAGAAGTAATGTTGTGTATTTGTCTCAGCAGAAATGTTTTAATTTCTTTCAATGTATGACATATTGGGGCCAATCAAAATTAATTAATTGTTTTCAGATTTTAGACACTAAATGTCCTCAGGCAGCAGGAGAACAAAGAGGATAAAGAATTTTTGTTGAACTAACATGAATGAAAGTTACCTGAAGTTTTCAGGATGAAAAAATAGGCACATATAAATATAAACATCATAATTTTTCACTTTTCTTTATGTTTATCTATCAATTTTGCAGCATTTTTGGGGGGTTGCAGTTTGTCTCCAATTTTATGAAAACCATGGTAGGTGAGTTCGACATGACATATCAGATGGTCTCATATCCTATAGAGAGAAGACACATGTAGATTCCATATATTGTATATGTATCATAATGCCTCTCAAAGTAGTTATTACATCATGTTATCACATGTAAATGTGTATTATGGTTTACAGCAATAACAGTTTTGAATGTATTGTAATAAATATATACATTTTTAAATGTATTACTTATGATAAATTTTTTTGTGTTAAGATTTTATGCAAATAAGAAATGCAATATGATTGCATAGTATTTCAATATGCACATATCATAAAACATCAAGTCAGTAAACATTTGTTTATCTTTTTCAAATAAATAACTTTATAAATATATTAATAGTTTTTTCGGGATATGATATTTTGTTAATTGGATATATTGAAACATAGTTTAATGCAAATAACATTATACAAGTAGATGAAAATATGTGATCAACTTATTTTTATTATATACCCATGTAAACTTAAGATAGTAATACAGGCGTGCACTACGGTTTCTGTGGTTGATTTCCATATTGCACGGTGCATTCCGTATTGCACGGCTGACGGTTCTACTTTCTCTAAACTTCGGATATTCTTGGAATTTACCGTACTTTTCAATGTTTTCCCAATTCAATCCTTGGAATTTATATTTTAATAACACTGCTAGTCATTTTTCAGTTGATTAAAGTATCAGCTTGGATTCAGGCCTAATATTAACAGTACAACCGGCGAAAATGTTACTAAAATATCATTAACAAGGCAGAAAAGCTCAAAGTATAGGGGAATTGAAAGCATTGCCGAAAGCTTCACTAGTGTTAACTATTGTGACATCATAACCATGGTTACGTAATTTGAAAGAAACACGACAGACGGAAGGGTGAATGTTGTTTCTTATTTTCAGTTCTTTGTAACTAAATGATAGTAAAGCAAATTTGTTGGTTTAATTATGTTGACACACTAAAGAAAAATTAAAATAAAGATATCATCAAGATATCAAATCGTGAGTCGTGCTCGTTAAGCAACCGCTCGTGTTTCAATGCGAAGCACATTGTCCCGGTAAATATATGCAACTTTATTTGTTGACCAATTTGCAAATAAAAAGGGGAATATAATAAATATAGAACATCATACTTGTGCATTTGGATCGTTTCTATTGAACTCGAAGCTGTCATTGAAGCAGAGGAAAAACTTGTTATTCGAACTCGGTGTTCCTCCGCTTCCATGACATCTTCCAAATGCACAAGTATGATGTTCTATATAAACTGACTTGCAAAAGAAACGCCACCAAAATAAATAATTGGATACTTATATTGCGCCTTTCCACGCCCTAAGGCATGCTCAAAGCGCTACAATTATTACCCTGAAGGAATTGTACTTTCAGAGCTGCTACTAAGCGTGTCGTCAGTACTTCCCGTATTCAGGTACCCATTTGTACAGCTGGGTAGACTGAGTGCAATGTGGATTAAGTGCCTTGCCCAAGGACACAACACAGTGTTCGACCCAAGTCACAAATCTTTGGTGTCTCCACCGGGATTTGAACCCAGGTCGTCGGCGTAAGAGGCCAGCGTGCTAACCACTACACCACCGTGCTCCACGAAATACAAAAAGTAATTATTTTTCGAGGAATGAAGCCTATCGATTGAATACACTTTAAACATGTCCTCTAAATGTAACCTGTACATTCAAATGCAAATGCAAGTTTTCCTCGTAACATTCGAGAAAAAGAACTTATTGGTCAAAACTTTCAGATTGTGTACAAAGTTAACCAAATGAAATTTGGGTACACAACATCAACAGATTGGAGGTTTTGCATTAAAATATTCGATTGCAAGAGAAAAACATGTCTTTTTCAAGTGCTACAGAAAAAGAGAGACCAATTTGCATCCTGCAGGTTGGAGCGACACTTAACCAAGTTGCCTAATCATGGATTGCATCAAGTGTACAATAGCCAGACTCACTAAATTTTACAGACTAACTGGCAGCATTGCGTACAAGCCACGGGGTGGAAAACCAAAGTTATTTACGCCGTAGGAAGACTGATCTGCTGACTTGTCACCCATTGAACAAATTAACTTTTGCAATTCCAACCTCGGCCATTAACAATAGAGACTTGGCCTTTTCCTCATGTGTTTGTAAGCATTCTTACACCGTTAAGCTTAAAATATCGTTATTCTATTCAATGTTCTAAAAAAAACTGATGATCGAAAACTGGATAATTGACCCTGTAATTGTCAATTAATGGTTATTTTTACTGAAATACCCTTCCAAATGTATGTATTTTTGATACATAATATTATAATATGCGTTTATTTGATTTGGGACAAAAAAACTTTTGGTTGCGTTTCTTTTGCAAGTCAGTTTATGTATTGACAAGAATGTTTTGTATGCAATCCTCATACCATTTTAACCGAAAACAATAACACGAAACAGCAAATGGATAACAATAAACAGACGGCAGTAAACAGACGACAGTAAACAGTAAACAGATAACAGTAGACGGATAACAGAAAATTGATAACAGTAAACAGACAAAAGTAACGATTAAAATAAAACTGATAATTGTAAAACAATAATAGTAAACGACAACAGTAAACACTTACAGTAAATGTGTAAAAGTAAATGTGTAACAGTAAACTGATAACATATAATAACAGTAACTGGATAACAGTAAACAAATAACATTTACTTTTAACAGTATCTGATAACAGTATCTGATAACAGTAAATGGATAACAGATACACATAAATCTCATATGCTTTAAGACAGTAAGGATCTATAATGAAATTATGCTATTGTGAAAATAAAGGTTTTTGGGTTTGTTTTTTTTTATTCCACTTTTTGTTTTTTACAGCAAATCATACAATAATTCAAATAATATATAAATATTTCAAATAGTGAACAGCTTAGTAAGCTCTCCTCATTTCTCTTATATTCAAACCACTCAGTGCTCTCTGTAGCTGATGTAGTGTGTACTGAGGAATGGTGTGCAGATTACCTTCAAATGCTTATTTCAACATGTACTTCCCCGTACAGCAGTAGATCAAAGCTTGGCAGTCATGTTCCCAAATCAACCATTGAACCAATCAATATATATATTGTGCTGAACTGTATATATCACAGCCATAGACACACAACACGTAATGTACACTCTCTGTTGTTGTTGAACATGCAAACAACATGTCTGTCAGCTCAACAAGCTTATGAATTTACTGAATTAAGTATTTGGGAATTTTGATTGCAGATATTCTAAATTGTTAAAGGATTTTCCAGTTTATACCAGAGTATATAATATATAACATATACATTGTAGGTCACTGGGAGATGTTATTCAGTCAGCAGTAGATTATTTTTGTCAGGATGTTCTCTTTATGAAAATGGATAAACATTCAAATAATTCAAAATTGGATATTTTAAAACTGAAAAATTTCATGAAAGTTGTTTATTAAAACATTTGATTAAGGAAAAATCTTTTTTTAGAATTTACAGCTTTTGGGGTAATAATAACATAATTTGTTTCATCTCCAGATGATACTGGAAGAGATGAAGCCCATGATCTTAAGCAGTGGAACAGTGAACAGATAGGAGGATGTCTGTTGAACCAGGTGTAACTCCTCCCTTCAGGAACAGTGGATGTAAGATGTCAGCGAGTGAGAGACCCTCCCCGCTCGTGTACTGATATGATTGAGTGGTGGAGTTTTCTCATATGATAAATGACAACGCAATATTACTGGCAATAGAAATTAATGCAATATTAACTGCAATTGATATAAATCTATTAAAAGTGTCAACTCTAAGTCATTACAGTGTTGGGAGGAACCAAGCCACTGACATGACAAGACTACCTACTATCTGTGGTATATGGAAACCTTCAACTGTCATTGGTGAGGAGAGGACCAATGAAGTGTGGATTAATGAGGTGTAGGGAATTCCAATCAGACTGGATATAGGATAATCACACCAACACAGACTTATCAACTCAGTCCACCCCGTATGACAGGGTAAGCTGGCTTATAACACCTGAATTATCATTGGACATGGATGGACAGGGTCACTGGAGGACACATGAGTGACCAGCGGTCAATGGAGGACATTTGAGAACAGTGGGGTCATTGCAGGACATATGAAGGACCAGAGAATCAGTAATAAAGGTGAATAATGGACATATGGTTGACCAGTATAAGGTTAATATAGAAATGTCCAGAGAGAATATAGAAGAGAGATGTGATCAGTTGGTTTGACAAAACACTTGTGACCATGGAGGTGAATAAACACATGTGAATGACAAAACTGTCTGCCAATGGGACCTATTGGATGTAAACCTCTCTAGATGTTGTCAAGTCAATTTCTTTGGAATGCATGTAATACTTTACTTTTTAAGTGTTTCACCAATTCTTTATAAAATATTGGATGGATACTCTGAACATTGAAAAAGTGGAACGTTAAAAAGTAATAGGATTTTCTCATTATGGAAAAGGATGTATATCCATTAAGTAAAACAAAGATTTGTTAGAATATGCTCGAATACAAAGTGGTGTACAGCACCATAGAATATGAACTATGTTTGTGGTGTCATGTCAATTTGAATTTCTCCACCATTCATCATCTCTGAAGTTCGCTAATCAAACATCATATCAAGTGGGATACATGACAAACCAAATTATTCATGCAATATGTTTGCCAATTTGTAACATGCAATCTAAGCATAATCTTCAGTAAACACATTTGCATTAGCATAAAGTGTGTGTTGAGATTCAATGTGTCTGTGCAGTTTACTGAATAGTGTGGTAGACAACATCTTCTACTGGAAGTAACAACCAGCTGACAGGAGACATCTCTAAGATTCTGATATTCTTCATTTGGAGGAAATCCGATAACATGTATGACAGTTAAATTCTATGAAAGGGAATGCTTAAAGTAGAACATCTGATGAAGTACATAGACAGTAGCTTCCTGGATTGAGATACCTGTGAAGGAGATACCGAAGGTAATTTCAAGAACTTCTCCATTCTTCATCAAGATATAAAACCTCATATGTTGAATACTCAATGGAAAAAAGTGTGGCAGAATATTGCAAAATCAGTATTCATTACAAATTAACTTTAAGTTGTTGAGTGAAAAAAAGACTATTTATTATTAATTAACTTTCAATATTGATAATAAAAAAAGATGATAATGTAAGTGAGTCCAAAAGGCAAGAATGACTTCCCACTAGTAGAACTAATGAAATCAATTCATGAGGAGCTCTCCGCGGAACTATCATCCAACGATATTCAAAAACAGTCATGGAGGATTTTAATACGAATGTATCACCCAGGACTGGTTGACTGGAGAATACTGGAGTATGAGTTGATTGTGTTGGAGTATATACAGTAGAGAATAACAGACAAACATCCACAGAAGGCAAGATGGCTGACACTGAGATGTACTCGGACTTTGAGTCATACACAGACTGCTCGAGCTCATCGGAGGAATACATCATCGTGAGAAGACAGGAAGAGGTGAAGCTGCTCTCAGAGGAGAAGAAAAAGAAGGTCCTAAATGGTAGGTACTGATTTCTTCGTTCTTCATCCAATTTGATGTTGGTTATCGATTGATATGAGAATGTAGAATTAATAATTCATGGTTATCTTGTCAAACCTTTCAAAGTCAACATTATTCATAGGACAAAGTATCATCTCTTGTGTTATGAGTTGATTTTTCATGTGGTCAGTGATTTGATAATCTTGTTCATTCATCTTGAATATATACTGGCAACTCCTTTCCATCTCATTCATCTTGAATATATACTGGCAACTCCTTTCCATCTCATTCATCTTGCATATATACTGTCAACTCCTTTCCATCTCATTCATCTTGCATATGTACTGGCAACTCCTTTCCATCTCATTCATCTTGCATATGTACTGGCAACTCCTTTCCATCTCATTCATCTTGAATATATACTGGCAACTCCTTTCCATCTCATTCATCTTGCATATGTACTGGCAACTCCTTTCCATCTCATTCATCTTGAATATATACTGGCAACTCCTTTCCATCTCATTCATCTTGAATATATACTGGCAACTCCTTTCCATCTCATTCATCTTGAATATATACTGGCAACTCCTTTCCATCTCATTCATCTTGAATATATACTGGCAACTCCTTTCCATCTCATTCATCTTGAATATCTACTGGCAACTCCTTTCCATCTCATTCATCTTGAATATATACTGGCAACTCCTTTCCATCTCATTCATCTTGAATATGTACTGGCAACTCCTTTCCATCTCATTCATCTTGAATATATACTGGCAACTCCTTTCCATCTCATTCATCTTGAATATGTACTGGCAACTCCTTTCCATCTCATTCATCTTGAATATGTACTGGCAACTCCTTTCCATCTCATTCATCTTGCATATGTACTGGCAACTCCTTTCCATCTCATTCATCTTGCATATGTACTGGCAACTCCTTTCCATCTCATTCATCTTGCATATGTACTGGCAACTCCTTTCCATCTCATTCATCTTGCATATGTACTGGCAACTCCTTTCCATCTCATTCATTGTGAATATATAATGTCTTGCAGGTTTGTGTTCTGCTGATTAGATTATTTGTTTGATTGCTCAAAGGTAAGGCTCAAGAGGATGAATACTGTACAGATTGTTTACCCGTATATCTTTAAAATTCAAGCAACATTTTTCAAGCTACGATTTGAAATGTTGGTTGGACAAGCTTATGATTGTCCCCTGCCACGCATTTAGTGTGGAGCTGGGAATATAGTATTCTGATGTGTCCGTACTTATTTACATACAAAATGGATTAACTCAAGTACTATTTACTCGAGTCTTTTCATATTTTGCATGTAGGTTCATCATAGGGAGAGTAAAGTTCCAACAGAGTTTTGTAACCTTGACCTTCATTTCAAGGTCACAATGAAACTTTGTCATTTTACCCTTGTCAGTGAGACATCTCAAGAACCGTTCACTGGATTCTCTTCATATTTTACAAAAAAGCATCTCCTAGGGATGACAAAGGACTGAGTAGATTCTGGTATCCTTGACAATATTTTCAAGGTCACGGCGAAACTTTGAGTTTTTCAACATTTAAGCTTCTCAGTGGAATATCCATCCTCGCTTACCCATGGTTTTATATATGCTCCGTTACTCTCCACTATATCACCCATGGGAAACCTTATCAGAAAAATCTGTACTCAAATTACCCGCCCTTGGCCGGCATGAGCCAATCAAACTGCTACGCAGCTTGGACCTGCGAGCCAATGACAATTCATATCACTTCGTTTCAAAGCAAGCGAGGTCATTGTGTTAGCCATCCGTCACCGGTTATCTTCTTTGGCCATTTCCGTCTTATCCCATTGAGCATTTTCTTTGGTTACTGACTTCGTCACGCTGGCCAAGGGCGGGTAACCGAGGATGTGGAATATCACAAGACCTGTTCATTGGATTCTCGTCATTATCTTACACAAGTGGTTCTTTTGGGAAGATTCAGGGCCAGTCGATTTTGGTAACCATGATATTATTTTTGAATTTTGAAGTATTAATTTGTGGTGGAGGATTATGTCACCCTAGTGACAACTGCTTGTTTTATACATTGGCTTTATAAGCAAAGACCGGAGTTCTGTGGTTCAAATCCTGACAGAGGGTCACATGACCAGTGAAGCAATAGTATATTTTGAAGCTGAGAATAAACTTGTAAATTTTCAGTGTTATATGATCAGAAATGTTGTTCATGCTAGGAGAAAACAGTCATCCAATGTTTTCTGCATCTGAAAAATCTTAAAGAGAGGAAAAAAACATAAGAACTTTAAAGGGGCAGTAGCACTTTTTTTCAAATTTTATTTTTTCAAATTTCCCATTTATAGTGATAGTTTATGTCATTTATATTCATTTTAGAGGGTTATCCAACTTATTTCACAAACCATTTATCCGTAGTGGTAATAACGGTGTTGCGTATAAACCAAAAATTGCATGGCGACCATTTTATTGTGAACACATGTTATTATTTCGAATGACAAAACCAATGCCCATTGTGTTACGGAACCATGTACACTCATTTTTAAACTTGATTTTCCGGAGAGAGAAGAGTGTTAACGTTTTCCTATTGTTGACATTATTTTTCAAATACATTTCATCGACTTATTTCAGAGAAAAAATGTGCTACTGCCCCCTTAAGCGGACCTTGTGTTTCAATCATCAAATGTCACTATAATCTGTGATTTTATATTGTTAAATTCCCAAATCCTGCCTCCCTTCACAAGCGTTATATTGAGACAGAGAGAGAGAGGTGAATATAAGAACAGCTATCAAGTTTGTCTCAATCAACTGCCGTGTCCCTGACCTGGGAGTGACGGTGTGAAGGTTGGATTCCCTCAATCTCTATTATTCAACAAAATTAAAATTTCTAAAATTTTGATTTTAATATTTTTTCATAATTTATTATAATTCACTTTATAATAAATAATTATGTGTTGCATAGTTAGTAGGCTTTACAGTGGAAACTCTTCAACTGGGCCTGATGCTCAAAGAAACCTCTAACATTTTCATTAGAGGTTATAAAGTCTTCACAAGGGATTATCCTGCGAGGAAAGAAAACTTACTGCCCCTACTGTTAATGGCAATCTAAGTACCATAGATATAACGTTAAATTATGATAATCTTAGACCTGTCCAATGGTAGGGTTATTTTTTTAAAACTCATTAAGGCACTTACTGTGTAAGATAGATAAAAAGGTTAACTTGATGTTTAATGATCTTTACTACCGTATATATATAATATATTTAAGAATATGGTCCAAGGGAGACAATCTTAATGCAGTTGATAGATCAGTATGTGTAGCTCTCTGATACCCACTACGGTGTATTTTGTTCAATATAACCAGAAGAGTTGTTTCCCTTTGACTATAACGTGACAAATTATACCGGTACTCCTATAAACATTGCCTGGTTGGCATAATTTTTTGGGAATGAATTAAATTCTCACACAAGGTGATAAATACATCTTGTCGATGTAGGGTTATCAAATAAATATAAGACATTTTTTATGAAGGTAGCTATTGATCAGATTGATACCAAACAATTGTAAAATATATAACTCACAAACTTGAAGATATGGGGAAAGATAGATTTCGCTGCTTATTATCTGTTAATAAATTTGCAATAAACTTGCATTCTACCAAATGACCTGACAATGTTCTGTGACCAACTTAGATTTAGTGTCAGCATACTTTCACAGTTATACTCTTTCAATTTAGATTAATTTATCTCTAAACTAATGTGAGTGGTATTGGAATCTCACTCTTGTTAGGACCAAACCATTCGCTTGTTTTAAATAAATATGGTAGCCTATTACACAGGACATCTTTCAGTATTCTCTAGATATGGAGTTAATCTGAACCAATATTTTTATAAAACTTGACAAGATGTCTTCTATAGAGACAAGCAGTTGATAATCAGTGGTGAATCCAGGGTATGGGGGAAATATTTGGAACCCTCTTTTCCATTGGAACCCCCCCCTTCAAAATTCCTATATCCGTCACTGGATAATCACATCATATGTTTTATTATCCCCCGCCGCGCGTTTAGCGCGAAGCGGGGGATATAGTATTCGGCTGCGTCCGTCCGTACGTACGTCCGTACGATGTGGAATAACTCAGATACTATTCCCTGGATTCTTTTCATAATTTGCATATGGGTTCATCATAGGAAGAGTAATGTTCCTACAGAGGTTTGTGACCTTGACCTTCATTTCAAGGTCACAACGAGACTTTGTCATGTTACCCTTGTCAGCAGGATATCTCAATAACCATTTGCTGGATTCTCTTCATATTTTACACATATCTTCTCCAAGGAAAGACGACGGGCTGATTAGATTTTGGTGACCTTGACATTATTTCAAGGTCACAGCGAAACTTTGAATTTTTCGACATGTTAATGTACATGTAAAGCTTGTCAGCGGGAATAATCAAGAACCCTGCATGCATTCACCAGAATTCCATCATTTCTTACACAAAGCACCTTCTAGGGAAAACAATGGGCTGATAAGATTTTGGTGACCTTGACATTATTTTCAAGGTCACAATGGAATTTTATATTTTTCGACATGTTAATGTTCATGTACAGGTTGTCAGCGGGATATCTCAAGAACCATTCACCAGAATTCCATCATATCTTACATAATGCACCTCCTAGGAAAGACAAAGGGCTGATTAGATTTTGGTGACCTTGACACTTTTCTCAAGGTCACAGTGGAGCTTTGACTTTTTCGACATGTTTGACAGTCGATTTTGCTGATCTTGACATTATTTTTCAATTTTGAAGTATTAATTTGCGGCGGGGGATCATGTCACCTTAGTGACAACTACTTGTTGTCTAAGTCATCAGGTGTCTCTGCGAGCCATGTTTTTCAAGTAGAAAACCCAGTACCATTCTGCATCCATATGCCATGTCAGGACCACAGGGGTTTGTATTGCGGAAACAAAATAGTTCCTAGGTCCAATACTTCGATACGATACACCCTATACTAATAAATAAAGAAAGGGATCCAACGCAACCCTGCCCAAACAAGTCAACATTAAAAAAATTTATCACACATTTCACATGTAATACATATTTCAGAATTAAAGCAAAGTGATTTCTCTTTCCATTAAAACAAACATCAACAAAATCGTCGCATTATTTTTCAAGCTACAACACTTGAAACACGATTTTTTACTTTTCAAACTTGAGTGGGCCAAAATGGTGTCTCAGAAAGACAAAGACAATATTTCATTCCTAGCAAAAGCAATCAATCTCAAAAAGAGTTTTCTCCTATCACTTTACATCCCTGATACATTTAACATACTTCAAATGTCTGTGGTATCTTATCGTAACAACTTTATTGCAACTTTATAGTAACTACAAGCATATCTTCGAGCCACTTCCACCATCTAATTATAAGCGCTCTAGTTGACGGGATAGCTAGTTTCATCACAAATGATTGTTTCAATAACATCTCAGTAATCACAGTTATCATGAGGTCACAGTTGCCAAAAGGGTAAGCTTTGGTGCCTCACTCTGAGGGTGTGGGTTCGAATCCCTGAAGGGTCTCATCCCAGCAAAAGAATACATGTGTACTATTGCAGATAGTGTGATCCCAAATATAACAATGTTAGATTTGTTCAATGTCTGAATGGCATGTACCGGTACATCAATGTTAGATTTGTTCAATGTCTGAATGGCATGTACCGGTACATCAATGTTAGATTTGTTCAATGTCTGAATGGCATGTACCGGTACATCAATGTTAGATTTGTTCAATGTCTGAATGGCATGTACCGGTACATCAATGTTAGATTTGTTCAATGTCTGAATGGCATGTACCGTACATCAATGTTAGATTTGTTCAATGTCTGAATGGCATGTACCAGTACATCAATGTTAGATTTGTTCAATGTCTGAATGGCATGTACCGGTACATCAATGTTAGATTTGTTCAATGTCTGAATGGCATGTACCGTACATCAATGTTAGATTTGTTCAATGTCTGAATGGCATGTACCAGTACATCAATGTTAGATTTGTTCAATGTCTGAATGGCATGTACCAGTACATCAATGTTAGATTTGTTCAATGTCTGAATGGCATGTACCGGTACATCAATGTTAGATTTGTTCAATGTCTGAATGGCATGTACCGGTACATCAATGTTAGATTTGTTCAATGTCTAAATGGCATGTATATCAATTTAACATTTCTTCACTGTTTAAATTCCTAAAATCTCACCAGTTTAACCATGTTTCAGGGTTTGACCTTCCAGAATTGTTCGACTTGTAAACATGTAGTAGATGAAGAGTTTTAACAATGTTTTTACTCAGCATTGTTTTAACAGAATGCTTTCAAAATTGTTCGGCTTGAGTTTGACAATACTCAGGTAAAACTTAAAATTTAGATTTGATCAATATGATAGTTTATCAGTAACAAACATTAAAGAGCCATCAAGGATGTTGATGAACATATCAGAAAATTGCCAAAAATCTATTTCCTTGAAATATATGTATATACACTTTATTTTTTCACAGATTTTTACGACCCAAAATAAGCCGAGAAATTGCACTAATTAGTAAAGGTGTTTTCCAGTCTAAATATAGACAAAATCTATTATTTTCAAGCGCAAAGCATTGTTGTCTAGCTCACACACCGTCAGACATGAAAGAAAAATAAGGTTTATGAGCAATGAAAGAAATCGAAATATATGATTTTTGGCGGTTATTTATTTACCATTTCATTTAATTATGTATTTTCTACAGATATTGGAATAAATGTTTTACCCAACTAGGTATTTTGCTTGAATTTTATAATCAATGAGAATACATTTGTCATAATTTGCTGGTCTTAGCTAAAAAAAAAAGTACATTAAAAAGGCAATAATTTGTATGTTCTCAGGACATTTAGAATCAGTGTTTATAAACCAATCATCAGCACGTGGGTTGCTTTGGCGACTTGCGCTTCGTAAAGGCTAGTTGTTGTGAAGTATGTTTTATGAAATAAAGGGAAATCTGTTATATGACGTCAGATACCCTTAGCGCGCACTACTCGAAGGGGAACCTATCTTTGAAACCAAATTTCATTACATTGTCGTGATATGAAAATTATTTATCTCATGTCTCCAAAGTAAATATTGTGCATGTTATAATAGAAGAAGGCCCATAAACTGTATTCTTTTTTCCAGGCTGTTAATATGTTTTCTTTAATTTGCCGTTTAAGTTGACTAAATAAAATTTCTGGAAATTTAATTTTCATTTTATAGAAGATTTCATATTTCATTGACTGGTAAGAAAAAGAGTAGTGAATATTTAGGCAATAAACTTCATGTGTTGGCAAGGTATATGTAACTAAGTTTTTGAAGTCTGATAATTTAATTTGGTTCACATGTAAAAAATATTTAATGTAATCAAAATTTCAATCCAAAAAATTATTTTATGATTGAGAAGTGCACAAATTTTGAATATTACATAAAATCCCTCCAGTAAATACAGAAGTATTTTTCTATTGCTTAGCCAAGTGCCTTAATATCAATGGCTTTATTTCTTTGAATTGTGGGCCTATAATCACCACGATTCAGAGATTAAGATCAATTGCTGATTTAATCTGTAAGATTATTGCTGCTGCTTCTAATATTGCGTTAAAGGTTTATTAGGTAATTCAGGTACGTTCTGTTATAATACACTTGTACAGCTAATGTTAAATCCCCTCTTCTGTTTGCCCCATTACCTGTGTAATTACTGCATGCAGACCGGGCCTATAGCTTTACCGAGGAACTGGTAGATGAAAAACTGAGATTTGGTGAGATTGTCCACACAATTCTTATCTACACCCAATTTCCTTTCTGTATATGATGCCATCTTTTGTGTTTTGAGATAAAGTTTCATAATCATTGCCACATTTTGTAGAGCTTTTGTAGGCTCGCCAATTTCAAACTCCAATGTCGGACAATGGCTACAGGTAAGCGAAAACTGAAATAGAAGTTGAAATACAATAAAGCAATGTATTTCCATATTTTGAGAATTAGTTTATTTAGTGTAGAAAATTATATTAATGTAAATTTCTTTTAAAATTGAGTTGCATTCAAGTGTTGCTTTTATTAAAATATTAATATAAACGAATGATAGTTTCCATTTTACCATTTAACCTTGCCCTTGATGTAATCTGAAGATTGATGGAAAACTATGCTATTGCTAAAAGTAGAAAAAGGGATTTTATCAAAATAAAATCAAAGAATATATCCTGATTTGCAAAAACTGAATACATATCGTTGAAGTGTGAGATATGTTTAATTATTCATCATAAAGTATGTGTTCATAAGTTATTACTGATTTATGATTATTAATGAAGTTGAGCTGTGACAGTCTTTGGCTTTGCTTTTTAATTTGATAAGAATACAAATAACCAATGATTTTAGAATTATTTAATTTGTCAACGATTTAACCCCATGACTGTTGCTCCTGAAATATTTGTTCTGATTAGCAACTTAAAATGGTTTGACACTAATTGGTTCAGCAGCCGAAGAATTAAACAAATATAAGTCTAAAATTTAACTGTACAATTTTCTTCATTCTGATGTCAAGACAACCAGACAGTTAAAATCATATAAACCAATAAATCACACAGATGTGCATAAGTGTCTTAGAAATATTTATTCTTCTTATTTTCACGGCCTGACATTGATCACTATTCCGCTGCCAATCATTTAGCCAAGTACATATATCCCTCCACAATTACTGTGTGCAGTGTCGGTGACCAGTCTCTGATGAGCTGATAACATCCACAGTGTCTCTCCGTGGAGACAGGTACACACAGACATTCTGCTAATGTCCGTCGTTTTATTCACTGTATTAGGGGGATCAAGGTGGAGAGATGATATAAAAACAGTCGGGTATCACAGTTTAGATATGATCAAAATAGTAAGGTATCAAGTTGTGTGATGATATCATAAAATAGTAATTTATCACAGTTTAGATATGATATCAAAACAGTAGGATGTCAATGTGTAGATATGATATCACATCAGTAAGGTATGATGGTATATATATATGATATCAAAACAGTAGCATATCAATGAGTTTGATGATATCAAAACACTTACTCTCAAATGCTATTACGGTAATGCTCTGCTCCAAAAAGTATCTCGAACCAACTCAGAATAAGATTTTTTTTTTTAAACCACCCTATTAGAGTTAAAGTTATCAGGTTGCATGTAACTGTACTAATCTAATTTATTAAAATATTATTTCAAAATCAATTTTTTTTCAGTAGACCAAACTCACAATAATTGCTTGTTCAATAAGGACAAATTAAAGAGCCATCACGGATGTTGATGAAAATATCAAAATTTCTCCAAAAATCTATTTCCGTGAAATAAATACACTTAATTTTTCCCTAATTTTTCCAACTTAAAATAAGCCGAGAAATTGCATTAATTAGTAAAGGTGTTTTCCAGTCTAAATATAGATCCAGTCTATTATTTTCAAGCGCAAAGCATTATGGTCTAGCTCACACACAGTAAACAAAGACACGAAAGAATAAAAAAAAATATGAGCAATGAAAGAAATCGAATATATATTTTTTTGATGGTTATTTATTTACCATTTCATTTAATTATGTATTTGCTACAGATATTGGAATAATTGTTTTACCCAACTAGGTATTTTGCTTGAATTTTATAATTAATGAGAGTAAAAATTTGTCATAATTTACTGGTCTTATCTCAATAAAAAGAACATTAAACAGGAAATAATTTGTATATTCTCAGGACATTTAGAAACATAGTTTGTAAAGCAATCGTCACATTCAGTAATGTGTGACAAGGGTAACTTGCAAGAGAGACACGTGAAGCACGTGCAGCATATGGGTTGTTATGGCGACTTGCGCTAGAGACGAGCCTTCACGCTTCGGAAGCGCTTGCTGTTTGTGTAGTACGTATTACGCAAAAAAGGGGACTCTGTTTATATACGTCAGATACCCGTAGCGCGCGCTAG
The DNA here is from genome assembly GCA_936450465.1 of Gibbula magus. Lineage (NCBI taxonomy): Eukaryota > Metazoa > Mollusca > Gastropoda > Trochida > Trochidae > Gibbula > Gibbula magus. Next base: position 107,777,670 of record OW388289.1, on the reverse strand, counting down.
TCGAAGTGATACTTCTCTTTGAAACCAAATTGCAATACATTGTCGTGATATGAAAATTATTTAACATATGCCATGTTGTAGATAAAAAAATTCTCTGGCAAATGACGTTATAAGTATATTTTCCAAAAATTTGAAACACTAACATCCGTGATGGCTCTTTAACTCAAGCAGGCCATTGATACTTCATACGTACCGCAGCTCCTATCAACTCATCCTCACCTCCTCATACCTCTCTTCATTTAAATACATCAACCTATACTGCTTTGCAGGAGGCAACTCCTCTAAGCCAACACCCCTCGCGACCATGTTTCTCCCCCTTCCAACTTCCCTCTATCATTCTCTCCTCATTCGGGTTTATAGGAGATAACCCCTCCAGGCCTATTTTCTTTTTTCATGCCCCCCATCTCTCAAACATCTTCCCATTCTTGTCTTTTCCTCCCATCTTTCCTATCTCACCTTCCGTGTTTGGTTTCAGTCTGGGGTTTGATCCCCTTTAACTAAAATGCCACCAAACCTTTACCTGTCAGCACTCCGTTCCTATCCCTATCTCATCCGCTTCTCATTTGTATCTGCAGGTACTAATCTTCCAATATCCCCCCTCCTATCCCCCTCCTGCCCTCCTATCACCCCTCCCCTCAGACAGTTTTCAGATTAGCACTGACCTGTCAAACTGACAAATGTAACATTAATCGCCTCCTTGGGTTTCAATAATCCATACAAACAGTTTCAAAATCAGTTAGGATATGAAGTGTCATTTTTGCCTTTGCATGTTCAGCCATGTGAGAGAACTCACTGCGAACCCTCACACCTGTGGGTATAGTTCATATGCATACCTACCTGGTTTATAGCCAGCTGTTTTGCACTCGTACATTTCTAAAAGCGAGGACTATACACAGAAGTACAAAGCTTTTATGAAGTGGGATTAACCTGCTTCTGTGTAACGGGTGCGGGGACTTTCACTTGGAACTACTGACAGCACCAAGGTAGGAAAATGTCAAGTTAAAAACTCAACAGGTCAACAGGAGCAAGGTAGGAGAAGTTGAATTAGAAACTGTACCTGGAATATAAACAGGTGCTTGAAACTGTGGACTGTCTTCTTTAACCCTTAACATGGGAGTCCAGGGAAATTTCAGAATAGCCAACTAAGCTTGTGTCCCATCAAGGATCATCCACTTTAATAATGAGTTTTTAATTTGACGCGGAATGTTTTTATTCTCTATAATCAATCAAGTAGTATTTCAGTTTCTTTGTATTATGGTCATACATAATTTTGGAATACTGCTTTTTGATCCATTGTTTAATTAAGAAATAAGAGATATGCAAAAAGATCACTCTGAGTACATAACTTTGCAAGACGTTTATGAAATCAGTCATGAATTTATATGTGTACCATCAAATACCAGTAAAGTATTTACTTATCACTGTTATATATCATAACACGATAAAATCCCAAGAATACATAGACATTCTTTTATGTATAGACAAGAATATATAGACATATGGTCCCCAAGTAGAGTTATGTCTGGTTGCAGATTTCATATACTGATGACCTTTTCCATTGCTGGGGTTGATAAATTCTGTTCATATATGATAAAACTGACATTGGACATCACAAAATCATAATCTTGTTGTATTGTTGTATTGTTGTATTGTAATTAATTATGTTTACTTTAAATCCATTTTCATTGTCCATAAGAAATGGTCTAATCACTCTTGTCAATTATCTAAGCTAATTATTTGAGTAAAGCAAGCACTGGTGCTGTACACGAGTACATAATCCCTTATACATGAATCAGTGAAGAAGCTCACTATTTTGACAATTTGGTTAGTTACAGTTGAGAAACTTACAGTTGAATTCAAGTGAGTTATTTAACGCCACTTGGGCAATATTACAGCCATTATTGGTGAATAAGTAACTGAACAGGACAAAAAGGTACATTGTTTACATATATATGAAATAACCCTGAAACATCTTACACGCTTCAGAGATCATTGATGCTTTACAATCGGCGAATCGCAAACTAGAACTACTCATTTTCATGACAATAACCCATAGTCTCGTTGATTCCTTATACCTAGACGCATTCAACAACAGTATTTTGTATTCGAATCATGTAAAATAGTGACTGCAGTAAGTAAAAACATTACTCATCGAAACAGGTTTTTCTTAATAATTGACACATTTCCTTCAATTACTTAGGGGGCCTGAGCTTGAGTGTTCCTTCATAGCTAAAATACATACTTAGCTATTAACAAGATCTGTGATACATGATATTGCATCAGGATAGTGTAGTGGTTAGCGCGTTCAGCTTTGGATCAAAAGGTCCAGGATTCGAATCCTGCCAAGAGCTCGACAATTTGTCTGCAGTAGAGAACTGTTCTACACGTAGTAAGGTTTGAGTGCAATGCTACACTGAATTTCAGCCCAGTACCACCCATGGTTCACTAGTTCCAGTAGATGCTTGCAGATTTCCCGGCAATGAACAGCCACCATGGCGTTGCGGGCTTTCTCACTGCAATAATACTAGCAGCCTTGATACTAGTGAAATACTCTTGAAATTGGTGTTAATCCCAAACTCAAGCTCAAGTCACACCAGTTGTCAAAAAAATATCTAAATGTAGGGAAAAATTATAATGTTTAGGAAATAGTTTCCAAAGATTATTATTTCAAAACTCATATTCAATACAGCAGTGATAGACTTGAAAGCAGATGCTAAGCAAATGAATTAAAACTAATCAACTGTGAATTGAGAAAGTTTCATTTTATTACTCATCTTATCGTGAACACAAAGGTAGTTAGAGGACAGACACTCATTATAATCAAGAAATTAGCTGGGATGTATGAAGAAATGCATGTATGGAGTACCCATAGTGTAGAATATTGTATCAAAACTAGTGTATTGGTATTTCTATGAGTGGCATTTTAGAAGTTGGTGGAAGTGAATGGATGACAACATCTTTATTCGGAGAGCGGAATGTTTCAGTATAGATTATTGTATTGTTTACATTTTTAGCTCATCAGGCCTGAAAGGCCAGATGGGCTTATGGCATGGGTCGTCGTCAGTCATCAGTGTCTGTCGTCCGTAGTGTAACCTTTCAACGACTTCCTCTCCAAAACCAGTTGACATTGGAAGCTGAAATTATCAGAATAACATCTTTGTTATTACAAGGACTATCTGATCTGATGAGCTACAGAGCCTATGAGTATATTTTTTATTTTGTCTATTATAAATTTAGAAATATCTCAAATTATTAAATCAATGCCAATATGACTTGAGGAAGGACCCTCAGCAAATGCCATGTGACCCTTCAATATGTGTATGAAGCTTAAGAAGCAGGACCCTTCAATATACGAAGTAGCCTGGAGCCTGTACACTATGACCACAGTAACACAGGAGTCACACACTCGACCTGTACACTATGACCGCAGTAACACAGGAGTCACACACTCGACCTGTACACTATGACCGCAGTAACACAGGAGTCACACACTCGACCTGTACACTATGACCACAGTAACACAGGAGTCACACACTCGACCTGTACACTATGACCACAGTAACACAGGAGTCACACACTCGACCTGTACACTATGACCACAGTAACACAGGAGTCACACACTCGACCTGTACACTATGACCACAGTAACACAGGAGTCACACACTCGACCTGTACACTATGACCGCAGTAACACAGGAGTCACACACTCGACCTGTACACTATGACCACAGTAACACAGGAGTCACACACTCGACCTGTACACTATGACCGCAGTAACACAGGAGTCACACACTCGACCTGTACACTATGACCGTAGTAACACAGGAGTCACACACTCGACCTGTACACTATGACCGCAGTAACACAGGAGTCACACACTCGACCTGTACACTATGACCACAGTAACACAGGAGTCACACACTCGACCTGTACACTATGACCGCAGTAACACAGGAGTCACACACTCGACCTGTACACTATGACCGTAGTAACACAGGAGTCACACACTCGACCTGTACACTATGACCGCAGTAACACAGGAGTCACACACTCGACCTGTACACTATGACCGTAGTAACACAGGAGTCACACACTCGACCTGTACACTATGACCGTAGTAACACAGGAGTCACACACTCGACCTGTACACTATGACCACAGTAACACAGGAGTCACACACTCGACCTGTACACTATGACCGCAGTAACACAGGAGTCACACACTCGACCTGTACACTATGACCGCAGTAACACAGGAGTCACACACTCGACCTGTACACTATGACCGCAGTAACACAGGAGTCACACACTCGACCTGTACACTATGACCGCAGTAACACAGGAGTCACACACTCGACCTGTACACTATAACCACAGTAACACAGGAGTCACACACTCGACCTGTACACTATGACCGCAGTAACACAGGAGTCACACACTCGACCTGTACACTATGACCACAGTAACACAGGAGTCACACACTCGACCTGTACACTATGACCGCAGTAACACAGGAGTCACACACTCGACCTGTACACTATGACCGTAGTAACACAGGAGTCACACACTCGACCTGTACACTATGACCGCAGTAACACAGGAGTCACACACTCGACCTGTACACTATGACCGCAGTAACACAGGAGTCACACACTCGACCTGTACACTATGACCGTAGTAACACAGGAGTCACACACTCGACCTGTACACTATGACCGCAGTAACACAGGAGTCACACACTCGACCTGTACACTATGACCGTAGTAACACAGGAGTCACACACTCGACCTGTACACTATGACCGCAGTAACACAGGAGTCACACACTCGACCTGTACACTATGACCGTAGTAACACAGGAGTCACACACTCGACCTGTACACTATGACCGCAGTAACACAGGAGTCACACACTCGACCTGTACACTATGACCGCAGTAACACAGGAGTCACACACTCGACCTGGAGAGTGAATGGGCTCTAATCTACACAAATCTGCTGTAAACATTCTCTCCGGAGATCAGCCGACCGGAAGAAACAACTTGTACACTAGGCTAGTGGCTCCGGACTTCAAACACTTGGAGTATTGGAAACACTGGAAACATATCAAAAGTTGGAAACACTGGAAACATATCAAAAGTTGGAAACATATCAAAAGTTGGAAACACTGGAAACATATCAAAAGTTGGAAACACTGGAAACATAACTATAGGAAACAAAAGTTTACCTTTGTATGTAGAGAGACCCATGTAAGTGTACGGTACTGTGATTCAGTTTGTATTTGTTAGTTAAGCACTTGTTATGTATTTGAAAAAAAAATCACAAAATCTGTAATATCAGTAATATTCCAACACAGATTCTTGTCAACGATGTAAGCATTTTGGATTAGTAGTTTTTTTTACTAAACCTTGGCATTTTTCATTGTTATTTTATTAGTATCAATCTCTGTTTTAATCAAAAAAAGGTTTAGTGGAGCTTGTTATTGTTAAATGTTTTATATTCAGTTATTTGACACAAAATTTGTTGGTTTGTTTATCTCTGGCTAGACAGGTGCTGACAGTGCTGATAAAATGATTGTGTACAAATGAAGGTATTGATAAGGGCCGGACAATTGTAAACATTAGCACTGATAAGAGGCCAGGATGCCGGGGTTGTGAACATGTGGAAGTGGAAGATTTTATCATTCACAAACTATTTATAATATGAAGACAGTTACAGTTAAAGGGTCTGTTGGTTTTTTCCTTTTCAACTTGTAGAAGTACATATTGAGTTGAGCTTAAAAAATTACTGTCACTCCAGACTTTCTGAAGTCATAATTTATTGACAAAGGGAATATAACAGATTTGCTGGGACACTAGTGAGATATATACCTGGAATATAAACAACTTCAGCTGTTTAAGGTTCAGTATCTACTACAAATCACATTATGCTCATGATAAGATTATCATTTTGTTATGACGGTCATGATACTCCATTATGATTGCTTAGCATGTTTTTAACCATTTACCTACAGCTTCCTTGAGACAGATGATCTCTGATAAATGACAGGCCTTTCATGAACAGGTGTTCATTGTTGCAATAACATTGTTGTGTGGATAGTTAATACATCAAACCTTCCAATCATGCAAAGATACTTGCCTTTATTATCAGTGATATAATCTCTATCAAGCTACTATGATTCTACATTTATCGTTACTCTACTGAGGGATAATCTTTATCACCGCTTGCGTGACGTCATTAGAACAATATTATGATGACTGGGTAGCAACTTGTAAAGGTCATAAATTTGCCATTCAGATAACTTGATTTCACATTAAAATAAGGAAATAAAGATACAGAAAGTAGAATATCTGTTTTTCTTTGACAAATACGATGTTCATCTCAACTTGTGAGTTGGAAACATCTACCTCAATTCATCAGATGAACATGATATTCAATGAGAAATGTAACATATTCTCTATTTAAATTTGAACTTTTGAAAAATGTATATAATATTGCTGCAATGATGTCCAATACTAGAGAAACAATCACCCAGGGAAGATATTGCCCAAATGACATAATTTGTAAGGTTGTATGAGAATATCAACTAAAACATACAACACCTTTCATGATTGATACAAAAAAATCATAAACAGTAGAAACGCTTGCGTATACAGAATTAATTTTGTGTAACATTGAAAGTATTAAGTTTCTAAACAGATTCCAAAGGTCAATAATAAAACAGGAAAGTTATCAGTTAACCTGTAATTAAAATAATGATTGAGTTTTAGTATCGATCTCTAGATCTGTATCTACAGATCTAGTCCGGAAAACTACACACAATTTGAGTTGGACAATCATTGGACAATCACTGCATTAGATAAGCTGTATACTCATACTTGATATAAAAACAGCTGCAAATATACCTGAATATTTAAATATGAAAATTTGCATATTTTATTCTTGAGATACCTATAGTATTAAATAAATATTACACATGACAACATCTTGTTTATGCCAAGCAACAAGGATGATACTGTCCTATACTTGGCTGTTGCTGAACAAACAATATATAAATAAAAATCATGACTTTATTAAAAAAAAATGTTAAGTAGACAAATAAAAATATGAATGTAAATAAAGAAGATGATGATTTATAGCCCAGTAACCAATATCTATTGGTTTGATAAGACAGTTTGACACATGGGAGTGTGTGGTACGAAAGTTGAAGAGGTGTGTGACAGCTTTAGAAGTTTGTCTGATTTCTTCACAGGGTGTCGTATAGTCCTGGAGGGGTGTCTCGCATCTCAAGTGTTTAGCAAAGAAGCATAAACTATATGTATGACGCAAATCAGAATAATGGAGGGATTTATGAATATCTGTGAATAATAAAGTTGTCTTCTTTTTTCCTATTTATATTGATTTATGAATATAGTATAAAATATCCTCACAGTATTAATCATACTTTATATGTTTTTGTCCCTTTTTTCTCTTTGATAATATTTTATCTGAATTGAAAAGAAATAGATTATTCATTTAAGTATATTATAAATTTGGTTTGATTTTATTGGTTTTGCTGTATAAAATAGCAATTAAATTTATAAAAGCAAACACTGAGAATGGCTTCTTTTGCAAAATCAGACTTGATTGTAAAAGGGGTTTGTACTTGGTACATTATAAAATGTTACATCTAAAGCTGTAGGAGTTATTGTTGCCTTGTTTATCCAATTTCAATGGTATTTATATAACTACGGTATGTGATTTTACAGATGATAATTAACCCAATATAATTAAATAGATCTAATTTTGCCTATATGGTATTTTCATTGAAAATCAAATATCACTTGTAATGCACCATATATATATATCTAAAATTATACTGATTTTAGATTATGGAACTGAGCCAACATGCAAAAGCAGAGTTGTTCTATACAAACTGTGTCGTACACAGCATCAGAATCATTTCTCATAAATACTGTTACTTATATGAAATATGTCTGTCAACCCATTACTTGGTAACTTGCACTGTGTGCTGGAAGCATTTTAAGATAAGGATAATAATTTATTACTCTACCGTGGTGAGATCACTCATTAGATAACAATGAGTTGGTTACACACATGTGAGATACAACCGTGTGCTACGTAACGTCATAATTGGCGCGTGACGTCACAGTCGTTTTTGGTTGACGTCACAATGTTAGCCGCGCGACTGAAATAGCGGGTGACCTTTTTGCAAGTGAGCGTCACTAACAACGGTTTTCTTGCAATTCAGCGTTATTTACATCATTTAGCAATAAATAAAATACTAAACTCGGTCCCGTTTGATAAGATGTTTATGAAACTCGTAAATGGCATCGGTATTTAACTCGCTGTCGCTCGTTAAAATACCAAACCATTCACTCGTTTCATAAACATGTTATCAAACTCGACATCGTTTAGTATTCTATATAACTCTTATTGTTCAAGATGTTGTTCAACCTTGATAACATAATCATAACCAAGATGTTGTTCAACACTCTAGGAGAACCTAACATCCTCCCCCATCCCCTTTTGTGAACATTTTTGTATGTAAATTTGATGGACCAAGAGGTGACCCCTCACACCCTTTCCATAAGTAAACCCCCCCACCCCTTTAAAAGTTTTCTCGATCCGCCTCAGGCACCAGTAGCCAATCCTGAATTACTCCATGTTAATGATTTGTCTCATCTGTACATTGGCCACTCAGAATTCATGTATTATTATATTCCTGAAGTACCGTTTACAGATGAGCTACCTGCATGTTACAGGTAATTTCTCAGGTGTGCAGCACGTACCTGACAGAGTCTTGTACCAGACACATAGGAGATCCACCAGTTGATAGATTGTTCTGAGTGATTGCTACCTGACACTGCCCCTACCTGATTCCTACCTGATAGGATACAGGGCACTGCTTACATAGTTACTTACTTACCCAGTCGTTATACTTATATGTGATATATGGCTGATATTTTGGGGTTTTATGTAATTTTTAGAGTGAAAGACATAATAATTAAGATGTTATAATCAGCTGTTTTTGATGGTCAGCATTGTGTACCACAAATGGCAATCAATTTTAATTTTGCTGAAAACATTATATTTTGGGAATTTTAGCAAGGAGTATACGTACTGTTGCCAGTTAGGCTTCTGACTTAGTAATAGAAGGAGTACTTATAAATCACGGATTCCACAAACAAGGTCCATGTTCAATGTGCATAACATAACACCTTGGATTTGTGTAAACATAAACATATATACTTCAGTTATGCATTTTCCAATATTATTTTTTGTCAGTTGCATCCTAAAACTGTTATTTCATAAAAACAGACAATTCATTTACAACTTATTTCATGGTTTGCAAAATGAAATTAAATGTGTTAATTTAATTACTAATTTTCTATGAACCTTCAGAAACAAGAAAATAGCCTGTTAATTTCATAAACCTATATATCAGAAACTATGTATTCTAATTAAGACTTTAAGTGGTATAAACCAGGAGTGGTCACTGATTTGGATCAGTGATTTAATTAATCCTAGCAGCAGGAGCTATTTATGAGTTAAACATAGGTAGCAATAAAGGTAAATCCCTTTGTTAATCCCTCTGTGGTGCTGCCGACTATTGCAGGATCATATGTCACACCTTTGTGTGGACTCAATTGCCTTGGACTCAACATGGACGGCTTGATCTGCAGCTCATATAGCTGAATTAAGTGCCTCTTGTGTATATTCATAAGTATGTTACATGATTTACAATAGAGTGTGAGGCGTCAGGGCTCGGTTGGACCAATGCACCGCTCCTAGTGTTGAGATCACACTTGTATTGGAGCCCTGTAGGAGCTTACAGAGATGTTACAGTTTTAAGGAAATCGTCTATCTAAAATGAAATTTTATCGGAAAGGTAGGATGATTAATTTAAAATTATGTTCAATGGTGTTTTAATTTCCTTGAATTATTAGATTTTGATCTCCAGAGTACACATAACATCGCAAGAACATTGCATCGGTGGATCCAGAATGAGGGGTGGAGTCCTTCCTACCCCTTTTGAAAAAATTAAAATTTGATGGACTTCACAAGCCTTTTCGGTGTGTGAACCAAATCCGTCCCCACCCCATCCCAACCCCATCCCCACCCCATCCCCACCTCCTCCTTGAACATTCCTGAATCTGCCTATGCAATGTTAGAGCATTATACACTTACATGTACCTATATATATTGCCTCATAACTATATTTAGATAATTGTTGATAACATCAATGTTTAAAACATCTGCCTAGTTATCACATAACAAGGTGCTGCCGATTGACATGACATCCTAAGCGCTGTAGCACTTTTTGTTGCCTTTTTTTGTTTTAATCAAATTTGCTATTTATAATTAAAGTTCATACAATATATTTTTATGTTAGGGGATAAAACATCTCATTACACATCTAGATAAGCCATATCAATAGAAAATGGTTATCCGTATTAAAAGAAAATAATGCAACATATAAATCGACAGTGGTGTGAAATTCTTCAGTGTGAGAGGGAGATTTGGAGGTCTCATGCGAATTTGAGAATTCAGACAGCAAGATAATTGACCATTCTATCATGGTACCATATTTAAAACTCTACTAAAACAATCTTCTCAGAAACCAGTTTACATAGGAAGCTGAAATTTTCTGAATGACATCTTTGTTACATAGAGACTTAAGTTTGTTCATTTGGTCTTGATCCCCCTCGGATATGGGCATGGCAGAGTTTCCACACTGAAATGTTCTTTCGACAACTAGTAAGTTAAGAAGCTAAAATTTTGAGGATATCAACTTTGTTGGATAGAGACTAAGATTTGTAACTTTTGTTGCCCTGTACCAATACCATTTGGTCACTATACCAATTGTCTGTAAAGATAAATCCAAAAAAATGAATCAAATCTTATTGTCAAAAGTACACTTGTTTTCCAAAAACAATAATTATTTGGGTGGCAGTTGTTCTTCAAAATCAGTTCTCAATATAGCAATCAATTTGGGAGCATTTGCTTCCTGTAATTTGGAGTAAGGAAAACAAATTCAGGGTCAGCTTGAAAATTCATATCTGAATGTAAAATAACCCACCCTTTTTTCAAAATGGTATTGACTATTAGCTACTTAAAATATTTTCCTGCTTTTATTCATAGATAGAGGTATTTTTAGCAATCAATTTTTAGTGCTCCTTGAAATTTTATTTTGCTCTTAACAATGTGATTTACCTTTTTTACTGCTATAAGATGTGCTATGTAGAGGTGTATATTTAGACAATAACTAACGAGTGACGGGGAATGACAGATTATCTTTCCCGAGTTATATCATTTGAGTAATTCTCAAGCCTTGGCGAGAGAATTACACACAATTGATATAACGAGGGAAAGATAACCTGCCATTCCCCGTCACGAGTTGGTTATTGTTTATATTACCCATATGACAAATTAATGTAAAAACGCGAATATTAAAAGCCAATAGCTTCTCTAAAAGGACCCGAGAAGGAGACGAATCTCCATATCCATACGCGTGTGACGTGGATTCACTTCTTACGTACCTATCCTTGTTTACTCCGCACGATTAAAATGTCCCCTGCGAAAATGTCTTTCACAATAAAAGAAAGATGTGGCTTTAGTTGAAAGTTTTGTATTCCTGCCAATTACTATCAATCCATCATTATACCATATAGGTTATTGCAACATCCATATCAAGAGGTGTGCGAAGCTCAAAAACAAGTCGGCTCAAACCCAAAAGCCCTGTGACGTTACAATCGACACTGTGACGTCAAAACCGCTCGCGCCTATGACGTCATTACATTCGAACGATCGCCGTCGCTCTTGAAGCTTTCCGTGGTTATACAGTCAAGCAGTAATCGCTAGTTTCTTTAAATTTCGGACAATTTAACTGCTTCCTCCGACATTTGATGCGTCTTCACGTGTACGAAAACGCTAATTTCAACTGCGGGAAACAAATAAAACATGTTAAAATGCAGAAGACAGTTTCTAAAGTTACTAGTCGGGAAGAGTAAGAAAGATGAATGAAGTAGTTCCGGCAACCAATGAAATTCTTATTTTTCTGTAACAGCCAATCAAAAGCCAGAAAAAGGTGTAACTCCCATGTGACTTACAGGAAAAATACTACCCTGTGTCCGTCTTCCCATATGGGTAATATTGACTCATATTGGAGGGAAGGGGGGGGAGAAGGGTCATACCAGGAGGGCTGGAAAGTAGGGTTAACAATGGTTCAGGATAGCAGTGATATATTTACCAAATACTCATAACATTTGGAAAGGACTCATAAAACTTGAAGCTGCGAGTCACCAGGACACAAGGTTTTTTTTGGGGTTGTATATGCCTAATTATTGAGGGATTGACTTTAGTGACTTATATCTGCTGGGGCTCCCACTAGTTTGTAGTAGCAAGTTCTTGGACTATGCAGTCATATTTGTAAATTTATCACTGGGGAGGGTGTGAGCAGTGGGGGAACATAGATATTATTGTGGTACCATTGTACAAACCTCTCACAGACAAAACATTAGAGGCCACATCTCTAAAATTTATGTGTAATACACATTATTATGAATCTCAATTTCTGGTTTCTTTCCCCTTTATCAGGAAAATGGTGAACTTTAGAAATATATATTTGTTACTTCTTCCTTAGAATGTAAAAGTCTATGATAATTAAAATTGTGTGTTGACAGTGGGGATTATAAATTTGTTGACTAGGTAATGCCTTATCATTTAAGATGTTAATAGTTTTTACCTAAGAGAGATAATGTGATACCTGTAATAATGTGTACCTGATGAGCTACATAGCCAATGAATCTGTTGTTCTACAGATACTTTTAACCCTAGATGTTACACATATTAAACCCATAACTGGTATATATTCTATAACCGTTTTTTTTCAAGAGAGAACCTTTCTTTAAAGTGTCAAAAGAAAAATATTTCCAATGTAGAACCGAATATATCTTCAGAAGTCCAATTTCAAGATGATTTATAGAAGCCGGGGAGGGTCATATTTTTATGTACAAACCCAAGTAAAAATGTGACTAACATTCCAAAAAGAATTGTGGGTAGAGCTTGATCTAGTCTAAGCCTGGTGGCGAAACGTAATTTGTCTAATTCAAATGTTTGCTGCTATCATAAAAGTTGATGGTCATTGTCCCACCACTAATTTTGACCGACTGCAGAAGTTGCAAACCATGGAAAGTACACGCTTTATTGGTTGTGATGTAAGAGTTCAGACGGCTGAGGCGAATCGACGCTACGTTACCGTGGGCACACTTTACACGAGGGAGCGGCGTGGAACGGCGTCATAAAAAAACCTATACCTTTATTGTCTGATAAAGTACTTTTTTTTTTATTGTTCTAACCGCTAGGCATCTTAGAAATTGTGTTAACCACACTCTTGTCTAATTATAAATATCAGTATGTCCCTCACTCACAATCAGAATTCATCATCCAAAACTGTGTTCCAGAGGAGAGAACACCTGCGTGAGATCTAGCGTGTGATCCTGGGATTAATGTTTTTGACAGTATATTTTGCAGAAAATTTACATCATAAAGTAATGACTGACAGTGCTGTGTTCTAAAAAACCTGATGACATCACAATGTCATGACGTCACAACACCATTGGTCTAATGTCAGTCCTATGTTGAGAGATCAACATTTTTCATTGAAAGTAATGAAGAATGATTTTGGATGATAAATAGAAACTCACCCTCGTGTCTTCTGGTATCAAATATATCAACACTCGTTGATAAAAGTTCAATATTCTTAATAAACCTCAGATATTTGTAACTTCTATCAACTTATGTTGATATGTTTGATATTAGAACCACTTGGGCGAGATTCTCTATATACCAGCACAAACTGTTAGCATGATATGTATCACATGGTCAATTTTTGTGTTTCTGTTACAGACAAGGCGCCAGTATGGCGGGAGAATATTCGCCAGCAGATGGAGGAAGAGCTGGACCGACGTGTCCGCGAGGCCCTCGAGACTCCGCCCCTTGAGCGCATCCAGAAACGGAAGGAGGAGGCTCGACGGAAACAACATCGCGAGGTCCAGAAGATAAACTCCCACATCCTGCTTGACCTGGCGGCGAAGGATCGGGACTACTTCAAGTCTCGTCAGTGGCAGTCTCTGCACGCTCGTAAGAACCAGAACAACCTCAACATGATGGCCCAACAGCATAACCGCATTGAGTTTGTGTTCCGGGATGAACTCTCACGGTCTAATCACGACGAGTTCCCTGGTGTGTTCGGATTGGACAGTTTCTCGGAAGGGATTAAAAATATACGTGATGAATATTCAGACTCTGTGGGAAAATTTCCTCCTCTAAAAACGAAATCAAAATATTTTTGTACTAAACAGGGTTTTCTCCAAGCAGTGAAAAATGGTAGTTTGCCGGATGGATGTACTCTGTTGGACGATAGAGGGACGTATCGAGACAGGTACGGTGTGATACGGAACCATGACGGCCCCTTTTGGCCCTCAGACTCTATACCTTTGTATGCCACACCCAAGTTTAAGATGTTTGACACGAAGCACGAGCCACTCTACTATCAGCTGCAACGTAAGTACTGTGTTAGTCCTTAGTCTTTATCTTTCAGCTTGCAATACAACAATTGTCTACTCCATGATTCTACACTGTGAAAGATGATGAAGCATACATTATGGTTTATGTCAATTATCTGCCAATGTTACAAGTGCTACATATAGCATACTAAACTCGGTCCCGTTTGATAACATGTTTATGAAACGAGTGGATGGTTTGGTATTTTAACGAGCGAAAGCGAGTTAAATACCGATGCCATTCACAAGTTTCATGAACATGTTATCAAACGGGACCGAGTTTAGTATTTTATTTATTACTCAATGACGTAAATTGCACTGAATTGTAAGAAAATCGATTCTTGCAAATAGGTCACCCGCTATTGCAGTCGCGAGGCTAACATTGTGACGTCAACCAAACACGACTATGACGTCACACGCCGATTATGACGTTACGTCAGCACGCGGTGGTATCACACATTATCTAATGAGTGATCTCACCACGGTTGAGTAATAAAATGCTTTCTCATCAAGTACAATTATATTATATTGTTATTATATTATAAAGGTTATATTCATCTCATTTAGTTGCTAGAAAGCTGATATTTCATTGAATGAGACCCTTTTCTCCACATCCACATGGTCCAACCACTCATTGTCTGTGTTGGCTTAAATTTTACTTCTGTCCATAAAGTATATGCACAGACATAACAATGTGATATTGGAATCACACTATCTGCAATAATACAAACCCTTGTACTTTTGTGGATGAGTAGACATTGCTCGGTTCAAGCCACACCCTCAGCATCAGGCACCTACTGCCAGCACTGGAATAGCAACTTAGTCAATAAGTTGTTTGAATCATATGATCAAGGCAAATAAATGGATATACATGTACGTGTCATTGGTTGCTGTTATGATCACAATGAAATCAGGTAAAATGGCAATAATTTTCATATTTACAAAACATTTTGAAACATGTTATTAAATATATAACTACCATCAAAATCAACAAGGACCGAATGAGTGTGTGACCTCTAGGACGAAGAAAGTGAAGAAACTCATTTTCACGTGCATTGCCATAGGAACTGTGAAATTGAGAAGCTCACAACCTAGAAACTCTTGTCATTTTGTCCTACATTGCACGTTATGTTGAATGCAATAAAGGAAATCGTCTAAGGACATCACATTCAAAGGCTTGCACTAATCGAAAGGGATGGGAGTGTCTAGATATGAACATTATGTCTCAAATGTCATGTCACACAAAAATTTCTACATAAGTTGAGCTATATAGAATCGCCAGTTTGTTGTTTTTGCAAAAATGAAGTTGAAACGTTAGATCATCTGTTTTGGAAATGTGATATTATTTTAAACTTATGGAAGGATTTAGAAACATGGCTACATTCTGTACAGATTCCTATCAATCTTACTATTGAAAAAGTTATACTTGGCATCAAAGGTAAAAACAATAACCCTTTAAATGCCATAATCTTACTGACTAAACAAATAATCTACCAAAGCAGCAAAAAAGGTTTTACTCCATCCATTACTTATATCAAAAAGGAAATCATTAAATACTACAATATCATAAAATGTATTTACTTCTCCGACCAAAATGAAGAGAAATTTATAAAATTTTGGTCAACACTTCATCTAAACTGACGTCCAAAAGAAACTTTACACTTTTAAAACATGAAAATATCGAAATCTAAACAATCAATTGGAACTTAAGTAGTCGGTAATACATCGCCCGAATCCAACATTGCTGTGTGTATAACATGACTTTTGTACCCTCATGATTTTTGGTAAGAGTCCAAAAAATGGAAAAGCACGTTCAGGACGTGTGGCCTATATTGCACGTGCAGTAAGGATATAAAAGAGATAACAACAGCATGTCTGGTGTCCACAATGAAAAAAACCCACCAAAGATATGTCATGCCTAAGAAGAACGCGAGCGAGCCCTGGGAATGATGGAAATGGCTGCCATCCATACCCATGCTGCAAGAACGTTTGGTTCTTCTCGCGTTGCAGTGAATAACTTAATGTAACATCACAGACAGACAGGGCAGATATCGGACAGGCCAAGGATTGGAAGACCGAGGGTGACAACCCCCCATGATGACGTCACCTGCGTACATAACATTTGCGAAATCGCTTCCTAACAGTGACGTCATCAGCTAGTAATGCCCTTGGTCACGTGGTCAGCCGACAGACAGTTGCCAGAAGACTCAGGTCCCATGTTCTCAGAACACACAGGCCACACATGGGACAGCGGTTGACAGTGGAAAATCGTCGTCAGAGATTGAGATGGGCCCGAACTTACGCCGTTGGCAGCGTCGTGACTGGCAGAGAGTCGTCTTTTCTGATGAAAGTCAATTCAACATGTACAGGGCTGATGGATCGTCGTATTAGACAGAGACCACACCCACCAGCCAACAGACAAGAATTGATTGTGGCACTTCAAGAAGAACGGCAGTGTATGCCACGTGACGTCATCAGACGACTGACGTTTTCTATTCGTCGGAGGGTATATACGTGTTTTGAGGCACGGGGTGTCCACACAAGTTATTAATACGCAACATTAATGATCTTGGGGGTTTTCTGTCTGTAGTATGGTTTCCCAAGGATGTTGAAAGTGCTGATTTGTGACCCCACCTCCATATCAGCAACCGTGACGTCATCACCTGACATTTTATGCTCATCATCTCCAGGGATTGTCATGTAGACATGTTGATCTTTTCATTGCACTTTATTTCATGCACCCATCGTTTGTCGTCTTTGTTCTAGAGCGTTTTCAAACGAGTGTAAAGTTTCTTTTGGACGTCAGTTTACTTTTCCGAAAACGTGATCCATAATATCTTTAATCATATATAAACTCGACTGAATAATTCCAGTGTATATTCCAAACTTGTACATTTAAAACTTCTATGATTTCCAACACTTTTATAAGTGGCTTGTGTCAATCATATTTTTGTCTGTCTTCTTCTTGTAATGGTTTCGACCTAGTTAGCATGTACATGTATATTTGTGTTTATCATTAGACATGTGCTGTACAATATATATGAAGTGTATATTTCCTCTTATTTATGTGCTATCAGCAGATTGTATTGATGTCATGCCTGTATAAAAAATATGGAAAAAAAAAAATAAAGAAAAATAAATAAAAATGTTGAAGATGAATAATTTCTCCGTGGATTGACATCATATGAAATTATTTAAAAGTAATGTATTAGAAGCACTAACATACTCAATGATTTTGTAAGCAAATTGTACACTAGTTCTGTGTTAAGATGGCATATATTTCGTGCACATACACATTGAGACATTTCATTTATTATTAGCTCTCCAGGTCCATATGGCTATGTTATATTAAAGGTCCATCCATCATGTTGTTTGAGGTGACATTTGTCAAACACTGTAAATGTACTCATATGACCTAAAATAACTTATTTGTTATAAGAAAAGCGTGCACTTGTGCCTTTAAATTGGTGCAGACTGGATTCAAACCCTGATGTTCAGACACTCAACCCGCTGAGCTATTGCCTGGTCTGTGTCTATTGGAAATATTGTGTAGATGAACTGCAATCTTCATTGTACTGCTGACAGTGAAGTAACTACTCCCAAATACTATTCTAAATGCGTCTCATTCTCAAATTGAGGAGACTCTGTAGTGAAGCACTTGTAAAATCCTCACATCTCACCTGAAATCAGTTACTTGCAACAACTTTCTATGTGTTAGAACTTACTGTCTACATTCTTACCTGAACAGAAAAGTTTTGACCGTAAACATTTTGCAAGTAAAGGAATATTTAGGCTGAATTAAATACGTAAATTGTATACATGATACTGACATGTTTGCTGTACCTTACCTGATACTAATAACAGTTATTACTATTGCTTGAAATTATCAACCTTTTTTGTATACAGGTTCTCATATTAATTTTTAAAGGGGTTGTATCACGTTATTTGCAAAATTTATTTTTTTAAATTTCCTAATTATGTGCACTCATTTTTTACTTGATTTTCTGAAGAGTGAGTGAGTGAGTTATTGTACAACCCCACTTCGGCAGTATCACAGCCATCAGCGGGGATTAATTTTTTTCTGAAGAGAAAAGGGTGTTTTACTATTGGTGAATTATTTGTCAAGTACATTTCATCGACTTATTTGAGCGAAAAAACCGTGCTACGCCCCTTTAAAATCTTTTCTGTGATATTTAATTTTTTTTAGAGTAAGTCATTTGATTACAACATGTCTTATCAAGCTATAGTTGATCATAGAGCATGTGCTTTAACTAATAAAAATATTAAAACATAATAATTCTTTTGTTTATTCTTGAAGAAATTTACTATTCAGGTCGATTTCTTTATTGTTTCAAACCAAGTCCAACTCCTACCACAACAAAGGCACCTCTAGTTTATCTAGAAGAGAACTAAATCTTAACCAAACTTGAACACAACGATTTGTCAGCTTGTTGCGGCTGATAAAGCACAAAGCGCTGTCAAGTCAGCACAGTCTGTATGTAGCACATTGTTTACTGTTATTAATGATTCATCTGGCTCGTTTAACACTCTCACATCAAACAAATTAATTTTGTCTGAATCCACATACAAAGCTGGGTTGTAAAGACATGCTGTTATTTATATGTGAGATCTGTAGAGATCAAACTCAACTGTAGTGTGTGGTCCCACTAAACTAGTCCCACCGACACAAGTTGAAGAGTAAATCAAGATAGGATGTTGCTATGTGATTCACTGTAACACTTGGGAGACTTGGCTTACCTTGTTTGTACATTTTGCTTCACTTTGTGGGAGTACCATTGTGGGAATTAATTCTCTAGAACGTTGTTTCTGTGGAACAATCAAATATCTAATATCTATTAGAAACAGAATGTTCTAAGTATTCATACTCTGTGTGATGTTTCTTTACCGTGCTGGTGGTGTCGTATATTGGTGTAAAATAGTTTCCAAGAATTCCAAAGTTTCTTACAGATGTCAGGCATCAACTTAATATTTTGAAATTGTTATGTCTTGGTAGTACGAGTATTTCTTTATTTGTTTTAGATATATCTTGATTATAAGTCTTTTTATTATGGGTTGCCATACTGTTGAAACAGTATATGTTATGATCTTGTATGATTCATCAGAGACCATTTTGGTTGGACAACATCTTGGGGACTTCCTCTTTCTGAAATGCAAACCATTTCTGTATTTCAGATTACAGGTGTACTACAGCAGAGCAATCAATCGATTTTTGCCTGAAAAACGTAGTATATATCGTATTCAAACATTTAAAATTTCTGCAGAAGCCGGGAAAAGGAATATTGACCACCACTTTTGTTTCTTCATGAGATACTGTTAGCACATGCAATGCTCTGATTTACTCATTTCCTCCTTAAAACCGTCCTCATCTTCAAAATAATCTGTGGCACCAGACAAATCCGATATGTCAATATAGATATATGTCAGCAGAGGGTTAGTCAGTCACTTATAAATTTTTAATTTTTTTTATTACCCTTCCACTCATCCTTTCCAATAAATATCAAGACAAGAAATTATATTTCGCCACAAAAATAATTTATGTGAATCACCAAAAAACCTGTACCCTCTTGTGCATGTCGTCCCATATGTGGGACGCTAATTTGACAAAACTTTGAGCATGGAAAAAAATATAGTTGACAGAAACTCTTATTTTTACTTAAACTATTTAACATTGAAAACCTTAAAAACAAATCAATTGAGTTCAACTGGAAAGTTCAATTATTCAGTAGTACCTCAAACTTTGGCAATTTGCTAAATTAGTATCTCCTCTGTTTCAGGTTGTCAGATTTAACCATATTTAAATCTACAACTATTTAACTTGGTTGACATATAAATACAACATATTCCCTTTAAAAAACAGCTTACAGCAAATATTTATCTTATATATCAACAGAGAACCAGATCATTGAATTAGCGTCCCATTTATGGGACGTCATGCATAAATGGGTTAAAATATTTCCTTGGTTACCAGGATGTATGAAATAAAGATATGATAAAGTTTCATTTGGTGTATTGTAAATATTACATGATGTTTCCAGTGTAAACCTTTTGCAATCACAGCAGGCTTCATTAGTCGGGTCGATTACACATCTGGCAGGGGCACACACAGTTGATGATAATCGACTGTCGAGTCTAGTCCCTTTATTTTATGGTCTCTGGATTCATAGAAGTATATGTATTTTATTGTCTGTTAAATGATTTTGGATTCCACTTGTCTGATGGTTACCCACACTTTCATGACTGTTATGTGAATGTTCCATGAAGTATGATTATGTATGTAAATCACAGAGTTCCAATATTGTCAAAACGCAACTTGGTAAACTGTGGTAGATTGTCAACTGATTGATGATTGTAAGCATCCAAGTTGCTTTATGTTCCAATATTGTCAAAAGGGAATGTGGTAAGCTTTGGTAGATTGTCAACTCATTGATGATTGTTAGCATTCAAGTTGCTTTATGTTCCAATATTGTCAAGAGGCAATGTGGTAAACTGGTAGATTGTCAACTCATTGATGATTGTTAGCATTCAAGTTGCTTTATGTTCCAATATTGTCAAGAGGCAATGTGGTAAACTGTGGTAGATTGTCAACTCATTGATGATTGTTAGCATTCAAGTTGCTTTATGTTCCAATATTGTCAAGAGGCAATGTGGTAAACTGTGGTAGATTGTCAACTCATTGATGATTGTTAGCATTCAAGTTGCTTTATGTTCCAATATTGTCAAGAGGCAATGTGGTAAGCTTTGGTAGATTGTCAACTCATTGATGATTGTTAGCATCCAAGTTGCTTTATGTGTAACTTGTACTATCAATACTGTATTCTTTGCCGATACCAGCTCTATAACTTTACCGGTCTCAAGTGGTGGTCATATGGCACCCAAACCAAACAAGCACCTGTCACCCCTATAGAGCATACAGCCTGGATCATAGCAGTGTAGTGTATGGGGTGGGCGCAGCTGAGAGGAATCATTGTGAACACGTTTATATAGGCATTTCTATAGTATACATACTTCTATAGTCTATCATTGGGGACGTGGTGGCACCATTCTATGTAAGTTCTGTAAATGTCAGTGAGTGTAGGGTAGTGAGGCTATTGATCTCTTGATGTGTTGAGAGAGGCCCACTCATCAGTAATTAAGCTGTGTCACCTCACACTGTAATTAAAACATGATTAAAGGCAGGGAGTATGTATGTACAGTCATGAGAAAGATATTACAGGGCTGGGAAAAGGTTAGAGAGCCATATTGATGGTGATATTAACAATTAATTTGTCGTGCATGCCGGCGTGACTAAAGCGAGAAAGGTTATTGCTTTTCAGTTCTGACTCTGTTCTCCTGCTTTCTTCAAGAGTAATTACCCAGACATGAATAGTGAATTAATCCTTGCAGTTTTTTCTCTCCATTCAATTGTGGAAAGTCAATATTTTCCATGTGCATTTGTTGAACAATGTCAGCAGGGGGCAAATCTGTTGTAAATAAAATTGAAAAAGGTCGGATTGAGTCTATCAACTATACATTTAAACCTCCTTTGAGACTACCTTAGCCCTGATTGTGTACTCTGACCTGTGTAGTTTAAAATATCTTATCAAGTTTATTTTTAAACAGAAATATATCTTGTAGGTTGTCTCCATTGTGTAATATATTCTGTCCCAAGTTTCTCTGGAGAGGCAGTTATGGTAAATTTTAAAATAAGGAAAACAAATTATCAAGTCATTTTTTTCATAGTTTTGATCGATTATTTTGATTGGCAGATAATCATATTTATTTGTTATAATGATGAATTGTTTCAATTTGTTATTTTATTATTTGATGCTCTTTCTTTTGTGCATATACATTTTGACCTTAATGTGAATATATGTGTAAAATTTTATTAATATAGGAATATCTTTTCAAATTTATTACCAGAATTGAAACACCATCTCCTTTGATGCTTAAGGTGATTTTATGATTTCCTAAAAATATTTGAAAGTGTCACTTGTTACTTAAAGGTGCATCCATTGTGTTTCATAAACTTTTATTTGGATTTAATACGTTCCAACTCACCACATGTGGTGTCTACAATACAAACAAATTCACTCAGCTTGCTTATTCATCCCCAATAGCCAAACATATCATAATTACTAGTTTCCAATTAAAATCGAGGAACATCATTATGCATGTTCAGAAACTGAAACCACACGTCCCATTTACACACAGGAGTTATATAACCTATTAAACATTATCAACTCAAATTTGTCTTCTTGTCTGTTTTAAATAAGATTCCAAAATTACGTTTGACTCATTGACGCACGCCACACGCTGTGCATTGTCCTGTTTTCGATCAGAAAT
This sequence comes from Gibbula magus, assembly GCA_936450465.1. NCBI lineage: Eukaryota > Metazoa > Mollusca > Gastropoda > Trochida > Trochidae > Gibbula > Gibbula magus. The sequence goes on along the minus strand of OW388289.1, from coordinate 107,754,763 downwards.
CACTACTTTTACCTTCATATCATCAATTTGCTAAGTCTACTATCGTCAAAATGATAGTTTTCAGTAACAGTCGGTACTTCTCAATAAAGTAACACCATTTATAATGTTTGCAATATGTGACCCCCAACAACACAATGGATGTACCTTTAAACAGATCTTTAGACAGTGATTTCTTACTTTTAGACATTAAAGTTGATGTCACAGGATAAATTCAAATTTCCATCAAATTTGATAAGTTTATAAACACTATAATTGGGTAATACTTTGAATCTAAAAAAGTTAGACCAGATAGTTTATGTCAGTTTATTGTTTGTGTCTGTTGCTAGGTTGCCAGACAGGTAAATGAGAGAGAAACAAGTTGATTGGTGGCAGTAACTCTGTGTGATACACACCCCAGGAGTCAGATGTCTCCTTGTCCTGTAATTACCTGGAATTATTCAGTTTAGTCTCACCTGGGGAAGTAAAATGATTGTCCTGTTGCCATGGTAACATAATTAAACTTGATAAACCTGTCAGTCAAAGCATAAATGTTCAAGCAGTCATGTTTTTGGATAAGATTTTATCCAATAATCAATAAATCAATATCATTCTCGATTATTTACATTTGTTTTGGATGGTATAGCTAAACTTGCAGAAATTCTGTGAAACGTTTCTATAGGATGCTTCTTTTAGCTCCAATACACAAGACAAGAATAAACAATATAAGGCAGTGAGTGACAAGGTAGATGATAGTTGATGTAGAGATAGACCTAGTGTGATTGAAAGTCAAAGACAAGTTACGCTGGATTAATAGTAACTACATTTTATTTGAAACAAAATGTGTTAGTGAAATCAGAAATGAAAAGTAATAAGTTTTTATGATGTCGGATGCACTTTGGTCAATGATGTCACATTGAAGTAGTCGACACAGACTTCTAAGAAATCACATGAGCCGTGTGTGTCCAAGTGGCATAGTTACACCTCAGTGGTTGTATTCATTCATGGTAAAATAGTTTCTGGTAATGACATGGTGTTCAATCATAAATTGATCCATATTAAATTAGATAAAAAAAAAACAATCAGCTTCGAGTACATCAGAATATTTTATAAAAGATCCCCAGAAGACGTAAACAACATTTATGAAATATTTGAAAGAGGTAGGAGTACTAGGAACTTTTTATCTTGTTTGATAATTTACCAAATATTAAATTTTATTATTAAACAATTTCAAAATTCAGAATATTCTCATATTTTTCAGACTATTTAGTCAATTAAATTTGTTTTTTATCTTGTGTATCAATATGGGTTGTAAATAAGCAACAGTTGAAGACAGATTATAGTGTCAAAGTGACACAAACAGAGTGCCAGGGCCTACAAGTGTTTGGATTAGAGGTCATCTGTAGCTGGGAGCTGTCTATGATAAGGACACATAAAATAAATAAAGTCAGCCAGATTTTATGGCTTTCTCAAACCATTAATTTTCCACGAAACAAGTTATATTACTTTTCTTCGCAGCATGTTGAAACAGGTTCAATATCTGTGGACTTATTACTTAAAAAGTGGTTATGAAATTGCACTTTATAACACAGCTTATTCAAATTTAGAGAAAAGTAAATATACAGGCTTTATCAATTGATTTTTGGAGTATTTTGGTAAAGGAGTTTCTATTATGATAAATTGTCAGTAGGTCAAGTTATTTAGAAGTGTTAAAGTCTTGGATCAACTGGTATGTATGTTTGGACTCTTTGTTCATTGGTAATTAGATCTCAAGAATGTTAATTACATAAACGTTGAGTAAAACACTAACTAGTTAGATCAATTTATTGCCATGATGTTACCTTAAACTTACTTTTTATATTTCAAACTATTCTAAACATCAAAGGAAAGAGAAGCTTATCTTTCTGTTGATCAACCAACTTTAAAAGCTGCCATATTCACTTACTTAATGGTCTGTTTATTCTAGAACCTGACAATAGAGGCGGGCGTTGTCAGGGTAGGGAAACTTTGCATGGCTTTATTCTTCAGGTAAAGCTAAACAATGGTTACAGTCTCAGAAAAAAGTTGAGCAATTTTGTTTTTCTCCGATTGGTAAATTGTTAGACAAAGACTGTAGAGTGTATAATTAGGTTTAAGTTTAACAGTGAGTATATTTCAGGCTGTATTTCCAGGAAAAAATTTGATAATGCATGGCTGTTTTCTCACATCATAAAAAATCAACGGTCATATTCTCAGGTTTAATGTCTCACAATCACAGTTACATTTTCAAATTAATTGGGTTGGGGTGGTTGGATTTTGATCTTATTTCATATCAAAGAACTTGGTTACTGGTGACATTATTATTTGATGAAACAAAACCTAGAACTGTCTGTAAGTTGAAGTTGATATTTTCGCTAATGTGAATAAAGATCATTTCAAATTGGACAAATGTAAGTGTCAAGTGGTAACGAAAAACAAGAAAATGTTTTTATATGGCCTAACCAAATTTATCCCATGGATAAAATGAACAATGGCAATATTCTCAGGATAAAGTTAAAGCTGGGTTTATTCTATGGACAGATCTGTCAGCATTATCAGCCTATATCTGTGTGGCTGATCGTGGCTGCACGGTATACTGTGCTGTCTCACGGAATCTCGAGAGCTATAATGTCTCCCTTTACTTGTTACTTGGAGACTCAAATGGTCCCACGTATGTTCAGGTTTACTTGATAGCTTCACAGGGTCAGAAACATTGTTTCACTCTCCCCAGCCAAGTATCACAGAAAGTAAGTTTTGAATTAAATATATATTTTCATTTAAAGATGTTTAGATATATATATGTACTACATTGTTGATAGTAGTTGGATAATATCAATTCCTATATCTAATCTGTTACATGTTTATAAACATTATATTGGATATTTAGTAAACAATTAATATAATAATGCATTAATATAAAAATATGTAAGAAATGAGTAAATAATCCATTATAAATAAGTCATTTAACTGATTCAATTATGTTGTTGTAAACTTAATGTAAATAAAGTAACGTTTACAGAATATATTATATTTATTGTATTCCTGATATTTTAGCTATCATAATTTGTTACTTGTTTACAAGATGGACATCACTATAACTACAGAAAACAAAACCAACTAACTCAAAGTTGATATTGGTGTGTGTAAACATTGCTACCTTAATATCCTAATAAGAGGTACAAACAACGAGAATTTACAGCCACCTTTGTCAGTATTTGTGCCTTGTCCTATTGCTAAAGAGTAGGAACATTCCTATGGAGCTTACTCTCAGCTTTTAACCCAACATTTACAATATGTTGAAAGAGTTAATGACGCTTGTAGTCGGTTCTACAGAGGTGTAGGGTAGTGGAGTTTATTTCGAGGTGGAATGGGCTGCCCTGTAACAAGGAAGGTGTGAAACTACACAGTGCTGAATGCTATGTTAATGCGGACCTCCGTTCTGTGTCACCGACTTCATTCATGTCTCTTTCACTGACATAATAAACATTGAATGCTTGGGCTGTAATTGAAATTATATCTTGTTCATTATGTACTGACAGAATTGTGTATGGGATCTTGTTAAGAAGACGGCTTTGTCAGTTTCACATTGTGTTTGAGGTTGGTATAGACTTGTGGTTGTCCGAGTCACAGAAAACTTTCGAAGAGGGTGGTGGGAGTAAACATGGCAGATGTCAGGTAATATTTATCATCCAGCACACTTGGATATGCATATTGATGAAGAGCTTCTCGAATGTTTGTCATGTGTGATAAGTTTTAGGGTTTTAATACTTCATGTCAAGTTTTAGCTCTTTGTACTGTTCGTTCCAAGCGCACTCAGCACAAGTTGTTAATGGATGCTTGTGTTCAGTTGTGAATAATAGCTATAACTGCTTATTTGGCAACCCTTTTCATTAAGTTATAGATACACTCCTCAAGTATTACTGATACCTTTTCAAGAAATTCAGCAAAACATTTGAATGTTGGGAAAGTTGCTAAAAATTCGGGTTTTTGCTTTTTGAATTTGACTTATTAAATATGAAAGACAGATGCTTTAGTGGAATTTAATGAAGTTTTAGAACTGAAGCTAGTTTGTTGGACCCTTAGCATTTTCCAAACTAAATATTTTACTTGCAGATGGTAATATTGAAGAAGCAATATCATAGAACATGTAGCCAATGATAGTCCACCATTATGGAAACTCCACACAGTTCCCCGAAGAAGCAAAGTGTGGTGCTGCAGAGTTTGGACCCTGGTAAGGAGTTCAGAAGAAGGCGGTCCCTCACAATTGCGCATCTTTACTTGTCCTCAGCCTCACTCTCAAGGCGGGGTCAGAGGTCAAACAGCACTCCACCGGAAGAATTGGAAAAAGACATCAAGTCAGACAAATCTACAAGTGATAAAAAACCTTGAAAATGATTTTGATAATGTTGGAGTGAAAGTGGCAATATTACGTTAAGAAATTGAATTTTGCACACCAAAAAATTATGGTAACATGACTTAATGGCCGATTCGAAATATTATTGAAAAATGAAATATCAGTTGATCTATCGTCATAATGGTTGAGGATTAAGGTTCATCAAGGTTTGAATAGGCTTGGGAATTAGTTTGGCATTCAGTTGTACTTTGGTAGTAAGTTGGATGTTTATGATAATATCAAATGGTACAATTAAGTTCACAAAGAAAGTTGGAGAGGATTATCGGTGTTACTACAGCCAGTACTTGTGTTGCTACTTATCCACTGCTCCCAGCAATCAGTGATGTAACGGTCCTACAGTCTATAGTGTTGGAACAGAGTAATGTGTGCTGAATCAGTGATGTAAGGGCCCTACAGTCCAATGCGACTACACTCTCAGGGTTAGAACAAAGTAGGAGTGGACCAAACATGACAGGTTTCATTATGTTAGTAGCATACATTAATTTGTTAATGTATGATAACATGGTCTCTGGTGTGTACACTTGACGACATGCTTTATGTCATGAGTTGAACAGCGGGTGCTATTCAGATGATGGTGATGATCTTCTAAACAGAGTAGTGGTGATATCATTGAGAAGTTGCATCATTGAAAGCAAAGGGTCGTGAAAATATAATACGAGCACTGAAGGGTTTCGTCTATCAAGTTGTAATGTAATGGTTAATGAAAATGTAATTTCTTTGAGAAAATAATAGTCACTAATGAAGAAGTTTAGGTGTTTTAATTTCAGAAAATAAAGGTATTAAACTAATAACGTGTAAATATTGAACAGATATGATATCATCTTCTCTTCTAAAGGTACCATTATGTGAACCGCTATTTCAGCTAAGGTACATAATTAATCAAGTCAAGGAGGTGACATTGATTCAGCAGTAAGATTGTAATTCTTAGAGCAGCGAAGGTGTCACTATATGTCAGCAATCAAGGAGTGTAGGTGTTGCTAATTAAACGGAATCTAACGCGCTGTTTGTCAGTCCCTCAGCGAGTGCCAAGTGGAAGGAGCACTGTATTATTCCCATGGGAGGCCAGGCTGGAGGTGTGTGGTGTAAAGAAAGTTTAACGGGCACGGAGTGGAGAGATTTATGGCTTTGGTATTATGATGGCTGCATTCTGTCGTCAATACAAATAGGACTCCTAGCGGTGCTGCGAGCTGGAGGGCTGGAGTTTGTTGACAGGAATACTTAATAGCGGCTGCTCAGTCAGGACCGGGGAGAAAGTTGACCATACTCTGGAATCCACCCTTTGAGAGTTAGACCCTTGTTTGCCGATAAGCAAGATAATGGTGTTTGTGAGATGTGATATTTGATATTGGATTCAGGGTAGTTATAGCAATATATGGGCTATCTATATATACAATTATTGCTCGGGAGTGTAAAAGATGCCTTTCATGTGGAAATGATCGGGATTAGATTGTTTTGTTAAGATAAGCCCACAAAATATGTACTCTAGGTCTGTAGGAGGTCATAAGGTATTAATGTTTCTTTTATATTTTCTATATCTGGAAGCATTACGAGCAGCGAATAGCAGAGTGTGACCAGAATGGAATTGTAATACTTCACTGAAATAGATTGTGGTGTCTTCTGTGCATATAGAAAGTGTTTTCTTATAGTTGGAATTCAACAAAAAGGCAAGAATCATGCACCTTAAAAGGATATGCTATAAAATTTGTGAGTGAAAACTTTGAGGAAATTTCCAATATCTGTTCATGATCACTCCGCCAAGTGTATAGATCCTCCGTACAAGTGAATATATAGATGGCGCCATTAGGCCCCAGTACAAAGGTAAAACACAGATGAGAGGATTAATGGAAGTACAGGAAGGAATGTGCAGGATAGAGGATGGAAGACGTGCCGATAGTCCCGACGGAGTCGAGCGAGAGTGACGCCGCCCCTCCCATCTACAGTAAAATCAGCTATGTCTCTTACTCACAACAACTTGAGGAATATATTAATAAATATAAAACACGACCCCCAGACATCAAGTTCTGGCCGTATGGTCCATATTGGCCACAGTATTACGAGGGAGAAATTCTTGTTACTCCGCGACACATAACAGTGTCTCCGGAAGAGGATGAACTCCTTGCAGAGAAGGAAGAGGACGAGCAGGAAGGGTCAGATGAGGAGGAATCTGAAGGTAAGCTGTCAGGAGTTCACAGGTACAAGAAGCAATGAAAATAAAGAAATAATTTCAGCTTTAATTTCCTTTTTAGGATAAATCTAATATATACATAAAGATAAGGTATTTAATTCAATATTCTATTTTCTTAACAGCTGATCACAAAACACTAACTTGTACACTAGATAAGTCAAATTTCACTTGTTGATTTTATAAACATGATTTATATAATATAATACATTTTGAAATAATATCCAGCAAACCATTTATTCAAAGGAATCTAAGAAGTATTGATTGACTAGTGATGTAAAAATGCAATTTGATAAATAAACCTAAAATGACCATGTATCATTAATATTACCTTTAGTAAAGCAATGAGGTTAATGTTTTTATATGATAACCATGGCACTTTACTTTGGTGAACAATGCTGTGATTTCTTTATATTGCATTGAAGAACAAATATCATATTTAAGCACAATACCGGTATACCAGGTTTATGACATCCCTGTTAATATCCCTTTCACTCACCTGGGAAATAACAATGCACTTGTATAGTAAACATATCCTATCTCTGGTACCTAATATCATAATATCCTCTGTATATAACTACACATTATTTTCTGATTAGGCACCTGAAATAATCAGGAGAAAAAATGTATGGGACCAGTGACCTTTGAATGCCTGAACTTTATTATCTGGAAATATTTCAGTTAGTTAACCATCAGAGAGACTGATTACAATGGTGCAGTATCTAAGTAGATTAAATGTTTAGTTTGGTTGAGGTTACTGCTACCTAGTTAGGTTTAGATCATAGAATCAGAGTTAGAAATTGACCAGTCCAGTTACCTGAGACAAAATACTTACTAGTAAATGTGAACTGGTCTTCATAAGGACTAGTTAAATTTAAAGGTTAATATGATAATTTCAATGTATTTGACTAGCTGGTGGTAATATAATATAGCTACAACATAGAAAGATATATATTTGGCAAAGATGACGAAACGTATTTTTATTCTTAAATGGTCCGGCTGTTTCTCAACTTAATCTATCATCTATCTCTCTTTATCTCTATCTTCTCTCTCATTTATTTTCTACCCCTCCTTTATCCCCATAATCATTCCTTTATACAAAATAATACTTGTACTCAACAATGTGATATCCCAGCCACGTGGTCACAGTAGTTTGTACATTCGTGGTACATCTTTGTAATAAATGATTGTGGGGACAAAATAAAAACGATTAGAAATCAGCACTAGTCCAGTTACCTGAGAAAAGATACTGGCTAGTGAATGTGATAACTGGTCTTCCTATGGACTAGTTAAATTTAAAGGTTGATACGATCATTTCAATGTATTTGACTAGCTGGAGTACTGTTGAAAATGTATTAGTCTGAATAGCTGGTACTTTGATAAGACTAATTTGAACCTCTGAGGATGAAGGACCAATTAACTCTCGATAATAAATCAGATTTCCTACTGTTAAATAAAGTCTTACACAGTGGTAGTTGAGATTGAGTTTGATTAACGAGACATAAGATGGAAGGACAAGTTTGTGTCACCAGGCGATGGTGTCAGTCCTATTCTTGTGGACAATGGCGCTGTCCACAATGAGTGTCATCCTTCTGATATAAGAGGGGAGGGCGTGGTGGAGGGCGCGGTGGAGGGCGCGGTGGAGGGTTTGGTTGAGTTCTTGTCAAGCAGCACTTTGTCATGACTCAAGCCATTAGCCATGTGAAAAGTTGATAAAACTGCTTAGGCGAAAAACCAATTATGTATGTTGCCATTTTTACTGACAAACTAAACAAATTAGTCAATTATTCAATTCTGTGCCTGTTTTGCTTCTCTGAAAATTTATAGGCAAATATTCTTTAACAAAGAGCAAAAATGTTTCTTTTTCCCCTCCTGCCTTCTGCCCCCCAAATTCTGTAAAACAAGTAATCAACTTTGTCTCATCTTTAGATAAATAATTTCAAAAAGAAAAGATATGGCATGAAGACCAGTCAAATGTTTAATAAAAAAAAGCCACATGTTAAATTTGATTAAAAAATGTGAAGTGATAAAGTGTTTAAAAAAAGTTGATGAGCTGTTATTGGAAGTCCAGAGTTTGTTTGAGAGGCATTCTGGAAGTTGCTTTAAACGTTATAAGGATCTCTCCTGTATCGTCCCTACTGAGTGAAAGAGAAGTATATCTATCTTGTCATATCAGTGGCTCTCATGTGTAACTGGGAGAATGAAGGTCTATGTGCTATTCTAGAGCTATTCCATTATGAGGGTCATCCATCTGTCAGTGTCACTTCACTGAAGAGTTCTGAAAGGGGGGATAACTCAGTAATTGGACCTGATGTTGGTATGTGTATACTCGATGGTACTTACACTGACTACTTGTATATGTGTCCCCCCCAAACTGTGTGTTGAAGGGTAGCGTGCTGTCAACTGTTGTGCAATCAGCTGTGTCCTGTATCAGGGTTAAATATCTTCTATACATATTAAGAACATGTGCACTGAACACTGAATGGTTCTCAGATTCACATTAGATTTAAAGGTGCATCCATTGTGTTTCATAAAATTTTATTTGGCTTTTCATACGTGCCAAAATACCATATGTGCTGATTTCAGTTCAAATAATTCCACTCAACTTGCATATTCATCGCCTATCACCAATTCTCATAATTTATGCTACATTTCAATGAATATCTAGAAATATCATTTTACATATACAGGAATCAACATTGCATGCCGCACTTACATGTACAGTAGTTACATGACCTATTAGACATAATCAAACCCATTTTTTTTTTAGTGCCTGCTGTAAATAAGTTTCCAAAATTACATTTGACTAATGGACGTGCTTCAATCGCTGTGAATTGTCCGTTTTTCGATCAGAAATCACTTCTTACACTTTTATATCGAGTCGACATGGACATCACTGAAATAACACTTGTTTTATTGCACAGAACTTTCTGCACTCATTTTGACATCAATCTAAGTTCAGAAGAGACCTTGGTCATGTGACCTGTGGCTATACAGCCACTGCTCATGTGTGATCTGTGGTCACATAGTTTCCACTTCCAGGAACTATAATTATAGAACCGTTACCATGCATTGTAGCACTTGGTTTATTGGCAGGTTATTTTTAAATAACCAAACATCAACTGATGGTTGACATGTGTGAAGCAGACAGACCATTACTCTTGCTTCAGCAGTGTCTAGATGCCTGGAGCAGGTCAATTTGTTCTCTAAGCTCTCAATTTGCTCTCATATAAGTCTCATTCATAAGTTTGAAAGCATTGTCTCACTACATCAAGATTAAATGTTTGACATGAGAAGCTTGGTATTAATTGATGTGATAATCTTAGAAATCATGGTATGTGGACGATTGTGTTTCTGATATATATAGTATATTAGTTGATGCTTCTGATTTTTCAAAATAGTATGTCACAAAGTGTTTACATTTCTGTTATTTATTTTGCATTTTCATCATACTTCTTATTTTCACACACATGTGGTTCACTTTTACCATCTATGATTCATGAACTTACACATGAGTTACCAAGTTTATGCAAAAAATTTCCTTTTCTGAATAATTCATTTAATTAAATTGGTATTTTCTATGATGTATAATGTCTACAAAGTCGACCAAAACAATGTTCCTGCTGTGGTAGCTAGAATCCAAGTCAATGCACTAAAATTGATGTGATACATTTTAATATTTTCATTGTTAACATAAGGACACTGTGTATGCCATCCCATGGTTCCTTTATTTAAAATGATGAAGGGGAAATTTAAAAAATAATGTAATAATATAATTTTAACACAATATAAGCATCAAGTATATGAGAGATGAAGGCAAATCTTCCCTCCTTTTGCAGCCATCACACGTACGGTGGACACCCAGGAGACAGTGTACGGGACGCGGTGGCGCGGTGTGTTGGTGGTGTACGACTCGGAGCGGAGCCCACGCGATCCTCAACCTCAGCCAGTCCAGGAGGGATGTTGTCCCAACCTCGTCTTCGAGTCACGCTTCGAGAGTGGCAATCTACGTCAGGCCAGGAGAGTGTGAGTCTACTAAGATATTTGTATAATGGACAAAATAATAGTGGATCAATTAGTTACTTTGGTGATTATTGCTGACCATAATTAAGACGATGAAGATTACTCAACAAATATGGAAACTCAATGTTATAATGACTGTTGTTGTCAGCAATTGTTACCTTCGGAGTCTACCCATATCTATATTTGAAGTCATGGAAGAACTGCATTAATTATTTCTAATGTTTATTACATAAGACATGTCGACATGATAAAAACTGAATGAAGATGAAAGTTCATTAACAATTATTTCAATCTCTGATTATAAGATTCAAGATTCAAAACTTTTCTACTAGTTGAAATGTTGGACTTATTGAAAACTGATTGGGGCTTGTAAGCCTGTAGAGAGACAGTGTTCCTTCTTTAGGAATAACAGATTTATATCAAGATGTTACCATTTTCAGTAAGGAACATTAGGATATAAATCATCTGTTGGTAGTTACTCTAGTTAAGTGGGTGCTCCTTTCTGTCCAGTAGGAACACGTAAATATGATCCACTAGAGTCAGTCAGAAGTTGATGTAATCAATGATAATCAATACACCCTGACATAACGTGAGTAATTACCTGACATTAATCATCATTATATAGCAGTTGGTAATTGACCAGCTGACAACAAACACTTAGCTGGTTATACACTCATATTCATGTACTGTATATAGGTAGTTAGTAGGCTGATCAGTATAGGGGATCCTGGTGTATCAAGGGGACTATAGTGTGCGGCTGAATTGTAAAAGATGAAATTGTTTTTGGGCATGAGTGTATCACTTTAATTAGCTTGGTTAACACATTTTTATTGTCATTTAACAAAATTAATTAAATTTTTTTAGAAAAAAGGATAATCCATTTTTCCAAAAAATATTTATCTGCAAGATTGAGAATGTTCTGTTCTGTAAACTGGCACCACTTCAAAGCAATATTTCGAAGGGAAAAGTAAAATGTATTCTGTCCTCTTCAAACGAAAAAAAGCGAAGTGAATATCCCAAACCTTTTGATAAAATGCCCAAGAAACATTAGTCTTTTTTATGTTGCCTATATATAATATACATGTTTGCTAGGTCATCAGTTTCTTGTACAGATTACGAGGACACTTAATAATCATAACATAGTTATTATCATTAGGACTTAGAATAAGAATAGAATTGAGTAACTGCATAACATTACCCAAATCAGAACCAAATACTCAACAATCTCAAGAGTATTAGACTGTCATGTATATAGAATTTGACAGTGAATGTAAAACGGAAAAGATAAAATATGTAACAATTGAAATGTACCAAGTGGTAAGATTGATAGCGCTGCATTTTGAAGGTTGGAACATTGAGGGAATTATTTCATTTATTCAATTTCAGAACAAGGAATAATGAAATTAGAGACTGGTTACTGTATTTAATTTGATCATATCCAAATATGCATGAAATTATGAATCTATAAAATTTATCAGTTATGAATCCAGTGGCAAGCAACTCTGGTATGAGACGCTTTATAAATCTCATTATGTTTGTGAATGCAATGATGTACTTGTTAACATGCATGTATTTTATCTGGCAAAGTAAACAGCTCAAAAGATTTCCCAACTTTTATCCAGTGTATGAGTGTTTCCATTTCATATCTACATCTACAAGCACATATCATGCAGTAATTCCTGGGATTATCCTTAAGTACCTCAACCTGGGACAGTCTTTAGTCAGGAACGTTTCAAACAGTCGACCAGTACTTGACAAGAGACAAACTACCGTATTTCCTTAATTACACGCCTGCCTTGAATAGACACCCTTGGACAGAGCTTTCGGAAAAAAATAAAAGCCTGCTTAATTAAACGCCGGGTAAACCGAATTTAACATCTACTATTGTTGCTCCCTACCGTAGTCGTCTGTCTCTACAAGCTTATTGCGAAATAGACACCTGCCTTGAATAGAAGCCTACCTCAAATAGACGCTTATGGTGTAGATCGTTTGAAAATAATAGACGCCTGGCGTGTAATTAAGGAAATACTGTAGTACAAGAAAATTATCATAGATAACTCATATTATTTGTGTTTTTTACCCCCAATACCTGTTCTTAGCTTAGGTTAATTAGGAATGTCATTATTGAATCTTGTTAAAACACAAAGGGAAGAGTTTGATCTGGAGACCTAAATTTACTGAAATACTGAAATAATCAAGATAAGATGCAGGTGAATTTATTCTAACTTGTTAACAGTTAACCTGCTCCACTATTCTTCACACATTCCAGTGACTTAATAACATTAGTATAACCTCTTTAAACATTTGACTTGTTCAGGTTTCAGTTATATCGCTCGCCGCTAATGGCTGCAATACTGCCGAAGCGGCGTTAAACAATAACTCACTCACTCAGTTATATCAGCAATTATAATTAAATCCAGATAACAAATACGGGAGATAAGCTGCAAATTTACAAAATTTATTTCTTATTTATTCGCTTGGCGTGATGTCAGTCAGGAACAAGCCAGTTACTAACAGATATAGGTTCTGTGATATTACACCCTAGAAGGACACATCAGCGCCTATTACCGACAACAGTGTATAACGCCTGTCACTGTATGTAGTCTTATTGTCAGAGTTAATGTTGGAGTTAACTTGAAGTTAAATATTTACTGGGTACGAAGGGTAGGTGTTGGCTGTATAGCCGAGTGTTTGTACTGTCCCCTGCAGGGTGCGTCGGGTAGATATAGCCGAGTAGCGAGACCAAACACCCCCTGTGTTATCAGTCGTAGACCCGGTGCCGGGTGATTTGTAAGAACTCCGAGCAAGGCTGGAGGCACTTTATAAATTACACATGGTTGTGGTTGCTTGAATAACTAGTGGTGTTTGTGTGTTCCTTCAGGTGTGAGTCCAGTTCAAAGATTGATTTGTCCAGTTGAATCACCACATACTGAGTACATATCCAGTTGTATTGAGATTCTGGATAATTGTCCTCTTTGAGGAAATGCTTCAGTAGTTGCAATACATTACTACTTATGAGTTTATGTTTCGGAATCATCTTACACGAGGTACCTAGGCACAATTTGGACTTTTTATGAGCATGTTATGTTAGTAATGATATTATAAATATTTAGTGATAAGTTTATAGCCCTACATTGACTTTGCGTCGATCAAATATCTCTAGGGTAGACAAATAAACTGTCATACAAAATTTGTTCTGTACGGTAGTCATGACATATTTATCTTTGTAATATATAGATATAAATATATATTTTCAAGTCTGCAGTCAGGAAGGGAATCAACAGGTCATATAGTAAATACATGATCTGGCTATTCTTATTATGAAGGACAATTACGAAATTAAAGTATAGCTTTATTGTGAAAACCTGTTGAGGTTTATCTGCTCCCAAGGTGAAAACTATGTAATATTTCAATGAAATATGTGATGGGATTATGGGAGTTAAAGAGTGTGTGAAATAAGGCCCATTCAAAAGTCCATTACCTTGTTACTTTTGATCCGGATTGTAACCTAAAGGGGCAGTAGCACATTTTTTCGCTGAAATAAGTCAATGAAATGTATTTGAAAAATAATGTCACCAATAGTAAAACACCCTTCCCTCTTCAGAAAATCAAGTTAAAAAATGGGTGTACATGGTTCGGTAAAGCCATGGGAATTGTTTTTGTAATTCGGAATAATAAAATGTGTTCACAATAAAATGGCTGACATGCAATTTTTGCTTTATATGCAACATCATTATTACCACTACGGATAATTGGTTTGTGCAATAAGATTTTTTACCCTCTTAAATTTAAATGACATAAATTATCATTTATAAATGGAAAATTTGAAAAAACTAGAAATATGTGCATGTGATGCACTTTGATGTTCCCCGCTCCAATTTTCAATCAAACCTAGTCATATTACCCTTATTTTTCACTTATGCTAAGAACTAAGTTCAATACTGCATTAATAACGAGAAAATAAAAAATTCAGAATAGCCAAAGTAGCAAAAGGCACCACTCTATCACTAGGTCTAAGCAAATACAAAGTTTGCTGAAAAAATATTGAACGGTTTTGTAGATAGAGGCCGGAAAAGGTCCCTACCCCCAATATGCACTAAGTTCAAATTGTTTCCATGGAAACCAGAAAAAAAAAAAAATTCAGAATAACCAAAATAGCAAAAGGCACCACTCCACCACTAGGTCTAACCACATACCAAGTTTCGTAAAGAAATACTTGATAGATTTTGACATAGAGGCCGGAAAAGGTCCCTATCCCCAATTTCAGTAAGTTGAAATTGTTGCCATGGAAACCAGTAAAAATAAAAAAATCAGAATAGCCAAAGTAGCAAAAGGCACCACTCTATCACTAGGTCTAAGCAAATACCAAGTTTGGTGAAAAAATATTGAATGGTTTTGGAGATAGAGGCCGGAAAAGGTCCCTACCCCCAATATGCACTAAGTTCAAATTGTTTCCATGGAAACCAGAAAAAATAAAAAATTCAGAATAACCAAAATAGCAAAAGGCACCACTCCACCACTAGGTCTAACCACATACCAAGTTTCGTAAAGAAATACTAAATAGATTTTGAAATAGAGGCCGGAAAAGGTCCCTACCCCCATTTTGCACTAAGTTAAAATTGTTTCCATGGAAACCAGAAAAAAAAAAAATTCAGAATAACCAAAATAGCAAAAGGCACCACTCCACCACTAGGTCTAACCACATACCAAGTTTCGTGAAAAAATATTGAACGGTTTTTGAGATATGGCCCGGAAAAGAAAGCATTTCGGAATAAAGGAATAACGGAATACCGGAATGACGGACGGACGAAAACATTATGTCTCCCGAACAAATTTTCGGGGGACATAATAAATTTGCAAAAAATGTGCCAAAGCCCCTTTAAGAAATTTTTGCTTAATATTATCATGAAAAATCATGAAAAAGGTCATAGTTTCAGACTGCAATTGGTAATCTTTCATGCTTATTTCATATACTGGTTAAATGCACAATTAAGTGGTAACTTCAGCCAAGTTAAAAGGAGGGTTCTATTGGGCTATCTTTTGTAGAAACGAAATTCGAGAGGATATAGCTATTTACACATATATATTATTAATTAATACATGGTAAAAACATCGTCAAATTGAAATATTTTGATGACTTTATATTTCACAACTTGATAAACACAAGCGCACATTTGTTGAAAATTAAAAACAATGAGAACTGAAGTCATTCATTGGGGCTGTGAGTGGGGAAAACTTTGCTACATCATAACATCAAATTGTTTATTATTTTTATTTTACTATGTGAATACTCTATCAGTGTATATCTTTAGTTAGTAAACACTAAACAGTTGTAAAATTAGGTACAATATAGCAGGTTTTCATTTCCCGTAATACAAAAATTCCAAATGGCGACAGAACTCTCCCTTTAAGAAACTCTAAGGTAGTTGTGCCCCACAGATAGTTTGGGTCAGAGTGCCCCTGGGATATGTACCTTTGTGTAGTGTCATAGAAATGAATAGCATTAATCATATTTCCACCCCCATTGTAGGTCAGAGTTAACTTCTCAGTTTCTAGCGGAATGTTATTGTTCTACTGTAATACAGTATACCTGTAATATTGTACCCACCTACATAATTGTATACCTGTGGGTCTCACAATGGTTTCTGGATGACTATAGATAATCTGCCACTAGGCAGGGGGTGGCAGGGTTCTTAGCTCGATGTCTAGTTAGTTATAATTATTCACTTGTTATACCTGTATAAATTCTTTCTAATGGCTTCAGTGTGAAAAATATATTTACAGGTATAGAAAAAAAGATAAATACCCAAAATTTGAGAGTTTTAATCAGATGCAAAAATATATCTTATAAATGTTACATTCTAAGGCATCACTGAGTACCATACTTCGTTTTGGACAACAAATGTATTATTCTATATTCTATTACAATGTTTCTATATACAAGTAGATACAGACGACTTTGGAAATTAATATAACATTTCATGTCACAGTATCAGTATGTCTCACCCCCCACCCCACACCCCCACCCCCACCCCCATTAGCATACATGCAAACTTATAGCCATTTGTATCGGGAAGTGAGGTGAGATGGGCTTTAACACCATAAAACATGTGACTATGACTCTTGTTACCGTATTCTCTCGGGTATAAGACCAGGCAAACAAACATCTTGAAAACATGGGAGTGGGCTTTTAGACAGGAGAGACCCAACTCAGATGAATATTCATACCTGAGACTGTCAGACAGTCAGAATAGGTTTATGTAGATTTTTTACACTTAACTTAAAATAATATTATAGATTTATGTAATGTATGACCATGGAACATCTGGCAAAGTTGGGGGTGGGCTATAATCTGAGAATAACCCCAACCAGTACAACCCCTGAAAAGTGGTCTTAGGCTCGAGAGAATACGGGTAATTAACATTCAAATATGCACCATGTGGATCACTGCGTGTTGTAGTTCCTCATGTATTCCTACGCATCTGTTACAGAGGTCAGTATGAATATGAATTGGTGCTAAAAACCGACCTCTACACAAATCGACACACGCAGTGGTATTACTTCCGGGTCAAGAACGCAGTGCCAGGGGTCACGTACAAGTTCCGTATCGTCAACCTCCTCAAGAGAGACAGTCTCTACAACTATGGTCAGTGGAATTTGGTATTTTCTTGAGTTTCACCCATTCACATCAACCAGTTGACATACTGTAAAATCATTTATTTTCGCGGGGCATAATTTTCGCGCATTTACCAAAAGTGACCAATTCGCGGGGGTAATTTTTCGCGCAAATCACATCTTGTAGAATTATAGGGGATAATAGCATCTTGCAAATGTGATTTTAACACTAACCTGTCAGTTATCCAACTTGTCATAACAACGAAAACATCCGGACAGGATTGGTGAGATCATACGGAAATGCTAATTATTTGAGAGGTTCTATTGTTCGTAGACTGGTATATAAGGTTTGAAAGTAGAATTTTACTAAACGGCGTGATGAAAGCATCAAGGAAATTTTCGTCTGAATTAAAAATGAAAGTAAGCGAATCAACTGTTCGAAGCATGAAAAAAACTTTCTTGCATCATCAAGCGCGAACTGGCGAATCTCCACGCCGATTGGTCAAAGCTCAACAGGTGACAAGCTTGGCCTATCACATGACCAGAAAGCACTGTGCATGACGACCCCACATCGGCTGTGCAAGTTAACATCGGATTATTGTGAGAACTGTTAAACTAGTGCTTACGTAACTGTGTAAACACCTGTGAACCTGAAACTGTTGAGTGTTGTGATAACAGACGAATTGTTTTTATTAACAAACAAACCCAGAAGTGCCGTATTGTTTATTTAATTATTGTGACAATTTACTTGACTTGTGACTGGTGAACCGTGAGTATGTTAATTAATGATGTGCTGGTAATAAAATGAACATCAACCATCTTACTTTTTTGTTTTATTTCTTTATGTTTCATGTCATTTTAATTCGCGAGGTTTAATATTCGCTCATTATATATTTGCGCGAAATGCGCGAAAATTAAACCCACGCGAAATATAATGATTTTACAGTAGTAGAAATGAGGGTTAAATTCTTGATGTTTAGACGCAATAACAAGTTTTGTTATAAAAATATTTTTAAAAATTCAAAATGATGTTGATTATTATTGAAAGAAAAGCTTTGCATGAAGGATACCTGTGTGATATATTTAAAGTGACCTATTCCTAATGATGAGCATGGCTACATTGCAGGCATGCGGCCCCTCATGTACTCAGAATACAATGCTCAAAACAATGTGGGGTGGATGCGAACAGGCCACCACATCAGGTAAACTGTCAACACTTTAACTTACCTGTTTTATATACCACATTGTTGAACTGAAGCAGCAACTTCTTAAATGTTAAGTTTTGATGTATCTAGAAAGATGTAAGAGAATTAAATTTTCATTTAGAATTAGATACAATTTATATACAAGTAAAATGAGTTATTTATTGAACAGTAACATAATATGCCTACTTGTGGAGAAAGGATTTTAGTACAATATAAACCTCCAGAATACGTCAGTGGGCATAAAGAGTGAGTAACAAAGATCAGCAAATGTTCAGAGTACTAGTGTGTAAAGTGTAAAATAAGTGTCAAACATGGTTATCTCCCCTGCAGCTACTCCCGCAACATGCAGCACCTCCAGTGTCCCTTGCTGCAGCGCGGCATCGCATACTACTACCTCGAGTGGCAGATGGTGAGTGTCTCGTCCTGTCTCACACTGTCTCGTCTTGTCTCTCACTGTCTCGTCCTGTCTCATACTGTCTCGTCCTGTCTCGTCCTGTCTCACACTATCTCGTCTTGTCTCACACTGTCCCGTCTTGTCTCTCACTGTCTCGTCCTGTCTCATACTGTCTCGTCCTGTCTCACACTATCTCGTCCTGTCTCACACTGTCCCGTCTTGTCTCTCACTGTCTCGTCCTGTCTCATACTGTCTCGTCCTGTCTCACACTATCTCGTCCTGTCTCACACTATCTCGTCTTGTCTCACACTGTCTCGTCCTGTCTCACACTGTCCCGTCTTGTCTCTCACTGTCTCGTTCTGTCTCGTCCTGTCTCGTCCTGTCTCACACTATCTCGTCCTGTCTCACACTGTCCCGTCTTGTCTCTCACTGTCTCGTCCTGTCTCATACTGTCTTGTCCTGTCTCGACCTGTCTCACACTATCTCGTCCTGTCTCACACTGTCCCGTCTTGTCTCTAACTGTCTCGTCCTGTCTCATACTGTCTCGTCCTGTCTCACACTGTCTCGTCCTGTCTCTCACTGTCCCGTCTTGTCTCTCACTGTCTCGTCCTGTCTCATACTGTCTCGTCCTGTCTCGTCCTGTCTCACACTATCTCGTCCTGTCTCACACTATCTCGTCTTGTCTCACACTTTCCCGTCTTGTCTCTCACTGTCTTGTCCTGTCTCATACTGTCTCGTCCTGTCTCGTCCTGTCTCACACTGTCTCACACTATCTCGTCCTGTCTCATACTGTCTCACACTATCTCGTCTTGTCTCACACTGTCTCGTCCTGTCTCACACTGTCTCGTCTTGTCTCACACTGTTTCACACTGCCTCTCTATCTCTTTCGACCTCGCACTCTTTCCCTCTCCCTGGCATTACTTCAAGGGAAAGACTGTGAGTCTGCCACTAGCTGACTAGCTCTGTGTATAAGGTTGTCCTACTTTGTAAATTTTGTGTAATTTAATTCAAGATTGTTTGTATCTGACATCAAGGTCACATCAACAAACATCAATGAATGACAAAAATTATGCATGCAGGTATTTTCCATTGATCTCAAGTCAATCACAACAGATAATCTCCAATGTTCTTGGACTTCGAAATCCTGTTTACCCATTCTTTGTATAGGCTTTATCCTTAACACATCTTCTACTTCTTCAGGAATTCCCGCAGTCAGGCGATGTGTGCTACCTGGCACACTGTTACCCCTACACATTCACCGACCTGAAGGACGACCTTGACTCCATGCTGCAGGACCCGGCCAGGGAGATGCATGCACGCCGGGAGGTTCTCTGTGAGACACGCGCCGGCAACAGCTGCTTCCTCATCACCGTCACCAACTTCGGTAAGTAGGAGGGGGGGAAAGGGGAGGACGAGGGGGAGTCTGGGATGTTATTTTGCAATGTACAGAATTATGAATATTTGACCGGCTGATATGTGATGAGGATGATAGTTCATGCTGATAGAGGTTTGATGTCTGTCGTATTGACGTATTAAGTTGGCTGTATTGGCCTTTGTGAATTCTTGTGCTCTGTAGAGTTTGAGCTTAAGACAATGTGATACAAACAACTAATTTATAACTACTGTTTATATCTGCTTATTAATATCCCCAGGCAAGTCGAACCTGAAGAAGAAGGTAGCGGTGGTGACGGCGAGAGTCCACCCCGGAGAGTCGCAGGCCAGCTGGATGATGAGAGGACTGCTGGATTTCGTCACCAGCGAGGATCCTCTAGCTGAGGTTAGGAGTCACTTCATTACTTGGAGACATAATAGGAGTCACAGAACCTTTTAACTGAGATGATAGGACCCTATATAGTATATAGAGAATCAGATTAATAAGAGAAACTTGTTTCTGAAGTTACTGGGGAGCTATGGGTATCAGCACTCGACATGTTCATTAAATCTTCAAGATAAACTGTAACTTGACTGTTCTTGAGGTTGGAGTCAAATCATCTCCCTAAATAATAAACAAAATATTATTCTATTTGCTGTTGCTATTGAAGTGCACTGTATCCTCCCTCATAACACAAAACAGAAACACTCATTTCTTATTCTCAATTCTTGGGGGATATACACGTTTGCTGACTGTTATGAACTTGGATATTTTGTTCCTATATTTCAGAAAATTCGCAATAGCTTTATCTTAAAAATAGTGCCAATGTTGAACCCTGATGGTGTAATAGTGGGTAACTACCGCTGCTCGCTGGCAGCACGTGATCTCAACCGAAACTACCGACACCCGCGACGTGAGAGCTTCCCTACCATCTGGTATGTCAAGAACATGGTGGAGGCCCTGCAGCAGCGGCACGAGGTGTGTGGAGCTCGTAGATTGTTACGAACACGTTGAGGAGGGATCTTTATACTAAGTATCATATATGCTGTGATAGACCAACATTTGTCTCTGTTCTCAGCCATACTGTGGCTCCGGTAAATAGATAATGCATAAAATTGTAGAATTGATTCATACAAGAACCATTTTCAACTCTGTTATCTGTCCAAGATATTGTGTGAAAGTTAGTGACTTTGTGAGGGTCCAATGAGGGTATCCAGTATCCAGTATCCCGTAACATGACCCCTTGTCCTCCACCAGGTGGTGCTGTACTGCGACCTCCACGGACACAGTCGCAAGCACAACGTCTTCATGTACGGCAATAACACATCATCAGAGGAGGATGTGTCTCAGTTTGGCGCAGCACGGACATTCATCAACGAACGTCTCTTCCCGTGGCTCATGTCTCAAAAGGTGAGCAATACTCATGTTCAGCAATAAAGTCACATGACTATCGCGTGTCTTGTCGATGGACAATATCATTCGTCTTGGTTCTCATCTCAAATAATGCCACTCTGAATAAGCTGAAGAAGAAGAAATTAGTCACTCCATGTAAACTATCAATTTGTCTCATCTGTTATATTGATCTTTGCTCTGGTTGCTATAATTTTACTGTTAAGTAATTAAAAGATAAAATTTCATGGATATGCTATACAATGATGTTGAAGTTCTAATATACCGCTATGCAATTTTGTATATCTAGAAGCTGGTATGTAAACCCAGAACAGAGTGTCCTAGAACATTATTAACTTATTATCAATATTCTGTCGTTAGATTAAAGTTAATATATTTTTTGTCTTAAACTCAAAGTGATATAATATTTTATTGCAATGGATTGCTCACAGGCCCCCAACATGTTCTCGTACCCATCATGCAAGTTCCACATCAGGAAGTGCAAGGAGTCGACGGGTCGCGTCGTTATGTGGAGGCAGATGCGTATCCTCAATAGCTTCACTCTCGAGGCAACCTTCAGTGGTACCACGCTCAATAGGTATGACACTCAGTCTTTGTTTTACATAAGAATTACCTATTATCATCATTGGATGCTAAAACCATAGGGAAATTTCAACTGTTTCCAAATGTCAATTCCTATCCATGAAGTATTTGGAAATTCTATTGACATTTTGAGCTCGTAAGACATGGCAATTCTAACTTGTTGCAGCAAGCAGTGTCGACACTTCAACATCTCTGACTTCATGTCGATGGGCCGTACTCTCGGGGAGGTCATACTAGACTATCATGATCTACAGCAGAACAAAGCGTGAGTTACTTCAAAATCTGCATGAAAAATAAACTTGGAATAAATTAACCTTTACCTAATACTGTAATATGTAAGATTTACCTATCATAACCCCTGTAATATGTAAGATTTACCTATCATTATATACCTCAAGGCCCATTTAACACTCCTTGAACTTTGTCTTTTTTCCGGGAGAACATTCCTGAGAAAGGGAGCAGGGCCTTACAAATCCTATCGAGAGGGCCTTATATAGGATATTACCCCGCTGGGAGGGCCTTGTACAGTATAATACCCTTCCAGCCTTCTAAATATGATTCTTTGCACACAATAAATTCTAAGTCCCAATGAGTAAGATAATCTATCTACAAAATTGCCAAGTTTAAAATTTTCAAAGCAGACAATGTGGGAATTGAACCCGCAACCTTCCGCTTTGTAGCCCAAGACATTAACACTAGACCACAGGGCATTGGTGACAAGGAAGGGTTGACTATTTGTCTCTACTTTGCTGTCCGATGATATTTTATGTGCGCTTTATTTGACTTGAATCACCTGTACTGCAGTTTAAACATTTAGACATTATCACCCACACATTATTGGTTTGTTTTTGGTATATAAAATAGATAACACCCTCATCCAAGGGCGGTCTAGCAAAGAGAGGCCTTTGCCTATGGGAAGACCCTCGGGCAAAGGCCTCTGTTTGCTAGAACGCCCTCGTTTTCAGGTGTTATCCATTACTTAACCCCTGGCCAATCATAGAATATTCATGTTAACAGGTTCTGATTCCTGCTATTTAGCCACATAAGAATAGTTTGGTACAAATCTAGATCTACAAGTGAAAGTAATATGTTAATTTACAAACAAAATCATGTAGTAAAACCAATCATCTGAGCTTGTCTGGTGTAACTTGAACTTGTTTCCTCTCCAGCCGCCAGACAGAGGTTGTCCTTGACCTCACAAGGGTGATAACTCAGGATATACTGGCGAGTCGAGGTCTGATACCTCCCGACACCAAGATACCCAACCTCTCCGACCTCGCCATGCTCAAACAAGGTAACCTGCTTAGTATGCTGGTGTAACACTTTTACTGTGAACACTATTTAATGTTGGATGTGCTCAAACTAGATACTTCCATCGTTAAGTGACTGCAACATTTCCAGTCACAACTTCCCTACACAAGGGCATAAGAGTCTGCATCAATGACTAATTTAAACCTTGCAGCATTTCATGTACTTTGTGTGCTTTCATAGAGCACCTGGAATGCATATTGGCCTCTGATTTTCTAGCAGAGGAAAGTGTAGGAAATAAGGCAAGGGTTGAATTAGCCACTGATGGAGACTGGCACTCGAATTATGCCTCTCGTAGGGAAATTATTTCAGTCATTGATTTGCTGAGAAGAATGGAAGTTGGACATCATATACATCACTTCGATTTCACAATCCTATAAATCTTCATTTCACAAAATTATATCATTGGAATTATGTGATGGTATTCAGATTGACAATTTTACAATAAAATTGTAGCATTTTCAATAAAATTGTAACATATTTGAAGCAAAGTATTTGGTTCAAATGAATTTTTACTAAAATATATTTGTGTCACCATTTCAGCTGAATTTGTGTTGAACTTTGTTATATATTAAGTTCAAATTACAATATAAAACAACAATATTTTCAAAGCTGTATCAATGTAAATTTTAGAAATACATCGAAAGTATTGTGATCCTGTAAGGACAAAGTTGGTTTGGATTACATTACATCTATCCAAATGAGAGACAAGTATATAAGTCAGTCTTGTCTCGCATATTATTTATTGAAACTTTTCAGACTCCAATCTGTCTGAGTTGGATGCGGACACAATACAGGAAGATGCAGAGAAGTGGACGGGAGCCATATTGTCTCTGGTGGCCAAGGACCGGGAGAAGTCCAACCTGGAGGACAGACAGAGGGAGAAGGGAAGGAGGGACGACAAGAGGGACGTGAAGGGAGGGAAGAACGGGGAGAGCAACAAACAGCCGTCACTGACGAGGAAAGAAGTCAACCAGATGATCGATAACATCTCCCTGAAGACTATGGACGGGTGTCTCAACATTCTCACGGAACTCAACGTCAGGGAGGCCATTGTGGAGTCAGAGTAAGTTTCAGCAGCATCTAATACTGTTAGTGAAAATATCATTAAAATTATTTTCACATTAAAGATGTTGTTATCCAGAAAATGCTCCTGTTCTTATGTATGCCACTTAAAAATGTCCTTCAAAGATTTAAATTGTTTATAGAAATGGACAGATGGTCCAACAAGCTTCTTGATTATCCTATAAAGTTGCCACTCAGAAAAGTCTGGCTCTAGTTAATTATGCTAAAGTGTAAATGTCAGTTGAACTCGACTCTCCGTCTTCCAACAGCTCGAGTGACAGCGACAGCGAATCTGAACCCGAGATGAAGGAATCAAAGACACGGAAGAAGAAGCGGAAATCAAAGAAGCAGAGAGACCGTGATAAGAAGACTCCAACACCAGCTGACAAGAAGGATGAACCGCGGATGAAGTCGTTATCGGTAGGTACAGGGCTTGTCTCCCTTGGTTCCTTAACATGTTACTGTGGTGTTCGGGATGTAACTTATTTATCAATAAGAAGAACATTCTGGCTACATGTTGTTACTTGAAACTGAAACATCTTATGAAGATTGATGATGCAGTCAGAGTCATATTGTAGTAAGTTATGAGTTGTTCAGACCTTATGAGTTGATTATCTTGATGCATTGTTATAAAAGTCCTTTACCAAAATCTATATGTTCAAGATTGATGTAAGCATTCTCCCTTTTCACATGAATTACTTAAAAATTTATGTACATGTTTTACGGAATCACCTTTCCCATAATTAAGACCAGTTGAAGAGAACAAAATGCTTCTTAGAATCTCTCTCCATTAAATATTGACAAATTTACAAACATTTTGAAAACTTTATCCTGTGCCTGTGTTGCTCAACAGTCAGGCGACTTTCATTTGTTATACTCAACTAAAATTCTGACCTCCTGCCTTTTGACACTTTAAGCATTTTGTCCCCAAAATTCATAAGACAATTGATTTGTCTTTACATTGTTGTTTTGGTTGAGGCAAACGTGTAGGTAACAACCTGTGGCCATTGTCTGCTCCATTTTGCACTTTCACATTTTTATAACATTTTGATGTTGTAACATAATTTCTTTGTTTCAAAAACATACTCCTATAAACCATTCTTACATTGTTGATTATTAATTCACTTTTCTCTGGATGTATGTTTCACTTTGTGGTGTATCCTTGAACATCCTAATCATTCACTGTGAAACTGTTGTCGGTAATCTAATATTTGCATTCAAACAAATTATAGATACAGATAACATGAAAACAGGAACACTATTGTCACATTGGGTCACTTTCTAATTGCCTCAATTTAGCTTAATTATACTAATAATTATCTTTTATCTTCGTATAATTAATTCATCAGAATTTATCTCTTATCAGCCCCAATTACTGATATATTAAGATTAATTAATTAACAGAATAGTTGTAATAGTATGGATTTCTTACAACAAATAAGTTTGTTCTTAATCTAACTTTTCTCTTAAACATATGTTTTTCTTTTGTGACATGATTGTCACTTTCGATATATGAATATCTATACCCAACATTTCTTTGCTAGCAATTTTCCACTGATCAGGAAATCTTAAATATGATTATATTGAAACATTTTATAGTTAGAAGTGATTCTTTCACTGTATTTTAATTTAAATAGAATGATTAAGTGAGGCTGAATTAATGTTATATAAACTAAAATAGCATTTGCCGCATTCGGTTACATTTTGTGAGATCACCACTGATCAGATAAAGATGAGTCTAAAGCTAAGAGTGAGTGAGTGAGTGAGTCATGTTAGGATGTTCAAGGATCTACGTGTGCAGTAACTAACCCGGGCTGGTTAACTCTGTAAACTCACAGGCGTCTCTGCCGGCCCTCGTGTGTGTTCCTGAGTCTCACCCCTCCTACAAGCTCCCCCCAGGCGCCAGTCTCAGCCCCCACAACAACGCTAACCCCCTCTACAGAGCTAGACAGGTAGGTACTGTCACCTGGCACAGGACGCATGACTCTTGTATGTATGTTAGGAGCATCACTGGGGGCCGTTCCTCAAGGCACTCACAATTGATGGTAGCGCTACTATCAATTGTAACCTATGTACAAAGAATTGGCTACAATTGATCATAACTCTACATTTGCTTTATGGAATGGGGCCCTGAGTTTCTTTAGACATGGGTGATTGTAATTCAATGTTATAACTATGGTAAAGATTGTCCTTAGTACTAAGGGGCTTTGTGGAATGAGGCTCAGGTAAACTTGTTACCTGTTCACTGCTGATTAGTGATTACTATGTTCCTTCTTCAGCAGTTACATGAGACAGGGTTGAGGGTGATGGCCTTGCCAATTATAAGGTGTTGAATATAAAAAATGCTTTTAGTAATGTTAAAGTTTCGGAACTACCAAAGTGAAAGATGTTGAGCATTTGGCAATGCCAAGAGGTCTATAAGTTGGCAATACCAAGTTGTCGATAATTTGGCAGTAAAATGGTGTTGGTAATTGGTACTTTGGCAATGCCAAGGGGCTGGGGATTTTGTTGGTATATTGATATCGGATTCCTCTGCCTGTACCTATTTGAACTTGCAGCAACCATCTAAACTAAGATCTGCACCAGCTGCTAGAGAAACCACTGTCCTGAATCAAAGAGAGTTCGCTATATTACCTGACCATCCAGTCAGGAGTTATGTCCCTTGGAATCTACAATCAGGACTGCCCGGGTTGACCTTTGACACATTGCAATTGTTCTTGAAGCAGCACAAGGAAACTTTAACTCGACTAAATGAAGGAACCAAGCCAACAGTTTTAGTAACGTCACAGTTTATAAAGATAACAATGGAAGACGGAAGTGTCAAGTTTAATCCACTGAGAAACATCCGTCGTGCAAAATTAGCTCGATACCATTCCATGGGAGGGAGAAGTCCAGGAATCGCAGAGGAACCAAATCCAAGAGTTCAGTCCAGTCCAATGAGGCGACATGTCAGGTCTGGACAGAGCAGTCTGAGAAACAGCATCAGGCCACAGAGTCAATCCGCAAATGTTGCAGCAATGGCTGAATCTGGAAACAGTTCTCACACAACAACAAAAAACATAAGATGAACAAAAACTCAAGAGAGATATGAAACAAAATAGTAATCAAACCTTACCAGCTTGTGTTTACATGAAATCTTGATTGAACATTGGACAAGACAAATTTCGCTCCATTATTGCAACTGTCGACGAGATCATTAGAAAGGATTCTCGAGTTGAGGCTGTAGCCAAGTGAGGAATACGTCAACCACTTTTGGACACAAGGTTTCTTTTCCTTTGGGTCCCAGAATATTCCATCATAACATTTAGCCAGTGACTAATGTTATATCATCCTCTTTATTACCAGTTGTGATTCCTGTAGATTCCTTCCTCAAAATGATTTGGCACCAATTGCTTCAGCTCCAAAACTAGTAATCTTGTTACTGGAATGTCATTCTTGGGAGACCATGTTGACTTATCTGTCACAATCATGAAAAAATTATTGGTATAAGGAAATGATGTTGGCATCTCTTGTGTCACGTACAAACCACTCCAAAGATGTTACAGTCAGGATTTATACAGTCACACAGCTGACTGACAAGCGATGATAATGAAAAAGACTATTTCCATGCAGGTATATCTGCCGTTGTCAATAGATAGATCCCATTCAATGGTAGATCAGACTGTAGGTCCTAGGGATCCT
This sequence comes from Gibbula magus, assembly GCA_936450465.1. NCBI lineage: Eukaryota > Metazoa > Mollusca > Gastropoda > Trochida > Trochidae > Gibbula > Gibbula magus. The sequence continues at coordinate 107,726,518 of OW388289.1, read as the reverse complement.
GTTGCCATGGTTTCCACAGGTTGTTGGTTATTGTTGTTAGAGTTCATTTACCTGACAGGTACTAAGTCATATGCCTGTGTATAGATCTATTGTGTTTTAGTTTGTTCCCAGTTTTGATCACTTATAGATGTTAGTTATGTTTTGTTTCTGAGTTTTATGTTGATATCCTGATGTTCAGTGTTGTCTTGTTTACCATTCATCTTGCATCTGCACATTGTAATATTGGTTGTAATTTTTTATAATGTGTGTTTCTGTTATAAAATTTCTTTAACATTCTTTAAATAACTATCTGAACAATAAATATATGACGATAAACAATCAACAAACTTTACAAATGTTCATCAATATAAGGAAAATGAAAAGAATAAATCATATGATGTCATTTTGAGCAGGTTCTTGCAGCAAGGTGTTCATATCAGATTATTTCATACTTTCAATATGTTGTGTTTAACAGCTTCTTGTTACATGATATTAATACCTAAGTTTATTCAATTTGTAGACAAATAGAATTGAACTTTAACACTTAGTCTATTCACTACATACAACCACTTGTTGCAGGCGAACGTGACGCTAGACAAGTACATGCGGATGACACGCCCCCACTACATCAGCAAGTACGAGGGGCGGAGTAACGGAGGGGTGCCCTGCTTCACGGAGGAGCGCAGTATCGAGAGACAGGCTAAGGTGAATGATAACACGAGCTGCATTGTATGCTTCATAACCCGTCACCTACTGATTTGGTGGATTACTTTCAGGAATCAAACTTCTTACCAAGGGGGAATGATAGGCATACCCAATATATTTCTTCATTGATAGCTGTTATAGGTTTTTTTCATAAAACAATAGGTCATAAACTCTTTTAGAACTTTTCAGAAAGTTCCTTTTACAAATCTGGGCTTGTGTTTCGAAACTCTATCAACACTAAGATAAGATTGTCGTAAGTACCATACATTAACAGTGGCTTGTAACCATCTTAGCGTGGAGAGAGGTTTGAAAATACAGACCAAGAACCTTAACTGCAATTCTTCAACGAGTCACTGAGGTAGCCTTGGAGACTTACTATCATCTCTTCTGTAACCAAATAATCTTATTTAATTAACATAATAAAAATAATTGATTTTGACAATGCTTCTGCTTCTGCTGATTCAGAGAATGGCTGAGATAAAGAAGAAGCACGAAGAGGACCGACAGAAGGATCTCAGTTTCTTCGTGAGTAGATCATAGATCATAGATCAGTCAACTCATCAGTTATCACCATCAAACTGTTGAGTTCTTGAAAGCACTCTAAGCTTAGTTTCTTTGTGAGTAGATCATAGATCATAGATAATAGATCATAGATCATAGATCAGTCAACTCTTCAGTTGTCACCGTCAAACTGTTGAATTCCTAAAAGCAATCTAAGCTTAGTTTCTTTGTGAGTAGATCATAGATCATAGATCATAGATCATAGATCAGTCAACTCTTCAGGTGTCACCGTCAAACTGTTGAGTTCTTGAAAGCTCTCTCAGCATTATGTAGTCAATCGTAGCTGTTGTCAAGAGACTAGGTTAGAGTTTGAATTTTCCTTGGGAACGGTTCCGTGGACATTCTCGGAAAAGAATTATTCTGTATGGGAAAGGTTCCTGGAAGTCATAAAAGGGTAGGAATAGTTAACATCCCAGAATAGGTATGATTCCTGGTAAATCTCAAGACAGGAATTGTTCTTGAAACATCCCAGGAAAGGAACAGTTCCTTAAGATATCAGAATAAGAAAGTTTCTGTACATCTTAGGAAAGGAACAAGGGACATCCCATGATGGTAATGATTCCTAGTAAATCTCAAGATAGGAATGGTTGTTGGAACAAAACAGGATAGGAACAGTTCCTTTACATCCCAGGAAAAGAACGGTTCCTGGGACATTCTTGAAAGGTAGAGTTCCTTCCGATACGTGTGGCAGGCCAAGATAGTTGCTGGCAGTTCAAGCTTGTGAGTCATTACTTCCATCAGTTGATACATCTTCAGACTCTCATTTGATTCTCTTGGATAATTACATCTCAAAGTGAAGAGTAAAGAACTTCAGTTCTACATTAGCTGGTTTGAGTTATTTCATAAACCAATAACATGCTTTGGTATTTATTTTGGTGTTATATGTCTTAGCGATGAAATGTCTTTGGCAGTCATGAGCGTGATTCTCATTACTCTTTGGTTGTACAAGTACAATGTTTCTCACTTCAGTGGTAACTATGACTCTACCTGCCTTTTCTTGAATCCTGAGCTCTTCTCTTTTGGACAAACTACAACTTGTCCTGTACTGACTAAATAATGTTGTGTATTATAAATAGTCTAGTCTGTCTCTACTCTGCTCACTAGATAAGTAAAAGGCACTGGTCTAAGTTACTTCAATATAATTTAATGGTTATAATCATACAGAACCATGGATTATCTATTTTATATGTAACTTTAAGTTTCATACGTGTCTGTGGTAAAAAGCATTCCTAATTATTTGTAGAATTGGGTTTTATAAACAAGTTTTTCATGATGTGCTTAGATTATTTTATAATAGTTGTTGTATTCGCCAAACAAATGAACCACTGAACAGTATAACGTTCTTGTGTGTATACATATTAAACTCTTATTCTTCACTTCATCTTTGCATCATCTCGCTGCTTGCTTACTCTGCCTCCCTCCCTTCTCCACAGTTCGTAGACGGTAGAACTGATCTATCGAGTAGAGCTGAGGGTCAGTCCCCACTTACCTCCCCTGATGATATCAATCGTCGCCTCCAGGTGGCGCTCAATGACGGTACATCCAACATCTCACAAGCGCTTGTCGGCTTCAACATCAAAACAGGATACACGCATGCTGGTAAGTCAAGTCTTTTGTATGAATATTGAATGTTTTCCCAGATTTTGTTAAATTTAAAATTTGGTCTCAAAAAGATAAAACCAAAACCTTTCTTCTATTCTATTGCCAGAGATGAATTTAAAAAATGATATTAAAAAAAAAAAATTGTATTGAAATTATATTCAGGTTATATATCTGTTATTGTTTAGCTGTGATGTCCGATGTCATTCAAAATAGTCAAATAGTATTCAATTTGTAAAATAACATGTGATTTTGTTCTGGTAAAAAGGCAAAAATGAAAGTGATAAGACTAAAGTGCTAAAGCATTACAAACAAGAGACAAGGTGTGATTAAACCACTGTGGTTCCACTACAGAAGCGAAAGCACCGGTCCATGTGGCCTCATTCTGTGAGTCTGGTTGAAGTTGAGGCATGCCAGGTTCTAGGTGTGGCTTGTTGTGACAGTAGAGTGTGTATTGTTGCCAGAAATAGCAGCTGTGTATTGTTGAAATTAGGCAATTGAATCAATCAAATCAATCATATCCCTAAAATCAATCATATCCCTAAAATCAATCATATCCGTTTTTCACACATCAGACCTGACAGGCCCGGTGAGCTTTAAAACATTGTATAGCATCCACATAGGCTATGTCCAAGGGAGGTTTAAATGAGCAATTACTTTTAAACCTCTCTTGAACGCGATTGCTCAATGTAGCGCTACGTAGCAAAGCAAGCAAACCTCAAAGAATCGCACCGTGTCGTTCAGGAGAGAATGCGCTACATTGAGTGATCAATGAGCGATTATAAGCACTCGCTGTTATGGAACGGAGCCCTGGGGTCTGTTCCTTAAGCTCATCATTGTCATCTGCTCCATAACTAAAAGCCTTGGCCAATGTGATTATAAATTGTAGATTTCTTAATTCTCTGACAACCACTTTTTGAAAATTGATCTTGTAAAAGGTTTCAAACTTATGAATATAATATTATATATCCAATATAAAGCCCAAGTAATTATATTTTTTTAAGTGGTCCAGTTCAACATTTTCCCTCACAAATATGTTTCATTTTTCAGAAATGATCAAGTTGTGTTTTATGACAATGTTATTATTTAGGCTACCATCTGTCTGCCATCGACAGCCTTTCAGTATTTCAGTAGTGTTGTACTCAGCTTGAAGCTGTTATATAACGATTGTAGAGCTAGGATAGCAGCTGGTTGATTAGTTGACGGCTCTCCGTTGTGTAGTTTGTCATGAATAGAAAAGTTTTGTTGAAGGCACAGTCCCAGACACATCTTCATTTAGCAGGTACTTCATAGACTATTCACATGCAAAAAGGTTTATATTATTGTGTTATATATTGATAACATAACATCGGAGCCGTCATATCACATACTGTCATAGCAATCCTATTAGACCAATTACTCTTATATCCAGCATCGAGCTAAATCTCAAATGGATAAGTTAAAGGGTATCTGCCCTATGGGCTGATATAGGTTTGTTTCATTAATGGTCTATTTCGTTATTTATAAGCATGTGTATGATGATAGCTTAGAACTCATTCAGTTGTTTCATTATATGGTTACTATTGCAAAATGTTCCTTTTCTTAAAATTTCCATTGAAGCAATTAGCCAAATGTAAGTGTAAGTGTTCTGAATATATATTTAGGGTTAAATGCTTATTTCTAATTTGAATTTTACTATTTTCCTTCTTTTCTGCTTCCAAATTATTTTTCATTGAAATTTTGTAATAGATTATTATAAACTTACCTTTATATGAACCTAACCCTAAAACCTCAATTTAAACAAAAGTTTCAAAATTTGATTTATTTAAAATACTATTCCTATGTAAATGTGTACTATAAGAACATCAGTAAAGATGCCAGAAAACTTTGACTGTATAGACAACGAGAGGATGTGCTCTCATCAACATAACAAAACTTCATGACGTATAATCCACCCACGTAATTACAGATAACCTGAGAGACATGTCCCCGGTGACGTCCAACTCCAACGGGTTTGTCCTTCCTCCGGCCTCTCTCTCCTCTGCTCTCACCAACAGTCATGTGACTGGTCCGTTCAACGGCAATATGACCAATGGGCACAAAGATATCAGGTTTGTCACCATGGAGATTCTCCTTAACCATCACTGTTTAAAGCACTGTTTAACTAAAAATCCCTTCCTTTATGCACCATTTTTTTTATTCACATGTTGATCCCTTTCATTTTTATTCTGCACAAAATATTCTTGCACTGATAGAGATTTTGATTACCGACATTTATTTCAAATATTCACATTTATTTACATGTATGTGATATAAACAGTCAGCACTAATATAATATGCATTAATTAGGAAATAAAATGACTAACACAGAAACTGGACACATTTGGAATGATCTCCAATGATCTCAGGCTAGTCACACTGCATGTTGAATCTGAATCTGTAATGTTTTATGAAGCACATAGGTAGGTATGGACTGTTGGTAAAACATGGAGATAAAAACATGGACTAAGTCATGTTGAAATAAATACTTGAGCCTTCCCTAGATACAATATATGTGCTTAAAAACTGCTTTCTCATCATTCACAGGGGGTAAGCCCTGTCCATGCTAGACGGTGATGGAGCAACTACCATCAATGTGTACAGTTTTCATTTTTGCTAATATCTCGGTTTCGATCAATCTGTTAAAGCTGTAACGTTGATGCAAGTCCTAGATTATCACATTCGACTTAAAATTACACAAAATATGGGCTTGATCCATGTAGATTTGCTGTTTTCATGTAGAAAGTCGCCTTTTCGCGATTTTTTTCCGCCACGACGATTGACTGGCCACCAAAATGTTAAAATTCTAAATTATTTATTACATGTCATTTTCTAAAGATGTAGCGATTGTAAACTATAGCTATTCAAGAGTTGAAACATGTTGATATTGTTAACAACATTCAATGGAAAATGTTCAAAACTAACCAATTTCGGGACCCACCCCAATTGAAAAACTACTGTCCATCGAGAAAATGGTTGTTGACGACTGCCAACTTCCGGTTTAGCATGGACAGGGCTTACCCCCTGTGTCATTTGTTTTGGATTATTTGTATTATATAATCTTTTATTCCTCCATAAATGAAGAGTACAGGGGGAAAAAATCATTGAAATATTTAAACAGCTATTTTACAAAAAGTTCTGAGAAGCTGTTCAGTATCACGACCACATACGATTGATATGAAGAGAGAGCTATCGAAAAATAGCTTTGAACATCACGGTCAGGGGAAAGTCAGTCCTACACGACAACAAGCACTCCATAAGCTCAGTCTGGCTCATGTTATGGAGTTTCACATTGAAGTCAATTGGTTCGACATTTATCAGGCTCATCCACAGTACAACCCGAGTTTCATTAGTGTATTCACACACAAGTACAGCGTGAGTTAGAGGATCACCATACACTACACCACACCTGTAGACCATAGTCCAGGTTCACATGTATCTCTCACAGTAGCACAGGCTTTGATGACAAAGTTAGCTTGCCGTCTGAGGGTTGGTTCGATCAGTGACACTGTCCATGCAGGATGGACTTGGAGCTTGGGATGTTTTCGCTGAACCTTGTGTAGGTCAGGGTCATCTCCTAAATGACTGTTCCATTGTGTCACGTGGTATTCTCTGACTGACTTCTTTACAACTCTCTTCCAGTTCGAGCGTTTTGCAAAGATTCCTGATTGTAGAAACGTTTATCAAGAACCAATTAAATATTTATAACAAGACACAGCACCTAGATTATATTAAAATGTTATGGATACACAAATTTTACAGGAAAACTCACATTATATCAGGAAATGCTTTTAACTCCCATCGAGCCATGCACTAGCGCCCTCTAGTATCACAAGTGTGTGCACGACTAACCTTCTGTTGCAGCTCTTCTGACGAGAGTGACTCCGATGGTGGTGACATTGTGAGACCGATGCACACGATCCCTGTGTCGTCTCGCCGCAACCCCTACCAGCTTGATCACATGCCCCACTCCCTCACGTTCCCCGTCCCCCCTCCTGTCTTCCGTAAGCCTGTCAGGTAGCTGGGTCATCGTCATCACCAACACAACACTCATCTCACTCCATCGTGGAAACCAAGCCACTTTGTTTTACTAGCTTTCTTTAGGACATGCCCTCGAAACAAGGGACCTTTTTTCTTTTACTAAAGTATTTTGGGTTTCTTGTGTTGCTAAATATAGAATTTAACCTTGAAAGGGATGTATTTTGTTGTTAAAGAATAATGCTAGAAAGCGAAGCAGAGATAACAACAGGGCTTGGCCTCCAGGATCACCTCACTCAGACTGTGCTCATTTGTTGTTTATATTTCTCGTTTCACTAACTAAAATTTGTTTAACTGATCTGGCCTAAAAGGCACAATGGGCTTATGGCATGGTGTCTTTCCGTCCGTCCGTCAGTCCATATACTTTTCCCTTTTTAGCTCATCAGGCCTGAAAGGCCCGATGGGCTTATGGCATGGCATGGCGTCCGGCGTCCGTCCGTCCGTCCATCCGTCCGTCCATCCGTCCGTAAACTTTTCGCTTTTTCGACTTCTTCTCCAGAACCAATACATCCACAGAGCTGAAATTTTATGTGCAGACTCCTTGGCCAATGTGGATTCTGAATTGTAGATTTCGTGACCCCATGACCCCAAATGGGGTCACAGGGGTCACATCCTTAAAAACCTATTTTCATCTTCTTCTCCAGTTCCAAAAGGTCTAGAGAGCTGAAAAGTTGTGTGCAGACTCCTTGGCCAATGGGGATTCTAAATTGTAGATTTCGTGACCCCGTGACCCCAAATGGGGTCACAGGGGTCACATCCTTAAAAACCTATTTTCATCTTCTTCTCCAGTTCCAAAAGGTCTAGAGAGCTGAAAAGTTGCGTGCAGACTCCTTGTCCAATGGGAATTCTAAATTGTAGATTTCGTGACCCCATGACCCCAAATGGGGTCACAGGGTTCACATCCTTAAAAACCTATTTTTATCTTCTTCTCCAGTTCCAAAAGGTCTAGAGAGCTGAAAAGTTGTGTGCAGACTCCTTGTCCAATGGGAATTCTGAATTGTAGATTTCGTGACCCCATGACCCCAAATGGGGTCACAGGGGTCACATGTTTAAAAACCTATTTTCATCTTCTTCTCCAGTTCCATAAGGTCTAGAGAGCTGAAAAGTTGTGTGCAGGCTCTTTGGCCAATGGGGATTCTAAATTGTAGATTTTGTGACCCTGTGACCCCAATCTAGGTCACGGGTCATGACCCAAAAACCTATTTTCATCTTCTCCAGTTTATATGTAAAGCTCTCGAAAGGTGAAATGTTGTGTAGAGATTCTTTGGTCAAAGGTGATTCTTGATTGTAGGATTGGTGACCCTGTGACTCCAAATGTGGGTCACAGGGGTCATGATCTAAAACCCATATCATTTTGCTTGTTAACAATGTATTACTTGAGATAACTTAGATATTCAACCTTAGATAATAAATCAATGAAATACTGATGAGCTACAGAGCCCATGGCTCTATTTTTCTCAAGAACCAGTGACTTTTAGAGAGCTGAAATTGTATGTACAGACTCCCTGGCCTATGGGGATTCTAAATTTATATTTGGTGACCCTGTGTCCCCAAATATGGGTTATTGGAGCCACAACCTAAAAAGCTATTTTCATCTACTCCAGTACATAAAGAACTTAAAATTTTATATACATCTAATAAAACATTTACAGTTTGAAACTGAGTTATAAGGCTGATAAGCTACAGAGCCAATGGCTCTATTTTTTTCATTTCAAAATGCTACCAACCAGGCCTAGATTTTCGAAGCTCTTTTAGTGCTGAGATTGTTGTAAGTACTATACATTAACATTGGCTTATGACTATCTCAGTACTAAGAATGCTTATAAAACAGGGGTCGTGAATAAATCTTTTAGCTTCATTGTTCATTCATTTGTGTAAAGCACTTAGATAAGATAGCTTACCCTACAGTTGAACTTTAAACAAATTTATGTTTGGCATGAGAACATAATTTGGATGATTTTGTGCTGTTCAAGTTTCTCTTACCATAAAGTTTTATTCCGACAAAGTGGTTCCCTCTGCTACAGTAAACATCAACAATATTTCTTTATAAGTGTTCAATCTTTTCTGGATATTCTTTTAAAATATATGCAAACATATGAGGAACACTTAAATTCAAATATTTGCGCAGTTTACAAATTAAGCTTGAATGTGTAACATGTTGATTCAATGATAAAATGATAATAAAAACACACACATAATCCCTGATCATAAGTTTGGACTGGCCATGTTTAAATGATTTACAACCACCTTTCTCTCCTCATCTGTAGAACTGGTCCAGTGCTGAAGTCTGTCCATCGTCACGTCGTCACGTCAACACCGTCTCTCATTACATCTGGAATCATTCCTCGGAGGGCGTCTGTGGCATCATCAGAACTGTCCAATCAGAAACTAGATGACCAGACACGCCTCTCTAGATCATCGGGACCACTTGTAAGTTTATGATAGCGAGAGAGTTGTGCAGTTTTACTGTCAAATTAGACAGTCTTTTAACTGACACTTCTTCTGAAAGTTATTTCACCGTGATAGTATTGGAGTTAGTATTGGTTAATTAGTTATTCAGTTAATACACTGGTTTCCACATGTTGTATAAACACGAATGGTTAACGGTTAAAACTAGTTAGTTAACTAGTTAAAACTAAAACTAGCCGAACGCGCTAACCACTGCGCTATCCCCCCCCCACTTATGTGGAGGTGATCGTATCTCAATGTTATGTCTATGGGCTCAGGGTGCTGATAGTCTAAGGGGGCGTTGTGCTAAGATAGTCATAATAAGTACATGTGTACAATTCGTTGAAATCGGAGCGAAGGGGGCTAAAAAAATTCTGATATGATCCCTGTATTGAAACAACCACACTGACGTCGCTCCCGAAGCGTATTGGAATAAATCATGGTACCACAGCCAGTCTCTTTATTTGTTTATTTGTAACCCCCCTGCAATAATTCTCTTAGCTCTACTGTAAAAGTAATAGGACCAGCAATGCAGTGTGGTATTTAAAAACATGATTTATTATTTGTCAACAGTTGGATTGATATGTAAGTATGTAATGCATATTTCATGTTTGTTTATGCCACTGCAACATGATGAAACGTTACACTTCAGCTTTAGATTGTTATCCCACCGGTATGTAATACCGTGGGATATAGTCATCGCCCCGGCCGTCTGTCCGTCCGTCCGTCTGTCCGTATTCATTTCGTTTCCGGAGCAGAACTCGAAAACCGTTCATGATATCTTTCTGAAACTTTCCATGTGTATTACCCACCAACTGAAGTGGTGCCTTTTGATATTTTCATTTTTGGTCGGTTCCATAGAAACATGCTGAAGTTGGACTTTGTTCAGAGACAGGTTCGTTTCCGGTGCATAGCTCCAAAACCGTTCATCATATCTTCCTGAAACTTTGCATGTGTATTACCCACTAACTGAAGTGGTGCCTTTTGATATTTTCAGATTTCTGAAAAAAAATTGTTTTTTTCTTCCATAGAAATTTGTTGAATTTGGACTTTGTCAGAGACCGGTTCGTTTCCGGAGCACAGCTCCAAAACCGTTCATCATATCTTCCTGAAACTTTGCATGTATTATTACCCACTAACTGAAAATGTGCGTTTTGATATTTTCAGATTTCTGAAAATTTTAGTTTTTTTCGTTTCCATAGAAACTTGTTGAATTTGAACTTTGTTCAGAAACAGGTTTGTTTCCGGAGCACAGCTCCAAAACCGTTCATCATATCTTCCTGAAACTTTGCATGTGTATTACCCACTAACTGAAGTGGTGCCTTTTGATATTTTCAGATTTTTTCTGAAAAATTAATTTTTTTCTGTTTCCATAGAAACATGAGAGGGATGTTGGTTGTTGTTGATTTTGACTGCTTCTGGAGCAGAAGTCTAAAACCCATAACATACCTGAAACTCAGCATCTGTAATACCCGCTAACTGCAGTACAGTAGTAGATACACAAGTATCTGTCAAAGATGTGTTTTACAAATTTTGTGGAACGGGTGGGATATGTCATCTTCTGATGACTCTTGTATTTATTTGGGTGAAGGACCCTCGATTCGGTGCATTATGGTTTCAGTACACAATAAATAATGGAAACATTTTTTAAAAACCTGATTTTTATTATTTCTTGAAAAAGGAATTTCTTGAATATATTAATAAGATTAAATAATAAGTTCTCATACTCATACTTAATACTGTGATTTAAATGGAGTGCACAAGTAGGGGTAGCACTTGTCCACTGATGGCTTGTGGAAGTTCAAACTGGTTTCATGAAGGCCTTCGAAATGTGATTAGCTATCCTTGAAGATGTTTGGTAGATACACCCCCTCATCTATGTAAAGAAGTTGTGAACAGTTGCACCCCTAACAACATGTGACCATGTGAGTTGAAGTTCTGCAACTGGCAATATTTCAATTTTGGTTTACAATTGTTTTTGAATTAATACCGCAACTAATTAGTGTGAATTTTGTGTTCTGAGCACAGGTTGTCAAATGAAAACCTTGAATATTGATAAGAATTATTTGTAACAGGACCAGATTGCCGCATTTGCATCTGAATTCAAACAAATTTTGGAAATTTAAAGTGAACGATAAACTTGATAAAACAGATATCACTTTAATGCAGCTATACACTATCGTTATCACACATTATTTCATTCTTTTTTTTTCCATTAAGTACAGTTTCAACTCAAACCTTGCTGAATTCATAATATGATCACAAAAAATCTTTTGCTTTTCCAGATGAGGAGTCTCAGACATAACGGTGTTCCTCAAGGTTTCAACTAGAGGTTAACTAGAGGAAAGGTCAAACCACCTTCCCAGTGAAGGTCAAAGCAGGATCAATGATACAAGGTCAAAATTCATGGTCAAGAAATCAAGCCATGAAAATTCAACAAACCCTTTTTTCTAAACGGAACAAATATTATTAAACTGAGGTTAATCTCAAATAGACCAGTAGTCCACGATGCGGTTGTTCATATCTTCTACAACACAGGATCTTAGATCTTTGATGTATTTATCCATCAAGGAGTTCAAGGTCATGTGTAATACAAGTTGTGAATGGTGTACATCAGTGAAATGAGATTAATAAACCTGCAGCTTGGTTGATAAGTTTCCATGGAGTTTCACGTGATTTACTGAATAGAGATCTCAATTTGTCATTCCTTCTGAGGATTGAAAATGTAATACAACACTCTCATCACAAGTTGAGTGTTGTAAGACAAACGGAGAAAGACGAGTTTACAGAACCTGGAAGCTCAGAGCTGCTGACTTGTTGTTGCTCAACATCTGGAGGAGTATACATCCTCGTTCCTCCACCAGTGACTGTGATATATAACAGGAAGTACTGTACACCCAACTGTGCCAATATCGATGTGATGTGAGTTTAGTATGGACAGATCATTGGACGTTGTTCACTGTGTTGTGTTTACTAGAGAATTAGTCGCATTGTTGAAACGACTAAAACTAATGTCCGTCCTGATGCAAGTGCTATGTTTGTGTCCATACACCAAGCAATCTGTGGAGTCATTATGGAAACAGTTCGTGATTTATTTCTAGTGATTAAACTGTCTTGTGCCTTGATGGGAGAATGTTTGAGATGATACTTCAGGGAGAGAGACTAGTCACTGCAAGTTGATGATGACAATCACTCTAGGTACGGACTCTTCCAGGATATTCCTCTTATAGAGATGAACTTCTACAAACCGTGTTGTTCATCAAGTGTTTAGCTGTTTGTATACATGGATAGTTAAGAATGTCTAAAGAAACACTTCTGTGTGGAAGACTGCACACTCAGGGTGAATCCATTTGAGAGAAGTGGATAAAGTTCAGGACTGTAAAAATGAACTTTAATCCCTGTTCAGATGTGATATGTTTATCGTTTATATGTGATGTATAATACTTTCATAAATAAAACATGAATATATATTATGAAGCAAGTCCATATGCTTGTAGATGAATTGATCGATAACAAATGAAGAAGCCTGTGAGACGAGGTGATTTGTGGTTTAATGTCACTTTCAAGAGTATTTCACTTATATCACAGCTTCTAGTATTATTGCAGGGAGAAAGTCCCAACACCATTGAGGCTATACATTGCTGTGAAACCAGCAAGTACCTATTGGAACTAGCAAACTATGGGTGCAACATGCTTTTAATGCATTGAAATTCACTTTCGAATTTCACCAAAACTTCACTGCCTGTAGAAGGTCTCAGACAAACTGCTTAGTCCCGGGCAGGATTCGAAGTTCGAATTTCGAACCCCTGACCCTTTGATCTGAAGCTGAACACGCTAACCACTGCACCATCCTGTGCTGTATGTTCAAACAGCAGGATATTACGAAAGAATTATATTGACTATCATCAAATTATTTAGAGGAAATACACTAATTAAACTCAGACTGCAACAAGATGTTCAACTGTATTAATGGTACTGCACTTTGAACATAGGGTTTTATATTTATTTCTCAGATTTGTTTTGCCTGTTGCTAAATATATCCAATCAATGAAGATAGTTATAAGAGAAGATAGGAGTCAGGGAAGATTGTCAGTGATGGTAGAAGTCAGGGAAAATAATTTCTGTACCACGAGCCAATCAAAGTAAACTTTCTCATTACACAGAAAAACTTGCTATTGGAAATATCAAAGTTAATATAATGCAGAGACATGGAAACAACAGAGTTGGAAAAATAACCGTTTTACAAGGTACAGAAAACAAAAATTCTGCAAACAAACTATCACACATGCACATAAATGAAAGGGCAGTCTCAGAGTCTCTTCTGTTTTCATTTGTGATCGGGCAAGTAGTTCTTAAAAGCATTTGCAATTAAACATCATCACTCTTGTTTAGTTCAAAGTTCATTCCTAGTAACTGAATGACAACATTTATATTGCCGCTTAAAGCTTGTTATGTACCGAGGCGAATCACAATTTTCCGAAATAGATTTCCCAGTTTAAGTCAAATATGCATACGCCGTAGAGATCAAAGTTCCCAAAGATTAAAAGATGTTAGTTACCATATGAGTGTCAGAAGTTCAGGTTTTCGCTACACCTCTTACTATTTCGCTGTATCATATTTAGCTTGCTATTTCTATGGCCAGTATACATTGGGCGATTTTCTGGTCACAAAATTCTTAATTGTGACATAAACATGACGTTGTGGAGTATACATGTCTCCAATGTTAAATTGTTTGTCTTTATGTCTAGTAAATACATATAATTACTGGCCCCTTATTTCAGTAAATATTTGTATTTCCTAGAAATTTTATTAATTACATGTATATACTGATTACACAGATACATATGGTGATGCCTGTGTCTGATTTTCTCTGTACTTCCACATCAACACAAGTCAATCATTTAATGAGATGAGTTTATTCAACAATCATATAACAATCAAGTATCAAACTTCAATTAAGGACTTCATAATAAGAAATCATCAAAATATCCATGCCACTAAGTGAAATAGTCATTGTGTTTGACAAACTCTGATCACGTTTTATTCATGAAGTGACACACTCTGTAAGTGATAAGAAACAATATTGTTTAATTTGCATAAATTGACCGGACAGAAGGACTGACAGACGGACGGACGGAATGACCGCTATATACACCCGCTTACTTCGTAGCGGGGGTATAATTATGCAAAAAACATGCTACAGCATAAATAATATATGAGCAAAGTTATTTCTGTATTTCTATCAGTTTTCAGATGACATATTGTCCAATTATACTTTAAAAGCAATGCCATATTAATGAATAATACCGGTAGGTCAACATAGATCTTGCAATTTAACTTTGAAGTTTGGATTTGTTTTTAATAATTTTAAACAATTATTTATTTAGTGTCTTTTCGTAACAATGGCAGATCAAAAAACAATTTATGCATGAAAGCATTTTGAAGATTCTCGCATTTACTTTTGTTGCTAGGAAACAAATGTATCATCCATTAGGAGAAGTAAACAGCACTGTATAACCACATATACCATCTCTGATTTTATAGCCAATCAGTATTGAGTATGTCTCAAGGTTATGGTTTAGTCCTGTGTAAAAAAGATGGCACTTCTGTGTAATTGGTGTACATTCACATATTCTGTATGTAGAGTATAATCAGTATTGTATCACATATGTAAATTGGTAGTTTCTGCAGACCTAGGTACTGGAATGATACCTGACCAATAATAGTGCAATTAGAACCATCAGGAACTACCAGGACTCCAGCATGTGAGAGGTTAAAATAATATCAAGAATATAAACATATTTGTCTATGTTAACATTTAATTCATGCATGGACTATTAAGCATTGAATTCTGTTTTAAGTAAAGCCAATAACAAATACATATTCATATCACATACTCTTCATCAACTGTAACTCAGTTTCAACATAAGCCATGTACAGTCAATAACCACAAATATTTCTCATATACAACTGACTATTTCATTTAAGATCTGTACAATATCCCATTAGAAATGATACAGACTATAACAATAAGCAGAGCTTCAGAACACACATGTGCTACATATAGATTGAACAGTGATATAACAGCTAAGCTCAGCATGTGACAAGAGACTTGAGCAGTGACAAGAGACTTGAGCAGTGACAAGAGACTTGAGCAGTGACAAGAGACTTGAGCAGTGACAAGAGACTTGAGCAGTGACAAGAAACTTGAGCAGTGACAAGAGACTTGAGTAGTGACAAGAGACTTGAGCAGTGACAAGACTTAGGCAGTGGCCATTTACAGTCAGATTTTAGCTGATTTACACATGTAGACAATATTTGGAGGCACAAAAAAATGGAAATGTCATTATTGATCACTCATGACATATTTTGTGTTACTTGAATGATAATTTCCCAGAGAGAACAAGCAATCGTTTCTACTGCCATTGCTCTTAAAAAATCATAATTTGTACACTTAACTAACTGACTGACTAATATCTGAACTAATAGCCATCCAAACTTAGCCATGGGCAATACTATGAGACTATTACTCTAAGCAAGTTCATGGAACGCCACTAGAATGTCCTCTTCGTGCCCGTCAAGCTGAGGTTGCTGGTCCTTGTTTTCCTTCTTAGCCAAACTTTCCACATGCCAGGAAACACTCTCATGTATGTTATGTAAGAACACTCCATCAGCTGCTTTGGTCTCCTGTTTAAACCGGCTACATTCCTTGCATCTTTTATCATTAGAGGGACATCTTCCTGCCAACATCTTCACAATACACAGAGTGAAGAAACTGTCACCGCCTTGGTTGAAGTAAGATCTGTGGTATGCAACTGACGAGGACCACTGGTAGACCTTAGTGTCGTTCCCCTTGGCGCCACAATCGGTGTCCAAATCATCATCCTCAAGGTTCCACATAATGGGTAAATAGCTATCAGGTTCTGAATCATCCTTAGAGCAGCTGTCCAGCGACACGATGAAGTCCTTCTCGTCAATCTTTTCTGTCAGATGTGCACCTCCGCTATAGCAACAGTCAAGAGTGATCAGGATGTTCTCTGCGTCAAGGCTTCGCAGTTCCCGTCTCAATTCCTTGGGAGTTATTGTGTTTGTCTGGCTGCCAAGTTTAAGGGCTCTTTTGTTGTTGTGTCCGGAGTAGAAAAAGAAGAGCATCACATGGTCTTTCCCTTGCATCATTATTCTGAGTTTAGCAAATGCTGTACGGAGCCTGACCTTAATGTCTTCCTCTACACCAGGCTTTGTGGCTGTTACGACCTTACAATTCTCAGGGCTGTAAGCGTAAAACATCAGTATCAAAGTACTATCAATGTCATGATTATAATAGAAACTATTTTACTCTTTATAGTGTAATAACAAAAGGTAATTTGAATCCACCGCAAAAATAGACGCTCAATGCATTTATAAATTATTATAATGTTATACAAGGTCAGAATAAAACATTGATGCTGCAGAATGAAAACAGAGAATCACACCCAAGTGTCTTCTGATATCAAATATATCAACACGAGTTGATTAAAGTTACCGTATATTATTGTGTATAAGACAACTTTTTTGTACCAGAAAATAGGGGGTCGTCTTATACACAAGGGCTATGTTTCAGAAGAAGAAATTTTGAAGCTTGATTGACGAACTCACAATGTTGAAACCGGAAACAGCAATACAGAATATCGATGTCAACTCATGCTTACAAAATGGAAATAAATATACTTTTATAATTATTATGTATTATTGTGGTTTTTTTATTACTATATGGAGTTAAATACATAAAATATATTTGATAATTCATTTAAACATAATAGGTTGACGTACCAAAAGTGGTACCAGCAGTCAAGCAAACGATCGATAAATTCAGTGCCGTGGACCAATGAAATTCTACAACTTATCTATTCATTCATGATGTGGACCAATGAAATTCTACAACTAACCTATTCATTCATAAAACTTGACAAGCTTATCACGATAAACATGTGTCATTGACGTAATGTTAATTCCATTCAGGGCAGTGATTTATTAACGTATCTGGTAATTATTTCAGCTTTGTTGTGTACTTATCAGTAATTGGTCTGTATATCCTTCTCTGGATGGAAGTGGTAGTTTACATGGTCAACGTTAAATAAACACGTCTTTAGCTTCAGAAGTTTGCTGCATTGAGTGGCCCCTCACTATAACACACATTTGGGAGCCAAATACTGACAGCCTCGTAATAGAGAATCAGCGGTAAAGCGAACCAGAGTTGGAATGAAAAATAATGGCTTGACTTCAGCTGTCAAACATTACCAACCTTTCACCAACATTCTGCAGTATTAAATACAACTAGTTCAACTTTGTTTATAAGAAGGGACAAATATTTACATTTTAATTCAACACTACAATAGAAATCGGGCATGCGCAATCAAGCTTGGTTATCAAAGCTCTTCACACCATCTTAATCATATAAACACTGAAGTGACTTCTGAATCTGTGTACGGAGTATTGGCTTTGTTTAAATTTTATAAAATGGCGAATGGATTAATTTACGATAGATTGTTTACTGTAGTGTTTCTAATCTCGCTTGAATTGTCAAGAAAATGACATATCATTAAAAAATAGAGCCATGGGCTCTGTAGCTCATCAGGGTTTATATTGTTTGATGATGAAGACAGAAATATATTGTCTCAATATAATGTACAATCCCTAGCCCTGACAAATCTTAGTCTTGAAAGTGAGAAAGAGAGCACTCAGCAAGGTCAACACACAGGAGATTATGCAATATGCTGACCCCTTGGCTCTGGTTACAAGCCTCCTGTGCTTTTACAGCCAAATTATGTAATAGCCTCTGCCTTGCACAAAACACTGGCATCACTGATCTAACTGTATAAGGCTTAGAGAGAACAGGCAATGTGATGAATCTCATGGTACATAGTACAATTTAGAATCACCTTGGCTAAATAATCTTTGCACAATTTTATCGGTTCTTAGCCTTTTCATCCAAACATCTAAACATTCTGAACACAATATTCCTTCTAGTTTGTTCTGGAGAAGAAGATGAAAATAGATTTTTATGTTTTGACCCGTGAGGGCGTTTTTTTATAATATCCACAATATTCAGTTAATAGGCTAAGCAATAGTTCTCATTTCACATTGATTACATCAATTTGAGAAACATGTCCATAATGTAGATTGTAATCTTAAGTGGACATATATTTCACATTCCTACTGAATAAGAATAACGGCAAAGTTACTTTTTTTCTAGATTCTGCATTTCTCAAACCCAAGTTAGGACTCACATATCTAAAAGATGAGATGACTCTCCCTCAGGTATTTTATTAGGGAAAAATTGATTGAAGTTTCATAAAATATCAGTTCAAAATTCAATTCCAAAGGTTTTCTTTAGGCTGTGACCCAAATCTGAGGTAACAGGATCACCAAATTTACAAGTTAGAATCCCCATTGGCTAAAGAGTTTGCACACAATATTACAGCCTTCTAGGTCTTTTTGTTTCAGAGAAACAGATGAAAACAGGATTTTAGGTAATGGCCTGTGAGGCCCTTATTTGGGGCCACAGGGTCACCAAATCAACAATTTAGAATCTCCATTGGCTTAAGACTTTTTACACAACATGACAGCCTTCAAGGTCTTTATGTTCTGGAGAAGAAAATGAAAATAGTCTTATCTTATCATTTCATCACCAGTCATATGCAGTTCACATATCTCATGTAAAATAAAAGAATTCTTAACTCCTCTTCAATTTATTCCTTTGTGGCTTGTCACAATATTCAGTTCATAGGCTATTCAATAGTTCTCATTTCACATTGATTACATCAATTTGAGAAACATGTCCACAATGTAGATTGTAATCTTAAGTGGACATATATTTTACATTCCTACTGAATAAGAATAACGGCAAAGTTACTTTTTTTCTAGATTCTGCATTTCTCAAACCCAAGTTAGGACTCACATATCTAAAAGATGAGATGACTTTCCCTCAGGTATTTTATTAGGGAAAAATTGATTGAAGTATCATAAAATATCAGTTCAAAATTCAATTTCAAAGGTTTTCTTTAGGCAGTGGCCCATATTTGAGGTAACAGGATCACCAAATTTACAAGTTAGAATCCCCATTGGCTAAAGAGTTTGCACACAATATTACAGCCTTCTAGGTCTTTTTGTTTCAGAGAAACAGATGAAAACAGGATTTTAGGTAATGGCCTGTGAGGCCCTTATTTCGGGCCACAGGGTCACCAAATCTACAATTTAGAAACTCCATTGGCTTAAGACTTTTTACACAACATGACAGCCTTCAAGGTCTTTTTGTTCTGGAGAAGAAGATGAAAATAGAATTTTAGGTCATGGCCTGTGAGGCCCTTATTTGGGGCCACAGGGTCACCAAATCTACAATTTAGAATCTCCATTGGCTAAAGAGTCTGTACACAACATTTCAGTCTTCTAGGTCTTTTCGTTCTGGAGAAGAAGATGAAAATAGGTTTTTAGGTTATGGCCTGTGAGGCCTTTATTTTGGGTCACTGGATCACTAAATCTACAATTTAGAATCCCCATTGCACAAGGAGTCTGTATACAAAATTTCAGCTACCTAGACCCAGTGGTTCTGGGAAGAAGTCGAAAAAGCGAAAAGTTTACGGATGGACGGACGGACGCCATCCCATGCCATAAGCCCATCATAATAACAAACACCGTAAGTAAACGTATACATAATTTTTTATCATGGTACATTTAAAACAATTTCTTTTAAAAACAAACGTTCATAACAAAACATTTATAAATATCTGATCATGTTACTTACAAAATTACCGGTATCAAGTTCAACTTACCGTTACCAAACCTACCAACGTGTTTTCCTTCATGGCATCTCGACCTGATTCCATGATTGCTAGAAGGGGGGTCGCCTTATATATGAGACACATGGTTTTAACCGGATTTTACGGGTCTGAGAAAGGGGGTCGTCTTATACACAACGTCGCCTTATACATAGTAATATACGGTACAAATATTTTTTGATATATTTGATATCAGAAGAAACGAGGGTGAGATTTTATTTATCATTCAAAATCATTCTTCAACAATAATAGCAAAAGAATGAACATATCTGAACACAAAACTTTCATTTAGCTTCTACATTGCATTGTCACTATAACCGTAAAAATATGATGTAATAAAATTATGACGGTGTGATATTGTAGCAATATCTACAATGTCGATATGGCCTGATCTCACACAAGCGATATATACTGTGGGAGCCAGTTTTGGATGATAAAGATAGTTTACCTGACGCCGATATACTTCTGATTGGTCAGAACTTCCTTCATTTGCATGACGTCCTTGATAAAGACTTCTGCATTCTGCCTCTTACTGTCGAAACCAGCCACCAGAAGGGCAAATGTGTTCTTGTGTCCTGGAAACAGTTATCATCATAAACTTTATTTCAGGCGGCACTAGAAGACCTGTTTAGAAGAAGGCTTGGTGGAGATAGCAGCATGTGGATCCACTATACAGATGGAATCAAACTGAAGTTTGGGATACGTAAAGAAGAGGATAAAGCAATCATCAATGCATAGGGATATCCACAGAAAGACCAGAATATTGTGTTACATGTTTCAGGGCTTTGGCTCCTTCATCAGTCTGTATATACTAACTAGTAACTAGTAATTGTAGAAACACTCTTGTAAATTGTTCTAAATTGTTCTAATTACATACGAGAAGCGCTTGCTCAAAGAAAATATGTTATTTCATCATAATGAATTTATTTACATTGTTTTTTGTCTACTCTACAAAATTGTAACATTTATATGCATTGTACATGGGCCTACAAACCGAAGTAAAAGAATATTTGAAATTGAATATATACTACACTTAGATGTAGAAAACCAAAATGTTTTCAATATAATGCACGATTCCTTGCTGATCCTTCCTCTTTAAATGATATTACATATTCCCTCTCAAAGTCTTTTCTTCCTCCCCTCAATAACCTCTCACCTCTACTGTACACTGCTGGTGCTACTGCCGTAAAATAGGGTGCATTTTTACTGATTTGAACTGTCTCAAATCTATAAGATCACCAACAACATTATATAAAGACACTAAAATGATGAACAATTTAATTTGGCTCACCCTTATTTTTGGGAGTAGGGTAATGAAATTTAGTCTCAATCCATCAAGTCGTTTAGAGATTTTAGGGTGGACCCTGTCACTGCCATGTTTTTGGTCCAAATTAACAAACCTTTGTTTAACATTTTTTCTTACGGAATTCCAAGATGTGTTTTCATTGAAATGGGAAATAAAAATGCGAAGATGTTGAAAAAGGAACATCTACACATGATCAATTTCACATACCAAGTTTTAATGAGCTGTGCCTTTTGCCATAAACCCATCTGGGCTTATAGGCCTAATTTACTCAACAAGATAACCATAAAGACTCTTACCCACAGGTGCCAGACAGTCGCCATGATCAGGACAGACAAGCTTGTCCTTGCGTCCGCGCTTCAGACACGGGAGACAGAAGCGTGAACAGGTGGGGTCCTCACACTCCAGGGACACCGGCTTCAGCTTCGCTGGCAACAACACAATCATTTAGGGCAAACTGACCGAGGTTCGGACAGTGTTCCTATCTTAATACTTTCACTCGTTGTTTTTTCAACATGTGACCCTTTAACAGCCAACAATAAGTGGTCAAAGTCGAGAATTGGGTTATTGTTCAAAATTCGAACCAACCTGCAGAGGTTGCAGATTCTTTGAAGAGGATCCTCCTTGGGGTACATATAGCATAAAAATCCTATTTTTTGAGTTATGACAGTTAGAATTTAATATTTTTAAAAAAATAACCGTAAAAATAATAAATTACTAAAAAATAAACATTTGGACCACCCTAAGTGGGCCCCCACCCTGGCGGTTGCTAGTGACGCCAAGGGCAGATAACTCTAACTCACCACTTATAAATCTGACAGGCAGACAGAATAAGGGGAGGCGGGTGGCCCTACCCCAAGGAGGATCCTCTTCAAAGAATCTGCAACCTCTGCAGGTTGGTTCGATTCTTTTTCAGAAGGGATCCTCCTTGGGGTACATATAGCATAAAACAGACTCCCAAAGCAGAGTCCTGGGAGTGGAATTCTGTCTGCTAGACTGTAAAAAATAAAGATGCTCGCAGATAATTTCTTAAAATTAAGGAATGGAAAAGGAGCAACTAACCTGAACATCCTAAGGCCAACTCCAAGGGATGGGACGTGCCAGTGGATCAGGGAAACACTAACCAAAAATGCCTTTAAAACAGGCATAATTTAGCATTGAGTCAAATGCACCCCCCCCCCCTTTTTTTGGAAAAGGACTATGGGAGGAGTACAAAAATGGCATAAACACCCCTACTAAAACCCCTGAGAAGCAGCCCCCTGTTTCTTATGCAGGGTTTTGATTCTCTTTTCGGGAGTGCACTTCATGATGTTAGTACCAACAACAGTGACAAAGTTAAAAACAACCTCGGAAAGCTCATTCAGCTAGAGGAGTTATGACTCTGCCCACTGGAGAGAACTGTCTGACCGAACCGAGCACGCTCTCTGGAGTGCTTATCCAGCTGATAATGCCGAATGAACGTGCTCGGACGGCTCCAGATAGCTGCGGAGCAGATCTCTTCGATGGGCAGGGCCGCAGCGAACGCTTTTGACGTCGCTACTGCCCTAACCGAATGAGCCTTCAGACCTTCAGGCGGGCTCATGCCCTTATGGATGTAAGCCAGTACAATGGCCGACACAATCCACCTCGATATCGTCTGTTTGGAGGCGGGAGCCCCTGGGCTGGCTCCCCCATAACAACAGAAAAGCTGCTTATCCCGTCTGACTGTGGCAGTACGGGAAAGATATTTCTTAAGAGTTCTGCGCACGTCCAGAATATGGGGGCGAGAACTTACTGAACCCGAGGCTGCCGGCTGGTGTAGCGCGGGCAGCTCAATGTGAAACGAATGATCGACCTTCGGGCAATAGGAGTCCGGCAGTCTAATGCTGACTCTGTCTCTGTGAAAGACAGTCAACTCGGGATCGGAGGACATCGCATGGATGTCTCCTACCCGCCTGCCGGACGTGACCGCCACAAGGAAGGCCGTCTTCCAAGTAAGTAACTGCAGAGAAAGGCTTGCCAGGTCCCCAAACTTGGGTCCTGACAGCCAATCTAGTACTATGGATAGGTCCCATGAAGGGCTGATCCGCCTCACAGGAGGTCGGATTCTGTCCACACCTGCTAAGAAGCGCTGGACCAGGGGATGGGCACCTAGGAGGGCACCATCCACCGGTATGTGAAAAGCAGAGATGGCTGTGGAATATCCCCTGACTGTCGATGCGGCTAAGCCAGCATCTAGTCTGGATTGAAGGAATTCCAGAACCGCCACTAGAGACGTAGAGAAGGGATCTGGCAGCCCTCTACCTCTACACCAGCGCGCATAACAGGCCCATCTATCCTCGTACTGAACGTTTGTCGAATCCCTCCTCGAAGCCAGTATTGTGTCTGCAACTCGTGCAGGAATACCGTCCTCTTGGAGGCGATTCCGGATAGAGGCCAAGCCACCCATTGAACCTCTGGTTTGGGGTGTGGCTTGCCCTCCTGAGCCAGCAGTCCTGGTCGACACGGTAACAGCACAGGTGGCGAAACCAGAAACCTGAGTACCAGTGGAAACCAGGACTGCGCTATCCACAGCGGCGTGAGCAGCACCAGCAGACGAGCTGGCTGAACCGCTAGCTGTGACAGGACCTTGGAAATCAGAGGCACTGGTGGGAAGGCCCACAGTACTCTGCCGGTCCATTCTAGC
Source organism: Gibbula magus (assembly GCA_936450465.1). Lineage (NCBI taxonomy): Eukaryota > Metazoa > Mollusca > Gastropoda > Trochida > Trochidae > Gibbula > Gibbula magus. The sequence continues at coordinate 107,702,388 of OW388289.1, read as the reverse complement.
GCGAATGCGTCCGCAGCCACCGCCCTTGGGTCTGGCAGCCGGGAGCAATACACTGGGGTCTGATTGTTCATCTCTGACGCAAACAGATCCACCTGGAATGACCCGAACAACCGGGAATATCTCCGGGTCGAGCATCCATTCATGTGGGGCAAGGATTCTGCGCGATAGCGCGTCCGCCCTCACATTGTCCACCCCCGGAAGATAAACCGGTAGGACTGTGATGTCGAACTTGTCGCACCACAGGAGGAACTCCCATGACTCCTGAAGAAGTACTGGGGACACTGTCTCGCCTTGCTTCAGGATGTACGACATGGCTGTCTGGTTGTCCATTTCTAGACAAACCACTTGATGACGAAGCCTCTGTTGAAAGTGTTCGAACACCAGCCTGTGCAGGCTGGCCTCGGCCTGGGACCAAAGCCCCGACGCCGAGTGGGGCCCTAAGACCCCTCCCCAGCCAGAGAGCGAAGCGTCTGTTTGGACTGTGCACGAGGGCACTGGCGTCACCAGAGAGATACCCCTCGCGAGGTTCTCTGACCTGGTCCACCATAAAAGATGCGGCGAGAGCCACCCCGGAGTCTCGAGCTGCTTCTCGTAACTCTCGGAATGAGACCACAGACTGGCTAGAGCCTGCTGAACTGGTCTCATCCGAAGTCGAGCTCTGTAAACCACGTCCACTGTTGCCGCCATGAACCCCAGTAGCTGGAGCCATCTGCGAGCAGTGTGACTGTGGGACTCTAGGAACAAAAGCGTGGCCCTCTGAACCTTCAGAACTCGGTCTTGAGCGAGAGATACCGTCTTCAGATCCGTCTGGAACCTGGCCCCGAGGAAGATCTGATCCTGAGAGGGCTTCAGGTCCGATTTCTTCAGGTTTATTATCCAGCCCAGGGATACCAACAAGTTGATAATCTCCATGGTGGCCGCCTGGTTCAAAGCCTGAGACAGCGCCCTGACCAACCAATCGTCCAGGTACGGGTGACAAAATCGACCTCGTGCCCTGGCGACCTGAGCGGGAATCAACATAAGTTTCGTGAACACCCTCGGCGCCGTAGAGATGCCGAAGGGTAGAACCGTGAACTGATAGCACGTCCCGTCGAAAGCAAACCTCAGATATTTCTTGAACTCTGGGTGCATTGGGACGTGGAGATATGCGTCCTTGAGGTCTATCAAGGAAAGCCACTCGTTTGCCTCTACGGACGCTATGACCGACCTCAAAGTCTCCATCTTGAACGATGGAACCTCTATCTTCAGGTTGAGATACTTGAGGTTGAGGATCGGTCTGAACCCCCCGTCTTTCTTGTTAACAATGAAGTAGGTGGAATAATATCCACTCTGCTCCTGACCTGGGGGGACCACCTCTATGGCCGACTTCTGGAGCAAAGCTCGCAGCTCGGACCTGAGGATTTCGGCTTTCTCCGGCACAGAGGGGACAGGTGTGTACCGTATCCCGGAGAAAACCGGTGGCTCGACCTTCCACCGAGGCAGGTGTCCGTCCCTGAGCGTGGACAGGACCCAGGGGTTGTCGGTTACCTTGGACCAAGCCGGAAGGAACCTCGACAGACGCCCACCTACTGGGATGTTTGGCTGCAGGCAGTGAACCCCCGTCTCCGGCAGCTCTCGGGCTGCCGGAATTTTGGGAGACACCTCGGGGCACCGGAGGGGTTAGGAACACTGATTGGGTTTCCGGCTCCCCCGAAAAGGCTTGTTGGAAAGCTTTCCCCCACGTGCCTGCTTGCCGCCCCTTGGTTTCTGGCCCTGGTAGTGGAGCGGTTTGATCCACTCCGGAGCCTCTCCCGCCGACGGAGTCTGCGAAACCTTGGGGAAAGGACGCTTGCTCTTTTTGGTAGGTGGCGGTTTTGTAAGGAGCTCAGTGTCCTTGCAAACCGTCGCCACCTCCACCGCGTCCTTGAGCACCTGCTGTGCCCCCGGGAAGAGGGAGTCCCCCAACCGGAAAGGCAGAGCCAGGAGCCGCGCATGAGTGTCCTGACCCACCGACACAGTCGACAGCCAGAGACGCCTCATACCTATCACGGCGACCATCATCTGGCTAGATGCGCTACGCAGAGCGTCACGAGCCAGATGGGTCCCGACCCCCACCGATTGTGAAAGGAGAACCACCGAGTCGGACTTGGGGTCTCCCAACCTCCCTACTATCTCCGACTGAAGCGCCGAGAGATAGGCCCCATGCACGGACACTCGCACTTGCTGCGCCGCGTTGCGGAAAGAGTCCTCGAAGGACCTAAACGCCGAGCGCAAGTGTGAGGCCTGCTGGGTGAAGGGAGGTACACGGCGGCCTTGCTTCCCCAGAAGGGATTGGGTCCCAGACCCAGCAAGGGAGGTGAGGGCAAGCACGTACTCACCGACCCCCGGGACATCGAACAAACCCTCCTCACCGATCTGGTACCTCTTCACCAGGTCCGGGCAATCAACCTGTACCCTGGTGCCGACCAGTTGAGGAGTAATGCTCTCAGCCTCGAGGGAAGGGAGCAGGCTAAGCTGCACCTGTGGTGCCTTCGGGGCGGAGAAAGTATCCCCCGGAAGGCGAAATCCACTAGAGATCAGGGCCGGGGGCGGTATCACCACCTGAGGCAGAGCAACAGCGATTCTATCGCGCATCTGCCTCAGTGCGAAAGTCGGTGTTAGGGGGACATCCCTAGCGTCCACCACATCATCCGCATCGACATCGACCTCCATGAGGTCGTCGATGTCTTCCCCATCCCCCCGATCCAAGACGTCGGAGACCTCCAAAGAGGAATCGACGACTGAATCGATGGGAGAGGAAGACCTGATGCGAACGATGGGCGTCAGCACAGTCTGCCCCGCGACTTTCGTGACCACCCCCGAACCCGGATCCCGTGGACCCAGGCTCGAAGCCCAGCTTCATGGCTCGGGTCTCCTGGCGCCGAGAGGCTTCAGGGTTGCTTGGCGTAGCCGACGGCACCCTGGCGCTTCGCACCCTGGATTGGCTCCGAAGGCTCCGAGCGAGCTCGGTAGCCTGGAGCTTGGGGATGGACGGCATAGCAAGGTCGGAGCCTTGGTTGCCGCCACCCCCGGCGCCACCGGAGCCACTAGGGAATCCGGGCTGCGCTGGTGCATCCGGGTCTGCAAACCTCGGGGCCTGGAACTCCTTACGGAGCCCCGAGACCGCCTCAGCCAGCATTCCCTTCATTTGCTCATGCAATAATTGTGAAAATTAATTGAGATCAAAAGGTGCAGTTGGGAAGGGAACCTGTCTTTCTAAGACAGGGGGCTGCAACTCAGTCTCCTCCTCTGATTCTCTAACAAGTGTAGGAGGAGGAGAAGAGAGAGCTTTATCTGAGGGACGGGCCTTACCAGAGCCCTTACCCTTGCCCGACTTCCTCTTAACTTTAAAGGGGGGATCGACTGCTGCAACGTCGGCACCCTCCTTAATCAACTTGAAAAAGTACTGGAAGTCCTGGTGTCTGGACTTCCTGGTCTTGGGGGTGAAGTCAAGGCAGACATTATACATCTGCTGTCGTCGTGCCCATCCTCCGCTAGACACTTGAGACACTTGTCGTGTTTGTCAGCAGGAGGTAGTCTGACGCTACACCCCGAACACTGAGTGAAGGACTGAAAATCCAACAGTCAGAGTGTGAGGCCAATGGGGTTTGGGGTAGGAAAGTGCATATGTAAACATAACAAATGCAAAAGCCCCCTGGCAGAGGTAGTTATATTAGTCCTGCATAGTAATAATAATAAATGCAAGCCATTGATACGTACGTGATGCCTGAATGAAAAACATGTAAACAAACATGGCTGACATGAAAAAACGACTAAGTGCCAATCCCGATCGGAAAGTCAAAACTGACCAGAAAGGGATGGAAACTGCCGTGCATCCTACATAAACCTATCGTACACCAACATAAACGACCCAAAAACACTTTCGAACTCTGGGGAAAGAGAAACGAAAAATACAAAAGGGCCGCCATGATGGTCGTTTTTTTCCGCCACGTTGTCAAACTGACCACGTAGACAAGGTAAAAAACGTAATTACGAGGTAAAGAATGCGACATAAATGGAGAAACTCTGCCGAGACAATATAAGAAAAGGTTACCACTCCTACAGTATTGAGATCTTGGTCCAAATCTGCGACACTGAACAAATTCTGAAACACGTCTGACAGATTTATAAGTGGTGAGTTAGAGTTATCTGCCCTTGGCGTCACTAGCAACCGCCAGGGTGGGGGCCCACTTAGGTTGGTCCAAATGTTTATTTTTTAGTAATTTATTATTTTTACGGTTATTTTATTAAAAATATTAAATTATAACTGTCATAACTCAAAAAATAGGATTTTTATGCTATATGTACCCCAAGGAGGATCCCTTCTGAAAAAGAATCCAAACACTATCTTCGTTTATTATATGAATAAATATGTAATTTAGTCATTTTCGGCGAGTACACCAATTCGCCCAAGGTTCGGACAGTTTTGACCTTGGTTTGGACAGTTTGCTACCAGTCCTGCATGGACACAGAAAGGGTTACAGATAAACCGTTGTGCGATATTTGTTTTTTTTTAAGTAACTACATCGAAATGATCAAGGAGTCTGAGCAGGCTGTCAATGAGATTTTTTAAATCATAAACTATGAACAGCCGTGTTTATCCCGCCTTCTAAGTGATACACTCCATATTTTAGTTTTCAGGTTCAAATATATTTATCTTGTTGAACTGTTACATTTATAACAATAAACTCAAACAACAGCTTAAGAAATTTCGAACAGTAAAACAATCAAAACATATACAGGTAATGGTTCAAGTAATTATTCGGCTATAATTAAATGATTTACGGTTCTCTAATCACGTTCAGACGTAAACCAAACCTATAGGGGGCACCGGGATGGGTGTGCGTTAGCAACAATGTTGTACATGTATTTATTCTTCAATTTTAACTCTTTTCATATGTAATAAATAAAGAACAAGAAAGTGTTTTTACCCGTAAAAACAGATGTCTCCCCCTTCCTCAAATGCTCCAAACCTCTAAACAATACTATCATATTAATGTTCTCTGTATAATTCAACTTGAATAAATAACCTATCAACTCCACAATTGTAGCAAACAAAATATTCAAAATTCTAAATGATTTGATGCTGAAATAAAAGCCAGTTTTTAGCTCATCAGGCCTGAAAGGCCCGATGGGCTTATGGCATGGGATGGCATCCATCCATCCTTCCGTCTGTCCATCCGTCCGTAAACTTTTCACTTTTTCGACTTCTTCTCCAGAACCAATGACTCCAGAGAGCTGAAATTTTATGTATGGACTCCTTGGCCAACGGGGATTCTAAATTGTAGATTTGGTGACCCTGTGACCCCAAATAAGGGCCACAGGGGTCAAAACCTAAAAACCTATTTTCATCTTCTTCTCCAGTCCCAATGAACATAGAGAGCTGAAATTTATGAACAGACTCCTTGACTGAAGGGGATTCTAAATTTTAGATTTGGTAACCCTGTGACCCCAAATAAGGGCCACAGGGGTCACAACCTTAAAAGCATTTTTCATCTTTTTCTCCAGTCCCAAAAGCTCTAGAAAGGTGAAATGTTATGTACAGACTCTTTGGCCAATTGGGATTCTAAATTGTAAATTTGGTGATCTTGTGACCCCAAATATGGATCACAGGGTTCACTGCCTATAACAGCTGTTTTAATGAGCTGTGAACATATTGAGATTTTATGTGCACTTCATATGTCAGCTTAAGAGTAATACTACATTATGGACATGTTTGATGTAATCAATGTGAAATTAGAACAATTGAATAGCCTGTGAACTGAATATTGTGACAGGATGCATAGGAAAAACTTTAAAAGGATTAAGAAATGTTTTATTTTACATTAGATATGTGAACTAAATATGACTGGTGATGAAGTAAGATAAGACTATTAAAACTAGCTACATGAGTTTGTGATACCACATCTTCTTTTCCAGTAAAGAAAAATAAATAAAGATGGGGAAAACAAAATTTAAAATATATAATATCACTGGCTGTGAGTCCAGGGTCTGCATGTTGTGTAATTGCAGGTGTTGACCTGGGGAGTGACCACTCCCTGGCAGAGATGCAAACAGCAGCTAATACACAGAGGTTTCAGGTTACTTCTCTGCTGTGTTACTGATTTAGATCAGATCAGATGCTCAATAGAATTTATTAATTAAATATTGAAAAGGAGCTTATGAAACTATGAGTCTATGAGAAACATGAATTTTAGAAACAAATAGGGGCTCTTTTTCATTTTGTAATAAATGTTGATAATTCCAGAATAAAAATAAGAAGTAAAACAATAAACTGCAAAGGTCTACATTTATAATGAATATGAATTAATGTGTAACCAATTTTTGATAATAACTTTTAAATTTGATGACTGGGCAATGACTTATTATGTGATATCTTAATCTTTTCCTTAGAGATAATTAATAACATGATTCCTGATGAGCTTCAGAGCCAGTGGCTAAATTTTAAAAAAAGACTAAGTCCAAATCGTTGCCATGGAAATAAAGAAAATTAAAATGTAAAAAAATCTCTAACCCCCAAAAGGCACATCTACACGATATGGAGAGACAGTATAGCAAGTTTGGTGATGATTGATCACATAGTTTTAGAGATCTGCTCCGGAAACGAAATGGGAATGCCGACGCCAACGCTGACGGGAACTCAGCTAAAACCAATATGTCTCCCGACCCTTCGCGGGGAGACATAATACTAAACAACGTTCTGTTTAATAACAAATTTATGAAACGAGTGAGTGGTTTGTATTTAACGAGCGAAAGCGAGTTAAATACAAATACCATCTCACGAGTCGTTTAGTATTCTCTAGTATTCTCACTTAATTCCACAAACTCGTCGATAAATGGGACACGCTCCATTGCAACCGCGGCGCTGACATTGTGGCAGCACGCGATGTTATTACACTCAGTGTAATAACAAGGTAGATTAATTAAACTGCGATATCCTCAATCAGTGAGTAATAAAATACAAAAATAGAGCCATGGGCTCTGTAGCTCATCAGAGTTTATTTTGTTTGATGATGAAGACAGAAATATGTTGTCTCAATATAATGTACGATCCCTAAACCTGACAAATCTTATTCTCGAAATTGAGAGAGAGCACTCAGCAAGGTCAACACACAGGAGATTATGCAATATTCTGACCCCTTGGCTCTGGTTACAAGCCAGCTGTGTTTTTTGTGTTTTACCGCCAAATTATGTAATAGACTCTTGCTTGCACTAAACACTGGCAGCACTGATCTAACTGTATAAGGCTTAAAGAGAACAGGCAATGTGATGAATCTAATGGTACATAGTACAATTTAGAATCACCTTGGCTAAACAATCTCGGTTCTAAGCCTTGTCATCCAAACATCTAAACATTCTGAACAAAATATTTCTTCTAGTTTGTTTTGGATGAAAACAGGATTTTAGGTAATGGCCTGCGAGGCCCTTATTTGGGGCCACTGGGTCACCAAATCTACAATTTAGAATCTCCATTGGCTAAAGACTCATTACACCACATGACAACCTTCTAGGTCTTTTCGTTCTGGAGAAGAAGATGAAAATAATCTTATCTTATCATTTCATCACCAGTCATATGCAGTTCACATATCTCATGTAACATAAAAGAATTCTTAACTCCTCTTCAATTTAGTCCTTTATGCCTTGTCACAATTTTCAGTTCATAGGCTAATCAATAGTTCTCATTTCACATTGATTACATCAATTTGACAAACATGTCCACAATGTAGATTGTTATCTAAAGTCGACATATATTTCAAATCATTGGGATTGAAGTGTCATAAAATATCAGTTCAAAATTCATTTTCAAAGGGTTTTTTTAGGCTGTGGCCCATATTAGGGGTCACAGGGTCACCAAATTTACAAGTTTGAATCCCCATTGGCTAAAGAGTTTGCATACAATATTACAGCCTTCTAGATCTTTTTGTTCCGGATAAAAAGATGAAAACAGGATTTTAGGTAATGGCCTGTGAGGCCCTTATTTGGGGCCACAGCTTCACCAAATCTACAATTTAGAATCTCCATTGGCTAAAGACTCATTACACAACATGACAACCTTCTAGGTCTTTTCGTTCTGGAGAAGAAGATGAAAATAATCTTATCTTATCATTTCATCACCAGTCATATGCAGTTCACATATCTCATGTAACATAAAAGAATTCTTAACTCCTCTTCAATTTAGTCCTTTATGCCTTGTCACAATTTTCAGTTCATAGGCTAATCAATAGTTCTCATTTCACATTGATTACATCAATTTGACAAACATGTCCACAATGTAGATTGTTATCTAAAGTCGACATATATTTCAAATCATTGGGATTGAAGTGTCATAAAATATCAGTTCAAAATTCATTTTCAAAGGGTTTTTTTAGGCTGTGGCCCATATTAGGGGTCACAGGGTCACCAAATTTACAAGTTTGAATCCCCATTGGCTAAAGAGTTTGCATACAATATTACAGCCTTCTAGATCTTTTTGTTCCGGAGAAAAAGATGAAAACATGATTTTAGGTAATGGCCTGTGAGGCCCTTATTTGGGGTCACAGGGTCACCAAATCTACAATTTAGAATCCCCATTGGCCAAGGAGTCTGTACATATAATTTCAGCTCTCTGGAGTCATTGGTTCTGGAGAAGAAGATGAAAATAGCTTTTTAGGTTATGACCCCTGTGGCCCTTATTTGGGGTCACAGGGTCACCAAATCTACAATTTAGAATCCCCATTGGCCAAGGAGTCTGTACATAAAATTTCAGCTCTCTAGAGTTATTGGTCTGGAGAAGAAGTCGAAAAAGTGAAAAGTTTACGGACGGACGGACGGACGGATAATATAGACTCCAAAAGACAAAGTCAAAGGCAGTGGCATTCAGTCTGCACCAGTAAGCGCATAGAATAGATAATTAACTCACCCAAAGTACCATGTGCATCCACCATGGGCAAATAAAACCAAAGACCTTGGGATTAACCTGACAGACTTTATGGCCGCCTCACAGGGATCTTCAGCCGTGGAAGTAACCGTGGGAATGAGACTTGGGCCATTAGTATCAACGATATTAGTGGCGTTAGTACAGTTTAAAAACAAAATCGATCCAACCCTCAGTAGCTCATTCAGCTAGGGGGTTGACGATTCTGCCCTCTGGAGAGAACTGTCTGACCAAACCGAGCGCGCTCACCCGAGAGCCTGTCGAGTTGGTAGTGGCGAATGAACGTGCTAGGCTGGCTCCAGATAGCAGCGGAGCAGATCTCTTCAAAGAGCAGGGCTGCTGCGTATGCTTTTGACGTCGCGACTGCCCTAACCGAATGAGCCTTGAGGTCACCTGGGGGCTCCCGGCCCTTATGAACATAGGCTAGGCAAATAGCCGACACAATCCATCTAGAGATTGATTGTTTGGAGGCGGGTAAACCCTGCTTGCCTCCGCCTTAACAACAAAAAAGCTGCTTTTCCTTACAGATAGAGGCTGTTCTTTTGATATACACCCTCAGGGTCCTGCGCACGTCCAGGCACGTCCAGGCCTGAGAACCTAATGCCGCAGGCTGCTTCAGCGCCGGTAACTCAATGGGAGCCTAGACATGAAATGAATGGGCCACTTCAGGACGGTAGGAGTCTGGCAGTCTGATACTGATTCTGTCTATGTGAAAGACTGTGAGTTTGGGATCTGCGGACATAGCATGTATGTCGCCTACCCGTCTGCCAGACACCACTGCCACCAGAAAGGCTGTCTTGCAGGTCAACAACTGGAGAGACAAAGACGATAGGTCCCTGAACCTGGGACCAGAGAGCCAATCAAGGACTATCGATAGGTCCCATACGGGGCTGATCCGCCTCAAGGAAGGCAGATCCTGTCCACACCTGCTAAGAAGCGCTGGACCAATGGATGAGCACCCAAAAGGGCGTCGTCCACCGGAATGTGAAACGCTGAGATAGCCGTGGAGTATCCCCTGACAGTTGATGCAGCCAAGCCAGCATCCAATCTGGACTGCAGGAACTCCAGGACCACCACTAGATCTGCAGAAAAGGGATCAAGGACGTCCCTTTCTGCACACCAGCGCGAGTAACAGGTCCATCTATCCTCATACTGAATTTTCGTCGAATCCCTCCTCGAGGCCAGTATTGTGTCTGCAACTCGTGCGGGAATTCCGCTGTTTTGGAGGGGATTCTGGACAGAGGCCAAGCATCCCACTGGACCCTGGGGGTGACAAAACCTGCCCTGAGACCTGGCCACCTGTGCTGCTACCAGCATGAGCTTGGTGAATACCCTCGGAGCCGTAGAGATTCCGAAGGGTAGCACCCTGAATTGATAGCACTTCCCGTCAGAAACAATACAGAAACATTCTGAAGTCTGGGTGCATCGGAACATGAAGATAAGCGTCCTTGAGGTCGATGGAGGAGAGCCACTCCCTGACCTGCACTGACGAAATCACGGTTCTTAAGAGTCTCCATTTTGAACGATGGGACCTCTATGAGCTTGTTCATGACTTTGAGATTCAAAATGGGTCTGAAACCTCCGCCCTTCTTGGTCACCAGGAAGTAGGTGGACTAATATCCGCAGCCTTGCTTAGCAACGCATTGATTTCTGAGCAAAGAATGTCCCCCTTCTCCGGCGCGGAGGGCACCTTCGTGTGCTGCACCCCGGTAAATGAAGGAGGACCGCGCTTCCACTGTGGCATGTGGCCTTCCCTGAGTGTGGACAGGACCCAGGTGTTCGACGTGGCCTTCGCCCAAACGTCTACGAACTCTGACAGTCGGCCGCCAACAGGGAGGTGTCTCAGTAAGCAGAAGGTGTCCGTCTCCGGCGGCACTCCGGCCCCTGCTTGCCCGATGGCTGCTGGGCTGCATAGCAACCACTAGGGTGAGAGGCTCTGAAGGGGTGACCCAAAGTACGTTTATTTAGTTTTTAATCAATTTTTTATGTGGAAAAAAATAGTTACAACCTGTCATATACTTAAAATTAGAGATTTTATGCAATAAGTACCCCAAGGAGTATCCCTTCTGAAAAAGAATTGACAGTACTTAACTACAACTTTAATCGACTACCAAATTGTTTCTTCATGTACATGCATATATTTGCAACAATATGATCATTTCCTTCATTCCCTGAATTGTCACTCAAATTTAACCTTCACACAAATATTTCGTCAATTTCTTTCATGAAACCGTTATTTGTACCTCCCGTTAAATTTCATTTTTAAAATATATCTGAATGTCAGATATTTCACAAAAGAATCAAGTATTGTCAGAAATTGAACAGAAATATTTAGAAACCAACAAGAGTGTTACAGTTTGCTTTGTTTTTGTGTCAGCTATTAACTGAAAGTGTCAGAAGTTTGGGGCAACTTTGGGTGGTGTCCGAGCTTCGGTCAGTTTGCCCTAGTAATATACAACACAGTGGTGGATCTAGATTTAAACCTCACATCCATTTTGAAAGATTTGCATGCAAATTTGATGAACCCATTCCCCTGCTGAAAATTCCTGAATCGACCTTTGTAATATCATAGTAAAATTTTATATCTATAATTTATATATTATATTATAAAATAGAGCCATGGGCTCTGTAGCTCATCAGAAATTGCATGATTTAATATCTCAAATTGAAGGAATCTGAGGTTCGACGAAACCGTTTTTCTGTGACATACTGGGTAGACCTAATGACATTTTGCAACGTACCATTCAGTCGAATGAGTTCACGTGTAAACAATCCCTTCAGTAAGTCAAATTAAAAAATTAATATAAATGTTCCTATCAGCGTATTTCACTGTACCTAATTGATAGCAAATACATTTCCCAAGTTTTAATGAACAAGAAAACATCCATCCCTTAAAAAAGATGCAACTGTAATTGAATAATTTTTTCAAAGCCAAGCCATACAGGAATTCAGAGTGTACAGTGTAGATTTATCGGAGCGTATACTCTGGTTTATTCGAGAATGACGTCAGGCCTGATAAACTAAATATAGAACATAAGTAAATGGTATTAACTTCACACTCAATATTGGTATCTGTGTACCTAGCACAACACCTACCCTGCGGGCTGCTCCGACATGTGATGCACACTGCAAACAGCAAATCAATATTCATACTCAGTCAAAAGATGGTATCCATAAGAATGAAATTACTGAATCTCAAATAGTCGAATACAAGTACATATTTCTTTAATACTAACAGTCAGTTTAAATTCATTTCAGGTTTAGTAAAACTACTGTTAACTGTTTGACTTAAATGTTATCTGCTTTCTGTACACCTACCTTCTATATAATATACATAGAAGGTAGGACATGGTTGAACATCTCGTATCCTGACAGTCTATGAATTTTACAAAGCACATTTGAGCCAGGAAAACAGGTTAATCATTCCAGGTCTCATGTCAGGATCCAAATTGGCCGACCGTGTCCCACCTTCTTTATATATAACATTTAGATAGATAGGTACACTTTGGTCCTTTCAATATATATACTGTAAAATATATTATCATAGTTTATAGTTAAAGATATTTTAAGGAGATTTTAGCAACATGTAAAAGTTGTCGCTTCATCCAGAAACTGAAGTACCTTGTTGGTTTCCTTTCGCAGTCTGATTTAATTGCGCTTTTTTGGCTCCCACTTTGACGAATTCTTCTTTGCATTTCTTGACCTGCTCTTCTGACTCAAAACATATGTAGAATTTCTTCACATATTTGCCTGATTTCTGAAATCTATCTATTACATAGAGGCAAACATCAGTCACCATCTGTACATTCTTGTTCAGAGATTCTGGAAAATGAAATAATATCAACATCAATATTTGAAATGTATGAAATTGACACATACCTAAGAACTGTATAGGCAAGACGAGATTGACACATACCTGAGAACTGTATAGGCAAGATGAGATTGACACATACCTAAGAACTGTATAGGCAAGATGAGATTGACACATGTTTACCTACAAACTGTATAGGCAAGATGAGATTGACACATACCTAAGAATTGTATAGGCAAGATGAGATTGACACATACCTAAGAACTGTATAGGCAAGATGAGATTGACACATACCTAAGAACTGTATAGGCAAGATGAAATTGACACATATCTAAGAACTGTATAGGCAAGATGAGATTGACACATACCTAAGAATTGTATAGGCAAGATGAGATTGACACATACCTACGAACTGTACAGGCAAGACGAGATTGACACTTACCTAAGAACTGTATAGGCAAGATGAGATTGACACATACCTAAGAACTGTATAGGTAAGATGAAATTGACACATATCTAAGAACTGTATAGGCAAGATGAGATTGACACATACCTAAGAATTGTATAGGCAAGATGAGATTGACACATACCTACGAACTGTACAGGCAAGACGAGATTGACACTTACCTAAGAATTGTACAGGCAAGATGAGATGCTCAGCTTTCATTGCTCCAGCCTTGAAGATCAACTTGAGGAGTGAGTTAGCAATGGCCCGGTGGTTCAATCTCTCGTATTTACAGTGGAGGAGACAACGTGCCTTGGACACCCCTCCATCCGTCATCACCACCCCACCTAACTTCAGCTGAGGCGTGTCTGCAAAGGCAACTCTCAGTATCAAAAATGTCACTGATGCACAAGCAAATTTGAACAGAGCTCTTTGACATACTAAGTTAATATGGTTAACAAACAGAAATTATTATATGAACAGATTTTTTCAGTCTTTCTGATTGGTCTACCTGGTCAAATGACAGCACTGATGCTAAGTGATGTCAACATGTGTAACTCGTGAGAGGTTGATATAACAATCCGGACACCTCACGTGGCTAAAAGTAGCCCAGCCTTGAACATGGCGGACAATGGTGAAACAATAAAACGATGTCAAAGAAAGAACCTTCTAATAAAGATTCAACATTGTATCTTATAACAAAAATAAACTTGCTGCTGAAAGAAAAAGTTGCAGCGACCATCAGGAGGGCAACAGTCGGTGCTGAAAAGACCACATACGCCTACCTAAACGAGAAAGGTTGCCAGAATTTGAAGAACCTAAGAAGTTGGATAACTGGACAAAATACCTGCCAAGTTTTATGCCGAAGTGATACTAAACAATTATAGACTTCAGACTCGGTTGATCCAATGATTTATCGACCTTTGTCATGTGAATATCACGTGTCCAAGGTTGATAAATCATTGGATCAACCGAGTCTGAAGTCTATAATTGTTTTATCATATGAACAATGTCTTAACTTGCTATTCTTCTGTGAAATGTAACAGGTATGAGGTGAAGGATTTTATCATGATACATCAATGAAAACAGATAGAGCTTAAATTCGAACCAACCTGTATAGGTTCCAGATTCTTTGAAGGGGATCCTCCTTGGGGTACTTATTGCATAAAATCTCTGATTTCAAATATATGACAGGTTGTTTTTTCCATACAGGTTGGTTCGATTCTTTATCAGAAGGGATCCTCCTTGGGGTACTTATTGCATAAGACAGACTCCCAAAGATTAAATCAAAGGTAGTGAACTTCAGACTGCACCCAAGTGCGCACGCTGCGTACGCTTTTTACGTCGCGACTGCCCTAATGAATGAGCCTTGAGATCACCTGGGAGCTCACGGCCCTTGTGAATATAAGCTAAGCAGATAGTCGAGACAATCTATCTCGAGATCGACTGACTAGAGGCGGGCAAGCCTGGCTTGCCTCCGCCGTAACAGCAGAAAAGCTGATCATCCTTGCGGATAGAGGCTGTTCGCTTGATATAAGCTCTCAAGGTCCTGCGCACACATAGAATATGGTCGTGCGAGGCCTGAGAACCTGAAGAAGCCGGTTGCTTAAAAGCCGGAAGTTCAATGGGGGCAGACACATGAAATGAGTGGGCCACCTTTGGTCGGTAGGAGTCTGGCAGTCTAATACTGACTCTGTCCCTGTGGAAGACTGTGAGTTTCGGGATTGGCGGACATAGCATGTATGTCTCCAACCCGTCTACCAGACGCCACCGCCACTAGAAATGCTGCCTTCCAGGTTAACAGCTGGAGACAGCCAAGACAAATCTCTAAACCTGGGACCGGACAACCAGTCAAGAACTATAGCAAGGTCCCAAACAGGGCTGATCCGCCTCACAGGAGGCCGGATCATGTCCACACCTGCCAAGAAGTGCTGGACCAGGGGGTGGGCATCCAAAAGGGCTCCATCCACAGGAACATGAAAGGCTGAGATAGCCCTGAAGTATCCCCTGACAGTTGATGCGGCTAAGCCAGCATCCAACCTGGACTGCAGGAACTCCAGGACCAAAACTAGGTCTGCAGAAAAGGGATCGAGTACGTCCCTATCTGCACACCAGCACGCATAGCAGGCCCATCTATCCTCGTACTGAAGGTCAGTCGAATCCCTCCTCGAAGCCAGTATTGTGTCCGCAACTCGTGCAGGAATACCGCTGTTTAGGAGGCGATTCCGGACAGAGGCCAAGCCACCCACTGCACCCTGGGGTTGGGGTGGGGGGCTCCGTCCTGACAGAAGTCCCGGTCGACATGGTTACAGAACAGGTGGCATAGCCAGAGATCTGAGTACCTGAGGAAACCAACTCTGCGCTGCCCACAGAGGTGCGAGGAGCACCAGCAGACGCGGAGGATGAGTGGCTAGACGGGCAAGGACCTTGGAGATCAGAGGCACTGGTGGGAAGACCCACAGAACTCTGTCTGTCCAGTCCAGTTCGAATGCATCCTGGGATAGGGCCCGAGTGTCGGGTATCCTGGAGCAAAACTGCGGTATCTGAAAGTTCGTCCCTGACGCAAACAGATCCACCTGGAATGACCCGTATAACTGGAAGATAGTCTCGAATATCTCTCGATCCAGTAGCCACTCATGGGGGGCAAGAATCCGGCGAGACAGAGCGTCTGCACGGATATTGTCCACCCCTGGTAAGTACACTAGCAGGACCGTGGTGTCGACCTCGTCGCACCAAAGGAAGAATTGCCATGTCTCCTCCAGGAGGGACGGAGAGACCGTCCCTCCCTGTTTGAGGATGTAAGTCATGGCGGTCCTGTTGTCCAATTGGAGCCGGACCACCTGACCCCTCACCTGATCTCTCAGGTGTTGCAAAACCAACCTGGCCGCCCTGAGTTCTAACACATTGATGTGCAACTGAGACTCGGCCTCGTAGCCTGAAGTAGAGGCCATAGCCTGGATACCTACTCCAGCGAGCGGTTCCAGGTTAGGCGGGTCCCGCGATCCCCCAGACGAGACCTGCCCTAAGCCAGGTGTCTGGGGGGGCTGGGATTGTGTAATGGTGGCCTGGGGCTCCATACTCCGCAGGGGTAAGCCTGGAAGCTGAGCACCCCGATGAGACCCCGTGTCTCGGACAAGTCCGAGATCGAGATCCCTCCCGGCCCCATGGGTAGCATCGGGTTCACGACCCGAGCCCCAAGACCGCTGAGTCGATCATTACCTTCATCTGCTGTGTAATGATTGATGTAAATTGTGCCATATCAAGGTTAGTATTAGCCTGTGTATTAGCTTGTTTGGGGGGGGGGAAGGGTGGGACAGTTCCCCGGCTGAAGCCCCCCGCTGGTCCTCGACAGAGTCGGCCTCGGATGTGGAACCATCGAGACCCGACTTTTTCGAGGACACAGTGGCGGAGGCCGAAGCCTTACCCTTGGACTTACCACCTTTAGCAGCTGTCGTTTGCAGCTTCTTAGCTTTAGAAGGGGGGTTCATCTTAGTTATGTCTTTCCCCGCCTGCAGAGCCTTGGCGAAGAACTTGAGATCCACGTCTCTGCGAGCCCTGGCCTTGGGGGTAAATGCCTGACAGACATCACATTTGACCGGATGATGGAAGTCGGAGGCAAAACACCTCAGACACTCAACGTGCCCGTCCGTTATGGAAACGGGACCCCTACACTGGGCACAAGGCTTGAATGGCTAAAACAAAATAGCCAAATCAAGAACTGTGCAGTGTGACATGCGTATATATATAGTTTCTTTTAAAGAATATATATACTAAATACATGGGGAAAAGTGATGTAAATGTTTTTGTTAAACATGCATGTAAAAAACATGAGCAGAGGCGAATGGCAAATGCGAAGTATAAAATGTAAACAAGCATGGCCACACCCCTAACATCACTGAAATAAATAGAACATGTAATGTGACTAAATTGCTTGAAGGCCAGGGGGCTATTCCAAATACTTACAAAAAACAAATATAAAACCCCAATACATGTATAACTAAACGTGGAAAGCCAAGATCAAACCAAAATCCACGATAAAAAAATATCGGTCGACTTTCTAGCCCTACGCGAGAAAGAAAGTTACAATAAACACGAAATTACTACTAAAACCGTGAAGCCATTCGACCCTACTGTAAAAAGGTAGAAGTTACCACACATACAGATTGTTTCTGGGACATTTTCTTCAAGATCAAGGAGACTTTGACTTATTCTTAGGAGAGCAAAACTTTGTGCGTCGTGTCACTGAAATGACAGATTGAAAAGTGGTGAGATTGGAGTTATCTGCCCTTGGCTGCATAGCAACCTAAGGGATGGGGCTCAAGATGGGTGACCCAAAGTACGTTTTTTTCGTTTTTTAACTAGTTTTTAATGTGGAAAAAATAGTTACAACCTGTCATATATTTGAAATCAGAGATTTTATGCAATAAGTACCCCAAGGAGGATCCCTTAAATTCTGATAAAGAATCAATTGTTTAATGTTAGAATCAACTTGAACTTTTAACAGTTAATAATATTTCAACAATTTCAAAATATAACCATTGAAAATATTTAAAACAAGTGTAGAAGCGAGCAAAGCTCACATACCCCCGCTTCCCGCTTAGGTCAAAGAAGTTTCAAATAAGCACATTATAAATCTGTGGCTATTGATTAACATATCAATACAGTTTGATGAAGTGGATCACATAGCTTCAGATGTTTCTACATAACATTGGAAGATGTAAGCTATATAATTGAGGTCCAGTTGTCAAAAGGCACATCTAGGGATCATGGTTGACATGTGTTTCAAGTTTGGTGGTCCTTTCAAATGTAGTACAGGAGATATGCTTAGGACAAACTGACTTCTACATAGTCACTGTTGAAGTCATGTTTCCATAGCAACCATCCAAAAATAGCATTTGCATATTGGTCTTACCATCAAAAGACACATCTAGGGATCATGGTTAACCTCTGTATCAAGTTAAGTGAAGCTGACATGCATAGTAAGGGAGATATGGTCCGGACAACAAGACTTCTCTATAGAGTCCCTGTTTATGTCACGTTTTCATGGAAACCAAAAAATAAAATTCAGATATAGGTCTAACCCTCAAAAGGCACAACTAGAGATCCTGTTTGACATGTGTATCAAGTTTGATGAAGCTAGCATGCATAGTTTTGGAGATCTGCTCCGCACAAAATGACTTCCTCAAAGAGTCGCTTTTTAGTCAAGTTTCCATGGAAACCGCAAAAATTAAAATTCATAAATAGTTCTAACCCTCAAAAGGCACAACTAGAGATCCTGTTTGACATGTGTATCAAGTTTGATGAATATAGCATGCATAGTTTTGGAGATCTGCTCCGCACAAAATGACTTCCTCAAAGAGTCGCTTTTTAGTCAAGTTTCCATGGAAACCGCAAAAATTAAAATTCAGAAATAGTTCTAACCCTCAAAAGGCACAACTAGGGATCATGGTTGACATTTGTATGAAGTTTGATGAAGCTAGCATGCATAGTTTTGGAGATCTGCTCCGCACAAAATGACTTCCTCAAAGAGTCACTTTTTAGTACTTTTTAGTCACGTTTCCATGGAAACCGCAAAAAATTAAAATTCAGAAAAAGTTCTTACCCTCAAAAGGCACAACTAGAGATCATGGTTGACATGTGAATGAAGTTTGATGAAGCTAGCATGCATAGTTTTGGAGATCTGCTCGGCACAAAGTTTTGGGACGTACGGACAGACCGACGGACGGACGGAAAGAATGAACGCTATATACCCCCGCTTACGCTGTAAGGCGGGGGTATAATAAGTCATTTAATTTCTTTGGCATGGCTACAAATAGGCCCACGTACCGGACTTTGTATGACTCAGTGAATTCAGTGGGTCTTGAACAATGTAAAAAAATTTCCCCCGATACATGCTTTAATGTCTCTTAATCCTAAGATGAAGGTAAAGTAAAGTAGTGCGTAGCCGTTTCACACAGTTTGACATCGCTTGGCGTCAATGCTGTCATGTGACCTTGTCGACCAATCAGAATTATGAAAATAATCCATTCATATAATAAACGTGAACGGCAACCAGTATAAACACAGTACTTAGTTTTACCTTTCGCCATAGGATTAACTGATATTAAAAATATAAGCAAGTATCGGTCCGGAAAGAATGTTGACATTGTTCAACTTCATGACCCACTGAATTCACTGAATCAAACAAAGTATTTGTAGTCATGTAGTCAAATCCACTCAATATGAGAGACCAGTCCAATTCTTACCCTCTTGGTTCCACTCAACATCCAGATTGTTCAGTAGAGGATGCATGCCTGAAAACAAATTCACCATTAAACACAAGAAAATCTATATTTGTATTTGCAGAAGTACATGAATACCATTAAGAACAACTATCAACACCTTAAAAAAAATTTAAAGGGACACAATCATGTTGGTGAGGTCACATTATAAGTCCAATGTTATAATTTGTGTAATTAAGTTGAGTATCAACTTTAACCGAAAATAACCAGTTTTAGGTCAATCAGTTATGCATAATGAAAATACAACCATTCAAAGTCGTGGTCTTGATCCAAAACCAGACAATGGACCTTGGCTTTCTGCAACCTTTAAGTCAAACGTAATTTTGGAAACTTTAATAAAGTAATAAGATTTGCTTCTATATTGTTTAATAGGTCTGATAATGAGTACATACGTGAGATAGAGTCATAATTATCGGCTACTACACATGTATGAGAACATTCCTTGATTTCCAATGAAACATATTATATTTGATATTTTAAGCATTTGGGGGTGAATATGAAAATCGAGTAAGAAGATATAACCTAAACCAGAACCTATTATCATTTGATACACTTTAGAACCAAATAAAATATAATGCAAAACTGATAACATGCATCTTTAAGTATACATAAGGAAATGAATCCCACATAAAGTGGAAGACATTTTCACTTAGTTTTTTTTGATGGTCTATGAGCTATCTTGAAATAATTCAAGAGAGAAATCATAGTGAACTTTTATAGCTCCTAATATTCAAGGCTTGTCTTTACTCACTAACAAAGGTAATGTTTTGTCAAATCAAATCAAATCTCCATTGTATACCATTATCATGCATGTTAATCTCCATGATTGAGTTTCGTCACCAAACGTTGCATATTTTCACATTAAAAAAGTTGCTATCCAGAAAATCTTCTTGTTCTTATGTATAGCAATTCTAAATGCCCTTCAAAGACCTCCCAAAATGAGTTTCCTCACCATTGTTTTGTTTGCTTTATAAATGTATCATCATGCATTTCCTTACAGTCCACCAGGTGAAGGAGTGAGTATATACTCTGAAATGTTGTGTATTTTCACATTAAAGAAGTTGTTATCCAGACAATCTTCCTGTTCGACTTCACCTACTTAAATGAAGCGCATGCTTTCAAAGATTAAGCTCATAATCCTTTCAGATACAATTTATCACATATGCGGATACATAGCAAGTTTATATTTCTTAAATTTTAAGGGAAATAAAATAAAACAAGTAGTTGTGACTAAGGTGACATGATCCCCTGGCGCAAATTATACTTCAAAATTGAAAAATAATGTCAAGATCAGCAAAATCGACTGAGCCCTGAATTTTCCCTATAAAAACCACAGGTGTAAGATAATGATGAGAATCCAATGAACAGTTCTTGTGATATCGATGCCCCTGACAAGCTTCACAAGCTTAACAAACTCAAAGTTCTGCTGTGACCTTGAGAATAATGTCAAGGTCACCAAAATCTAATCAGCCCTTTGTCTTCCCTAACACGTGTGTTGTGTAAGATATGATGAAATTCCAATGAATGGTTCTTGAGATATCCCACTGACTAGGGTAAAATGACAGTCTCGTTGTGACCTTGAAATGAAGATCAAGGTCACAAAACTCTGTAGGAACATTACTTTCCCCATGATGAACCCATATGCAAAAAAAAAAAGAATTCAGAGAATATATAGTATTTGAGTAATTCCATTTCGTACGGATGGACGCACAGACGGACGCAGCTGAATAATATATCACCCGCTTCGCACTAAACGCGAGGAGGGGGGTAATAAAGTAGTTTTTAAATAAAAACAACATTTTTATTATCGTTTTTCGCAAATTCAATATGATTTTTCACTGACACACATATTTTAGATATGGCTAAAACTGTAATATGATGTGAGCAGTCGAATAAACAAACAAATTCAGAAATAATAATAGGGGGTCACCAAACGTTTTTCATCACTAGCGTCATTTTTTAAATTACCTAGATAAATGTAAAAACCTGACGTCACGGCAGTTTTGATCAATTCAACTGTAACTTTGACGGCCTATCGTGTAATTACTATTGAATATAGCCTACTATCAATCTAAGAGTGCTTTAATGAAAGAACAACTGTCAGGGAATTTATATTCATCACTGACTGGAGATATCTATGTAATTGAAATAACACACATGATCACATATTTACCGCGAATATAGGTGACGTTTATCACATGCGTCATGTTGTAAAATGACAGTTGAAAAGGCGTTGTGCTAAATTTAAGCGCTTTCCGTTAGTTTATTGATAAAATCTATGCTGTTACCGTAAGTGAATTCAATTTCTTCGTTCCATCTTTGCTTAACATTTAAAAAACGAAGGGATTATAATTTCCTTAATTCTTATTTGTATTCTGGAAATACCAACATTATTAACGAGCTAGCTTCTGTAAGCAGCTCTCAACCAGGGACTGGTTACTCCCCAGGTCAACACAATGCAATTAGGTCAACACAATGCAATTACATAACATGCAGATTCACAGCCAGTGAATTTTATATTTTAAATGTTATTTTCCCCACACTTATTCATTTTTCTGTACTGGAGAAGAAGATGAAAATAGGTGTGGTGTCACGAGGTCATGTAGTTACTTCTTATGTTATCGTTTCATAACCAGTTATATTCAGTTCACATATCTTGTGTAAAATAAACAATTTCTTAATTCCTCTTCAACTTATTCCTTTGCGGTCACAATATTCAGTTCACATTGAATTCAATAGTTCTCATTTCACATTGATTCACATCAAATGTGTCTATAGTGTAGATATTAATCTTATGTTGATATATCAATTTCATGTTCCTATTGAATATGATTACGTAACTGCCAAGTTAATAGAAAACTAAATCAGTTATAAAATATAAACTCATATGATATAAATACCAAATTTACTTGTACTGGAAACGCTCATTCAGAATGAAAACAAACTTTATCTCAAAAAAAGCTCCAAATTATCGCAATATCATTATATACTCAAAACCTCCAAAATTACTCTTAAATTTCAAACAACCTTTAATTACATTAAACAAAACATTCTGAAATATGTCTTTGAAATACTTTTTGACTTGTGTACTTAAAGAATCTACCGGTATATATTGACTGCGTTATGTTCAAAGCTCATTCTAAAAGTTATTTTAGGCCGTGAGACCTATGATCCATATTTGGGGTCACAGGGTCACAAATCTATAATTTAGATCCCCATTAGCCAAGGAGTCTTTACACAACATTTCAGCTCTCTGAGCCATTTGGTACTGGAGAAGAAGATGAAAATAGGTTTTTAAGGGCATGACCCCTGTGGTCCTATTCTGGAGAAGAAGTCGAAAAAGCAAAAAGTTTACAGACAGCTGGACGGACATCATGCCATGCCATAAGCTCATCAGGCCTTAAGAAAGAAAACATTTGTTGACGGCTCGAGTCGTACAGTACCTATAGTGATCTGGTGTTTGCTCCAGAGACACAGCATGACGTCACACTTAAAGCTGGCCGGGTCTCTATTGACAGGCTTCAGAGAAACTCTTATTGCAGTTAGCACATTGTTTGGGTTACCATCTGAAATTAGAAATAGTAATATTTTAATAAAGGTTATTCTTCTTTGTAGGCTTTATTTAACTAATCAAATTTTCATGTTGCAAGGGATTTAATTTGATTAATAGATCAGAATGAAATCATTGTGAAAACACAAACCAACATTTCTAAAAAATCTCTAACAAAGAAGATGTTATGTTATGTTAAGCTATTATTCTAAATCATTTGTATGAGAATATATTATTCATTCACTAAAACTAAGTCATTTACCCAGATTAATACTAAAATACCAGGTAATGAATATCAGCACTGAAACTTTCTCACTTGTAAAACACTACCACAGCACTGATTAGGCTAACTATTTAAAACTGAATATTGTCAGAATTGGTGGTATTTACCTTTGGAACCTGGCACATTTCCAGGTTGATGGTTGGTAGGGTGAGACTCTGTGTTGCTCCCTGCCATTGGAACTGCCTGGTTATCCCTTAAACCCTGGCTCGTTTCACCCTGATTCCCTGGGGAGCCAGCACAATGCAGACAGAGAGGGTAGGTGGAAGCGGAAGTGGGGTTGAGGCAGCCAGGTCTCTCACACTCATCTGATAGAGAGTTCAGGTCAGGGTTACTTACCGACCTCATCCTCCCTTGGTTTCCTAAGGACAATCCCAAAGATTCAGAGTTGTTGCGACTCGGGGGCATGCTTGCTTGTGGAGTAGTAGGCTTGGGCTGTAGGTTCAAGTTTTCAAAACAACTCAAGCAGTATGGATAAGTTTCTTCCACACATTTCTTCTCACATTGCTGATTCTTACATTGATCAGACAAGACACGAAACTCAGGGAAACTTGTCGAAGTTGTTAGAGTTGATGGACCAGAGGCGACTGAGGATGCATTTGAGGAACTTTGTGTGCTTGAAGCTTGTTGATTTGACTTTGAACCTTGAGTCTTGAGATCACTTGCTGGCGTGATTGTATTTGAGTCGGATGTCGGTTCAAAACTCAACTGTCTGGCTGCATCCTCTGTTTCCCTGATGGCAGAGGGTCCGCTAGCATGACGTCTACGATTATTTGGAGCCGTAGGGGTATCATTTTTGTATAAATAGTCCTTGTAACAGCTGCTACAAAGACCATCTGTTTCTGGATTGGCAAAATATTCACAACCTGCATTTCGACATTTCTTATTAGTTGGGGAGCCAGGCAGGTTTGTTTCTGTGATCTCCGTGTAATTCTTGAAACACTTTGAACAGAGTCCGCTGTGTTCTTGTGATCCAAAGAATTCGCAATCAGGAGTGATGCATTTCTTGGAAGCTCCAGCAGCAGCAACAGACTTGTGCTCATCCATTGGTCTCTCTGAAACGAGATGAGCGGCTGCCTCTGTTTAAATCTGAAAATCATTGAAACTGAATCCATCCATGGTATTATATGGAGTACCAGAGAGCAGGAATGAGACATACACGGAAAGTAAGAGGAAAGTTCTGGAGATTCTTAACAGTGCTCGTGAAACAAAAACTGATTTGCCGCCTTTAGTAGCTAGGGATATTGAAAGAGCCCACCGACTCCCCAGTGGAAATTCAAGTAAAACAAGGCCGATAATTATTAGAATGTGTCATTGGGAGGACAAGTGGCACTCGGTGAAACTGAGAGAAGTGCTTAAAAACCAAGGCTATGGAATAGCAAATGATCTCACCAAGCTCCAAAGGAATGAATTATATAGGCTAAGATCTGAAAACCCTGACACACGCTACTACTTTAAAGGCAATAAACTTGTACATGAGGCAAAGGAGAACAGGACCGAGGATCGAAGACAGAACTCGGACACTAGGACCAGATCTACTAGATCTACCTCCCGTACCGGGGGACGAGGTCAGCCCCATTAGGGGTGGGGCACGGGCCGTCTAAATGATCCATCATGTGTGCGATCTCACGATACTGATTGTAGGACGCTTCATGAGGATGAGAGTGACATTATTAACAACACAACAGGTCAAAGGTTAAAGTTAATATTTTGGAATATATCTGGTGTTTTACAAAAACTAAATGACAATGACTTTATTACTTTCATAAATTCTTTTGATATTATTGGATTAACAGAGACTTGGAGTAATGATAATTGTACAGATGATGTGTTTCCAGATTTTGATTGTTTGTATAAAAATGGAGATAAGTTAGCCTCAACAGGAAGACTCTCTGGAGGTATAATTGTTATGATAAAAAAATCAATATCTAGACACATAAAGTGGCACAAAATTACAGAAAATGCAATCTTCATACTTTTTGATAAATCACTATTTGATATCGATAGAGAACTTTTGTATAGCTGTGTCTATATACAACCAGAGGGATCTTCGTGGTATAATAAATCCAGTGTAAAATGTAAAAATGGTATTACACTTTTCCAGGAGAAACTGTTGGACATAATATCAGTTTTACCAGATATCTATTTGCTTTGTGGAGGTGACTTTAATGCTCGCACTGCAACTCTACCAGACTTTGTTGAAGATAACATAATTGATTACACTGAAAGTAAGAATCATTCTATGTGGGACTTTATATTAGACCACTTCGATCTTGAACAGTTCTCCTGCGACAAAGTTGTTAACCATTTTGGTAGATGTCTATTAGACCTTTGTAGTATTTTAAATATTCATATCTTAAATGGCAGATGCGGTAAGGATACTAGATTAGGAGAGTTTACATTTATAAGCAGGAATGGCACAAGTGTGATAGATTACATCCTAACCTCAGCAGATATGTTTAAACAAGTCATAGATTTTGATATACCAACTAGAGCTGAATCATCACACCTCCCATTGACTTTAGATTTATGTGCGCATCATTCACTTTACCAGGGTAATCATAGACAGCAAAACACAGACAACAAACCAACCAAATATGTATGGAATAATGATAATCTGTCTCAATTCCGGAATAATTTATTATCTGAACATGCTCAAGATTTACTTGACAAATCTGTTGATATAGTATTTACAAATATTAACCAAAGTGTACATTTTATTGTAGGGGCATTATGTCTAGCTGCTTCAGATATGAAAAAGCGGATATGTACTGTTGCAAAACACAGAAATACAGAAAAATGGTACGATAGTGAATATGATCATCTGAAAAAGGAAAGGTGCAAATTACTGAACATTTTCCGAAAATATAAAACAGAAGACTCCTTAGAAAATTATCATAACGCCAGAAATAAATATAATAATACCTGCTCTGAAAAAAGAAAGACATACATCCAACAAAAGAGAAAAATATTAGAAGACAATATCAATGATTCAAAAACATTTTGGTACGAATTGAAAACACTAAATGGAAAAAACAGTCAAAATAACAACATCGAAATTGACGAATGGTACAATTATTTCGAGTCTTTATTTTCAACTTCCCACAATGCCCAAGATACACTAAGACAAGACAGCACAGAACATACACCAGTATGAGATATTGCCTCTGACATATTAGATGCCCCGATAAGTAGGGAGGAAATCCTGAATAGTATACAACATCTCAAGTGTAATAAATCTCCAGGTATTGACAATATTATCCCAGAATTTTTCAAACACTCATCGGACCTAATAGTTCCATATCTGGAATTAATATTAAATGTTATACTTGAAAGTGGGGATTTCCCAGAATCTTGGTCAGTTGGATTACTTGTCCCAATTTATAAACTAGGTGATCGAACCGACCCTAATAATTACCTTGGAATTACTGTATTTAGTGTCTTCGGTAAATTATTCACTTATATTATTAACAAAAGATTGGTTAAGTGGGCGGATGCTATGGACAAGATATATGAAGGACAAGCAGGTTTCCGGGAAGGTTACACTACTACAGATAATATTTTCATTCTTCATTCTCTTATACAAAAATATCTTAGTTCGAAAGGAGGAAAGTTTTATGCACTATTTGTAGATTTTGCGAAGGCATTTGACTCTGTACAGAGAAATAAACTTTGGAATCTCTTGCAAACGCATGGAATAAGTAGTAAAATGAGTAAAATGTTGGAAAGTATTTATCAAAATGTAAAAGTACGTGTGAGAAATAATCATGAAATGTCTGAACCCTTTATTAGTCAACTTGGCGTTAGACAAGGTTGTATCTTAAGCCCCTTTTTGTTTAGTTTTTTCATTAACGAATTAGCAGAGCAAATATGTAATACATGTACGAATGGAATCCAATTACACCCAGATACAGTTCAACTATTCCTGTTACTTTTCGCCGATGACATTGCACTATTCTCTAGTACCATAAGCGGGCTTCAGAAACAAATAAATGAATTAGGTACGTTCTCTGATCAATATAAATTGAATATCAATAGAGAGAAAACCAAAATAATTGTTTTTAAAAGGGGTGGAAAACTATCCAAAAATGAAAAATGGTTTTATAAGGGAGAACGTCTTCAAACTACCAGCGCTTATAAGTACTTAGGTGTATGTTTCTCTAATAATCTATCTTGGTCTTTTCATACCAAACAGACCTCAACACAAGCCATGAAAGTCTGAATAGGTATATACAGAAATATGCGACTTTTAGGTGAGATGTCCTTTAATACCTATTTTAAAATATTTGATATGAAGATAAGCCCAATACTGTTATATGGATCTGAAATATGGGGATTGGCACAACATGACAACATAGAAAAGGTTCATTTATATGCATGCAAAAAGTTCCTAGGCGTCAAACCAAGCACTTGTAGCACAATGGTCTATGGAGAATTAGGCAGATTCCCACTGTTATTCCTCAATTAGAGCTGTTAAATACTGGATAAGGTTGTTGAATATGCCGCTTCATAGATATCAAAAAAATGTTATAATATGATGAAACTGTATGATAAAATGGTAAAAGAAATTGGGTGACTGATATTAGAGAGCTTCTCAACAAAATAGGATATGGTCATATTTGGTACAATCAAAGTGTTCAGTCACAATCAGAATTTATCATCTCAATAACTCAAAGAATGAAAGATATATATTTACAATCCTGGGCAGAATCCATGACATTATCAACAGAATGTATGTATTATAGAGAATGGAAATCTGAAATATTTCTTGAAAGCTATCTTTCAAAAGTTGATGTTAAAAAGTTCTGTAATGCCATAGCCCGTTTTCGTTGCTCATCACATGAATTGTTTGTTGAAACTGGAAGATATAAAGGTATTGAAAGAAAAAATAGAATATGTAAAGTTTGTAATATGAACGCAGTGGAAGACGAGCTACACTTCTTATTAATCTGCCCTGTCTATAAGAATCTACGGATAAAATATCTTAAACCTTACTATTTTAACCACCCAGATAGAACAAAATTATTGTCATTGTTAACAAATACCAATACTCAGTCTTTACAGAACCTTGCAATGTATATCTATTATGCAATGTTATTTAGAAAGAATATTATGAATGCAACTGATTTTATCATGTGATCTAACTGTGGCCTTCTAAGTACAGAAATAAAGATTGATTGATTATAAGAATACTCTCTCATAGGTTTGTTTTTTAGGGGTTTTTTTTATTATGATTTTATTTCTTTTAAGCAGGTACACTCATTACATTATACACTCTTGTTTTGAATTTAAAGTTCAAATCACACAATAAGCATACTCTTGAATGTAGCAATTAAAGCAATTATAGTTATGGCTTTTTACAGGAGTCGTAGTGGCATAGGCCAATTGTAAAGGTATTTCAGTAAATAGGCAGTGACATATTGACCAGTATTTCATGAATTTGGAGTAGTTGCAGTTTGAGAAAGAGATATATATATTTTTTTTTTTATAATTTTATTTCTTTTTCAGATACATAGACATATATGAAATGTTCATATAAGACAGCGTTTTACAACATGAAATAGGTACAAATGTTGAAAACAGAGCAACTGCAAGCTAACATTGCAAATTCAATTGAATAAAACGTAGAATTCAAGTGTTTATGGACCTGGCATTTCCATACTTTCACCGAAGTTGCAGAGTGTCAATCTTTAAAGAGATTATGGCATACAGACCAGAATTTTGTGAACTTCGAATAGTTGCAATCTGAGTAACAGATGCGTTTATCAATTTCATAGACATTGTTTAAATCTTGTTTTATAATGTTAATTTGCGGTACAGTTTCCTTTAACTTTGATATGTATATATTATATTTGACTGTTGTTATAATAAGATTTAGAATCATATTTCGTGTTTCCGGATATCCTAGGCATATGTTTCGTTTTGAGAGGTTTAATATTGAATCTGTTTTCTGCTCTATCCATGTCTTTAGTCTATCCCAGATGTTATTTACTTTCGGGCAATCATAGAAAATGTGCACTATAGTTTCTACAGATACTTTACAGAAAGTACATTTGTTTGTGTCTTTCAATTTCATTTTAAATAGAAGGTCGTTCAATGGAAGAATTCTGTGTAAGATCGAATATTGAAACCAAATTTGTTTTGTGCCAAGATGTGATGAAAAAGGTGTATAATTTATTTCGGTCCATTCATTTTTAGCTATTGTTTGATTTAAGTCCTTTTCCCACTTATGTTTATATTTATATGAGTTCCCACTGATAGAACTTTGAAGGGTATCATAGAAGAGCCTGCATCCTTTGGTTGGTTTTACGATATCTACGATGAAGTATCTGGCAGGATGGGATTGGTTAACTTATTTGATAACTCGAGATTTTTTGCCTTAAGGTAAGCTTTAATTGATTTTACTATACCGGCATATTCTAAAAAGTTTGTTTTACACGTGTAGACATTTTTAAAGTTTCAAGATTTAGAAAATCACCTTTTTCATTCACGATATCATTTACAAATATTATGCCATGTTGTATGTAATGTTTATAACATATTTCTTGTTTGCCAATTGTTATATTTTCATTACACCAAATTGGTTGGGATAAAACATCATTGACATCATTAACCTTTGAACCTTTGTTACTGATAAAACATCCCCATGCTCTTAGCACATCGCGCCAGAATGGGTTAGTCCGCGGTGTGAGGATGTTATCTTCAATATACTTAGGTGATTTGAGGTAACAATGCTCAGATGTAGGAGCTACATTTTGAGTATATAGGTGTTTTATTTTATTACCATTTTCTGCTTTGAAATTTCTTTTTATCCATGCTATTTTTTGTGCAAAAATTGTGTTTTTTATGTCTGGGACTCTTATTCCGCCGTCTTTGTACGATCGTGTAATTTCGTTTTGACTTCTCTTATCTGGTTTGTTTCGCCAAATAAAGCTAAAGCATAAGGAGGTTAATTCTTTTATGATTTTATCACTTGGGTTTGGAAGAATTGAAAACAGGTGATTTAATTTTGGAAGAATCAGACTTTTTAAGACTGTATTTCTTCCTAGGGGAGTGAGATCTCTTCCTAACCATTGATTCATTGTAGTTTTAATCATCTTTAGTTTGTCCTTATAATTTCTTTCCACCATTTCGGCCAGGTTATGTGTAAAAGTTATGCCAAGGATAGTGAAATCTCGTTGATTCCAGTCTAGTTTATGATTTTTACAGAGGATGTTCTGCGAGTGTTTTGATGCTCCTATCCATATGACTTGGGTATTGGTTGTATTTATTTTGAGACCAGAGAATGATGCGAATTCATTTAAGGTGTTAAGGGTATGCTGAAGACACTTTTCAGTTCCGTCAAGTACAAGAGAGGTATCATCTGCAAATTGTGATAGTAGGTATTCCGTATCGCCTATCTTTATTCCCTTAATGTTCTTATTATTTCGTAACATTATACTTAACACTTCGGCACAGATTATAAAAATAGAGCCATGGGCTCTGTAGCTCATCAGGATTTTCTTTATTATCTAAGGTTGTATATCTAAGTTATCTCAAGTAATACAATGTTAACAAGCAAAAAATAGGTTTTTAGATCATGACCCGTGACCTGTGTTTGGAGTCACAAGGTCACCAATCCTACAATTAAGAATCACCTTTGACCAAAGAGTCTCTACACAACTTTTCAGCTCTCTAGACCTTTTGGAACTGGAGAAGAAGACGAAAATAGTTTTTTTGGGTTGTGACCTCTGTGACCCCATTTGGGGTCACAGGGTCACGAAATCTACAATTTAGAATCCCCATTGGCCAAGGAGTCTGCACACAACTTTTCAGCTCACTAGACCTTTTGGAACTGGAGAAGAAGATGAAAATAGGTTTTTAAGGATGTGACCCCATTGACCCCATTTGGGGTAACGGTGTCACGAAATCTACAATTTAAAATCCCCATTGGCCAAGGAGTATGCACACAACTTTTCAGCTCTCTAGAACTTTTGGAACTGGAGAAGAAGACGAATATAGGTTTTTGGGGTTGTGACCTCTGTGACCCAATTTGGGGTCACGGGGTCACAAAATCTACAATTTAGAATCCCCATTGGCCAAGGAGTCTGCACACAACTTTTCAGCTCTCTAGACCTTTTGGAACTTGAGAAGAAGATGATAATAGGTTTCTAAGGATGTGACCCCTGTAACCCCATTTGGGGTCATGGGGTCACGAAATCTACAATTTAGAATCCCCATTGGTCAAGGAGTATGCACACAACTTTTCAGCTCTCTAGACCTTTTGGAACTGGAGAAGAAGATGAAAATAGGTTTTTAAGGATGTGACCCCTGTGACCCCATTTGAGGTCATGGGGTCACAAAATCAACAATGTAGAATCCCCATTGGCCAAGGAGTCTGCACACAACTTTTCAGCTTTCTAGAACTTTTGGAACTGGAGAAGAAGATGAAAATAGGTTTTTAAGGATGTGACCCCTGTGACCCCATTTGGGGTCATGGGGTCACGAGATCTACAATTTAGAATCCCCATGGGCCAAGGAGTCTGCACACAACTTTTCAGCTCTCTAGACCTTTTAGAACTGGAGAAGATGATGAAAAAAGGTTTTTAAGGATGTGACCCCTGTGACCCCATTTGGGGTCATGGGGTCACGAAATCTACAATTTAGAATCCCCATTGGTCAAGGAGTATGCACACAACTTTTCAGCTCTCTAGACCTTTTGGAACTGGAGAAGAAGATGAAAATAGGTTTTTAAGGATGTGACCCCTGTGACCCCATTTGAGGTCATGGGGGTCACAAAATCAACAATGTAGAATCCCCATTGGCCAAGGAGTCTGCACACAACTTTTCAGCTCTCTAGAACTTTTGGAACTGGAGAAGAAGATGAAAATAGGTTTTTAAGGATGTGACCCCTGTGACCCCATTTGGGGTCATGGGGTCACGAGATCTACAATTTAGAATCCCCATGGGCCAAGGAGTCTGCACACAACTTTTCAGCTCTCTAGACCTTTTAGAACTGGAGAAGATGATGAAAATAGGTTTTTAAGGATGTGACCCCTGTGACCCCATTTGGGGTCATGGGGTCACGAAATCTACAATTTAGAATCCCCATGGGCCAAAGAGTCTGCACACAACTTTTCAGCTCTCTAGACCTTTTGGAACTGGAGAAGAAGATGAAAATAGGTTTTTAAGGATGTGACCTCTGTGACCCCATTTGGAGTCATGGGGTCACGAAATCTACAATTTAGAATCCCCATGGGCAAAGGAGTCTGCACACAACTTTTCAGCTCTCTAGACCTTTTAGAACTGGAGAAGAAGATGAAAATAGGTTTTTAAGGATGTGACCCCTGTGACCCCATTTGAGGTCATGGGGGTCACAAAATCAACAATGTAGAATCCCCATTGGCCAAGGAGTCTGCACACAACTTTTCAGCTCTCTAGAACTTTTGGAACTGGAGAAGAAGATGAAAATAGGTTTTTAAGGATGTGACCCCTGTGACCCCATTTGGGGTCATGGGGTCACGAGATCTACAATTTAGAATCCCCATGGGCCAAGGAGTCTGCACACAACTTTTCAGCTCTCTAGACCTTTTAGAACTGGAGAAGATGATGAAAATAGGTTTTTAAGGATGTGACCCCTGTGACCCCATTTGGGGTCATGGGGTCACGAAATCTACAATTTAGAATCCCCATGGGCCAAAGAGTCTGCACACAACTTTTCAGCTCTCTAGACCTTTTGGAACTGGAGAAGAAGATGAAAATAGGTTTTTAAGGATGTGACCTCTGTGACCCCATTTGGAGTCATGGGGTCACGAAATCTACAATTTAGAATCCCCATGGGCCAAGGAGTCTGCACACAACTTTTCAGCTCTCTAGACCTTTTAGAACTGGAGAAGATGATGAAAATAGGTTTTTAAGGATGTGACCCCTGTGACCCCATTTGGAGTCATGGGGTCACGAAATCTACAATTTAGAATCCCCATGGGCCAAGGAGTCTGCACACAACTTTTCAGCTCTCTAGACCTTTTAGAACTGGAGAAGATGATGAAAATAGGTTTTTAAGGATGTGACCCCTGTGACCCCATTTGGGGTCATGGGGTCACGAAATCTACAATTTAGAATCCCCATGGGCCAAAGAGTCTGCACACAACTTTTCAGCTCTCTAGACCTTTTGGAACTGGAGAAGAAGATGAAAATAGGTTTTTAAGGATGTGACCTCTGTGACCCCATTTGGAGTCATGGGGTCACCAAATCTACAATTTAGAATCCCCATTGGCCAAGGAGTCTGCTCATAAAATTTCAGCTCTGTGGAGTCATTGGTTCTGGAGAAGAAGTCGAAAAAGCGAAAAGTTTACGGATGGACGGACGGACGGATGGTCGGACGGACGGATGGACGGACGGACGGACGCCGGACACCATGCCATGCCATAAGCCAATCGGGCCTTTCAGGCCTGATGAGCTAAAAATGTAAGGAGATAGTGGGTCACCTTGTCTGCATCCTCTTGTAAGTTCAAAGAAATCAGATAAAAGCCATTCACTATAACACTAGATTGAATGTGTGTATAATACAATTCAATCCATCGTCGGATAGATGGACCGAAACCAAAATAAGTTAGCGTTTTTTGTATAAATAACCAATCAACTGAGTCAATTGCTTTTTCGAAATCTATTAATAGTAATAGACCGGGTATTTCCATACACTCGGCATAGTCAATGATGTCATAAATCATGCGAGTACATTCGCCGATATAGCGTTCTGACATAAAACCTTTTTGATCATCATTTATTATTGTGGGGAGTACTGTTTTTTTTTTCTATTTGCGATTGTTGCAGATGCTATTTTATATGAAACATTTAGAAGGGAAATAGGTCTCCAGTTCTTTAGGAACTGCTTTGATTTACCTTTCTTTGGTACACATGTTATCAAACCTTGCTTTTGACTAACTGAAAGCTCTCCTTTTCGAAAGGCAGCATTGAGAGATCTTAACAAGGTGTCATTAAGGTCTGTCCAGAAAAATTTATAGAATTCGGCAGTGAACCCAGAAGGTCCGGGGCTTTTATTGTTTTTCATTTTCTTTAGAGCTGTGAGGACTTCGTCATACATTAGTTCGCCTTCAATATTATTCTTTTCAGTTTTGCTTAGTTTTGGGACAGAGCATTCTTTTAATAAATCATTTAGATCAATGTCACTACATGTTTGTTTTGTGTACAGATTTTGGTAGTAAGATTTCACTTCAGATATTATTTCCTTTGTTTTTGTGATCGTTTCTCCATTTTTTGCTTCTAACTTTGCGATAGTTTTATTTATATTATTTCTATTTTCAAGAGAGAGAAAATATTTTGTGGGTTTTTCACCCTTTTCCTTCCATTCAACTTTTGCTCTCATCATTATCCCTTCAGTTTTTATTTCATTTATCTTTTCTAATTTTAAATTTGATGATTTTAGTTGTTCTAATATTTCCGTTTTATCATCTAAGCTGTCATTTTCGTCGAGTTTGATATTTAATTCTGCTATTTGTTTTGTTAAGTCCGTTTCTTCTTTTTCTCTTTTTCGTTTTTTTTCTGATGTATATTTTATTGTATGTCCTCTGATCATCAGAAGAATCGTTTCAAATAGAAGTTGGTCATCGATCTTATATATTGGTTTATTTAACTTGTCGGTTCCGCTTTCGTATTGCTTTTTCGTGCTCCTGATTATTTCTTTAATATTGTCAACAAATGGTTTTATCATGCAATAGGGAATTATTAAATTTCCAAAACCCTCGTCCTCGTTCGATTTCGGCTAACTTTAGAGTTACCCAATGTATAGGAATGGTCGGATTTATAAGCGGAGTCTATGCCTGTGTTTGCAATAGAATGTTCGAGACTTTTTGAAAGAAGAAAGTAGTCAAGTCTAGCTTGTTTTATTGGTTTTGTTTGTCTCCAGGTGTATCTTTTTCGTGAAGGGTTTTGATACCGCCAAGGGTCTATCATGCTTTCTTCTTCAATATAGTCAAGTATAACCTCTCTTGCGTTTGGGTTGTTTACATGTTTATAGTTGAATTGATCTAAGTCGGGATTTTGTACAAGATCACCGCATATAGAATAGTGATCCGAATCAAAATCAGATA
Organism: Gibbula magus; assembly: GCA_936450465.1. Lineage (NCBI taxonomy): Eukaryota > Metazoa > Mollusca > Gastropoda > Trochida > Trochidae > Gibbula > Gibbula magus. The sequence continues at coordinate 107,667,000 of OW388289.1, read as the reverse complement.
TTAATGTTTTTAGTTTTTGATAAAACATAGGGCAGTCCGTGTTTGGTCCGTAGATGGTTATGAGGGTTAGTGTCGTATCGGTTAACTGTACTTTCAATGCTAAGTAGTTACCGGACTCGTCATCTTGTTTTCGACGAAGAACTTCAAAGTCTAATTTACCATCAAACATAACAGCTACACTCTTATAAGAACTGAAATAACAGAGATTTAAACCCCATTCATTGTGTATGTCTTTTTCTAATTTTTCAGTAAAATGTGTATCTTGTAGACAGTAGATGTCAGCATGTTTTTGTTTCAAATTACGGAAAACATGAAGTCTTTTCTTTTTATTATTTAATCCTTGGCAATTTGTTGAGATAATTTTCAGAGTATCAGTCATTTGAGAAATGTGTTAACATACTTATTTGATAGTTGCAGTTGTCTGTATGGGTCTTGTAATAATTTTGGTCCATGTATTTGTTTTGAGGGTGAATGTGCTTATAGTACATGACGATGTAGGAAATAATAATAAAGTTTGGAGAGATTGAAGATTGAGGAGAACTGAAAAAGTGATGCTTTGCTTTTATTTTAAAAGAGCCTGTTCATGATAACTGTTTTGTGGGTGTCCGTTTAGTGTAAGACGGTAGCGTAATATATGCTCTACGTGCGAATGAGAAAAAAACGGGTCAGCATGTGCTGCGTGCTTTGGCTGTGCAAGTGAGTGCGGGTTGTTAATTTCAGTGGCTATGAGTTCGCAGTTGGATGTGCTTAGTAAGAGATGTGTTGCCGTTGCTGTGAGTAGATTTTTAAGTTTATTTGAAAGCATGTCCATACTATATAATGATTTTAGAATAAACGCTGCAACTTGTTTGAACTGTATGGGTATTTCATACCACCAGTGATTTTTAGAATAATAGTTTGCCTGATAAATTCCATATGCAACAGTGGAACAGAAATACAAAACAATGAAAACATTAATGTTCACATTTCAGAGTATATATAAATGACTAAATGTACTCAATCTTTCTTTGATCTAATAAATAAGATGGTTTGCGGCAGTGCGTTATAGCAAAATTTTCATAATAGGGACAAACACCCCATTTTGTATTTTTTTTTTTATTACTTTTTGTAATTTCAGTATTGATCAGTTGCATTTTGAATTGATTACATTTTTGATTGAATACATTTAAAAACACACGCTTATCCATATTATGCTGTGGTATATTTGCATTTATGACTAATCAATGTATATTTTTTAAGGATAAAAATAACAATACATAATTTCACTGATGATGATATAAAGTATGGTTACATATCAATGATCTAATAGCTGTATGCATTGTGTAACATATATTTTACATATGCATGTATTCTTCAACCTGCAAGCACATCTGTAATTTGAATATACACAATTAATCCAGCAGCTGTATATAATGTCTATGTTTGTTCTGTACACATAGCATGGTTATACACTTGAAAAATAAATGTATAAATGCATACAGACACATATATGTTCATACAATGTTATGCATTTCTGTACATGATAATGACACATTCATGAAATTGCATATGATATTTTTAAATTGTGATTTGTAACCCATAAGGCACACACACATACATATATACATACACATACATACATACATACACACATACATATGCACATACATACACACATACATACATACATACATACATACATAAATACATACATACCCATGTATATATCAATATGCATATTTAATATAGATATAGTTTAATTCTGATAAACATTTTTATAAGCAGACACACATATATGTATCATGCATGTACACTGTATTACAAATGGATGTAATATAGGTGGTTTGGCATTTGTTTTGATTATGGTATTTATATTGTCCATCATCAAACACAGGGGTATACTGAATATACTTACATCCATATGCATGCTAAAGTAGATATATACATACATGGAGATCAAATAACATTTCATCTTTGGTATCTTATGTTTTATCTTTTTCAGTAAGATAGCATGCCTGGATGTGCATGTATATATGATTCTGATGATCATGCTTTACTTCTGGTATAGATAAAGTGTTTGGTGCATGTTTGTTTTGTTTGACACAAGCACATATACATATACATACACATACATACATACACATATATACATACACATATATACACATATATACATACATATACATATACATACATACATATACATATACATACACATACACATACATACACATATATACATGTGTATACATAAACACATTAACACACACATTCTGGTAACTAAATGCTTTTACTTGGGTGTAAATAAGCATTATGATGCTTGCCTTGTAGTATAGGTTTTATCTTAATCATTATTATCATATGGTTGCACATTCAAATTTCATTTACTTGTTATGTATGGAAGATAGATTATGTATATATGAATAGGGTATTAGTTTTCTTAATTACTTTTGGGGTATCTAAAAAAATAGAGCCATGGGCTCTGTAGCTCATCAGGGTTTATATTGTTTAATGATGAAGACTGAAATAGATTTTTAGGTCATGGCTTGAGGCCCTTATTTGAGGCATCACAGGGTCTCCAAATCTAAAATTTAGAATCCCCATTGGCTAAAGAGTCTGTACACAATATTACAGCCTTCTAGGTACATTTGTTCTGGAGTAGATGAAAATAGGTTTTTAAGGAAGTGAACCCTGTGACCCCAAATGGGGTCACAGGGTCACGAAATCTACAATTTAGAATCCCCATTGGCTAAGGAGTCTGCACACAATTTTTCAGCTCTCTAGACCTTTTGGAACTGGAGAAGAAGATGAAAATAGGTTTTTAAGGATGTGACCCCTGTGACCCAATTTGGGGTCATGGGGTCACAAGATCTACAATTTAGAATCCCCATTGGCCAAGGAGTCTGCATACAACTGTTCATGTCTCTAGACCTTTTGGAACTGGAGAAGAAGATGAAAATAGGTTTTTAAGGATGTGACCCCTGTGACCCCATTTGGGGTCACGGGGTCACAAGATCTACAATTTAGAATCCCATTGGTCAAGGAGTCTGCATACAACTTTTCATTTCTCTAGACCTTTTGGAACTGGAGAAGATGAAAATAGGTTTTTAACGATGTGACCCCTGTGACCCCATTTGGGGTCATGAGGTCACGAAATCTACAATTTTGAATCCCCATGGGCAAAGGAGTCTGCACACAACTTTTCAGCTCTCTAGACCTTTTGGAACTGGAGAAGAAGATGAAAAAAGGTTTTTAAGGATGTGACCCCTGTGACCCCATTTGGGGTCACAGGGTCACGAAATCTACAATTTAGAATCCCCATTGGCCAAGGAGTCTTCACACAACGTTTCAGCTCTCTAGACCTTTTGGAACTTGAGAAGAAGATGAAAATAGGTTTTTAACGATGTGACCCCAGTGACCCCATTTGGGGTCACAGGGTCACGAAATCTACAATTTAGAATCCCCATTGGCCAAGGAGTCTTCACACAACTTTTCAGCTCTCTAGACCTTTTGGAACTGGAGAAGAAGATGAAAATAGGTTTTTAAGGATGTGACCCCCGTCACCCCATTTGGGGTCACGGGGTCACGAAATCTACAATTTAGAATCCCCATGGGCCAAGGAGTCTGCACACAACTTTTCAGCTCTCTAGACCTTTTGGAACTGGAGAAGAAGATGAAAATAGGTTTTTAAGGATGTGACCCCTGTGACCCCATTTGGGGTCATGGGGTCACGAAATCTACAATTTAGAATCCCCATGGGCCAAGGAGTCTGCACATAAAATTTCAGCTCTGTGGAGTCATTGGTTCTGGAGAAGAAGTCGAAAAAGCGAAAAGTTTACGGACGGATGGACGGACGGACGGACGCCGGACGCCGGACGCCATGCCATAAGCCCATCGGGCCTTTCAGGCCTGATGAGCTTAAAAGTAATGATCATTATATATGAAAAAATACAATCTTATCTATGTGATATCATAACAGATTTGAATGTTTGATGAGGTATAGAGATAGGTTCAGAGTCAGTACTGCATCAAGTCCTGGGGGATGGCTACTGGGTGTAACCTCCAAGCTGTATTGGGCTCCTCAGGTCTCCTCTTTTCCAGGACTAAGTCAATCCCTTTAATTCTTACCCTGGTATACAAATCTGTTTGTTTCCTGAGTTCATAGCCCTGCTTGTTCAAATATGCCCTGATCTTTTTCATAGATGGTGGAAGGTCTGTCTGGATGTTCTTACCAGTGTTGTAGAGCTGGTACTTTGCTTTGAAGCATTCATCTCGGTCTCTCATGGAGAAGAATGAGGCTATGATAGTGGCGGGTCTGATGTCTCCATTCCCTGATGTGAGTCTATTATCTAGGTTTTTGAAGTCTATGTACAGACTTGAATTTGATAGTGGCCACTTTTTCTTCTGATAATTTTAAGTCGTTTTTCATGACTTCCCTAAGGCGTTCTTCTGTGTTTTCGTCTCTCGTCTCCTCGACACCATTAAAGAGGAGATTTATTTTACGATCGTGCAGATCCTTCATGATCATATCTCTTCTTATATTCCCAATCTCCAGGCCCACGTCAGCTTTTAATCGTCTGTTATGCTCATTGATATCGTTGATTTGATCACTGTTGAATTCCGAGTTTGTTTGTATTTCATCAACACGGCTAGTGAGAGTTGCCACGTCGCCCTCGATTTTGGCCATTTGCATTCGGTCACTTACTGCGTTGATTTTTGCACTTATTCTACTTTCTGATGTTAGAATTAGCTGTTTTAATTCTTCCATGTCGACTGGTTGTTGTACTGAGGATCTTAGAGAACTCGCGGGACCTTCTCGTTGTTTTTGTGACATGGCTGATTCAGTTCAGTAGTGTCAGTTTTCGTGAGTGTGGTTGTTCAGGCCCGTAGCACCGTTTTGAAAAGTGGGGGGGCCGAAATTTAAAAATTTGTAGCTCAGTGGGGGGGGGTGAATAACATCTGGGATAGACTAAAGACATTGATAGAGCAGAAAACAGATTCAATATTAAACCTCTCAAAACGAAACATATGCCTAGGATATCCGGAAACACGAAATATGATTCTAAATCTTATTATAACAACAGTCAAATATAATATATACATATCAAAGTTAAAGGAAACTGTACCGCAATTTAACATTATAAAACAAGATTTAAACAATGTCTATGAAATTGATAAACGCATCTGTTACTCAGATTGCAACTATTCGAAGTTCACAAAATTCTGGTCTGTATGCCATAATCTCTTTAAAGATTGACACTCTGCAACTTCGGTGAAAGTATGGAAATGCCAGGTCCATAAACACTTGAACTCTACGTTTTATTCAATTGAATTTGCAATGTTAGCTTGCAGTTGCTCTGTTTTCAATATTTGTACCTATTTTATGTTGTAAAATGCTGTCTTATGAACATTTCATATATGTCTATGTATCTGAAAAAGAAATAAAATTATAAAAAATTTTTTTTTATTTTATTCTAATATAAAAGTAACTAACCTAATCTATAATAGTAACTATGACACCAGAGCCACTGAATTAGTACTTTTAAGTTTACTTTACTATTTTTTTTTCAATACACAGGAAAGATCATCAGGCAGCTCTTAGCCTAACCAAGCATGAAAATAGTTATCATTTTGAAATCAACACATTGAAAACGGGGTTTTAAAAAAAAAAATTTTTACCAAAATTAGTGGGGGGGCCGGGCCCCCCCTGGCCCCCCCGCTTGCTACGGGCCTGTTGTTAGCACGGATATTAAGATGAATATGTGTGCTTTTACTCTTAAATAGCTATCAACAGTCTTTTAGATATCATAAGATAATATGTTCACCTTTTGGGGCCCTTAAGCGTTGGTTTTCATTCATAAATGCATCAATGTTTTCTGAGCTCTCCTCACTCCATTATCGACCTCAGAGAAAGAGATATATTTATCTAAATCCGAATGTATTAGTAATGTCTCTTTTGATATGTTGTATCTTTGGTATTCTTTTGGAGAGCTTACATTTTAAAATATTGAATTTTGTTGTATTTATGATCAAGTTTAAGACATCATTTCGCTTTTCATAATAACAAAATAGAATTTTTTCTTTGGTGAATTCTAGTTTGATTCCTGTTTTGTTCTGGATCCAGTCTTCTAATTCTCTCCATATGTGATTGACTTGTGTGCATTCATAAAAGTGATGTGATATTGATTCGATGTCAGTTTTGCATAAGTCGCACATGTTGCTTTCTGTATATTGTATTATGTACCGGGTATAAGAGTTCGTTTGTGGGTAGTATTCTGTAAATTATGCTCTGTTGAAACCACTGTAGTTTGCTATTAGCATATGAGCGAAATGGTATGTTATGTATGGTTTTCCATTCTGTTTCAGTAAAGCTTGTTGTTTATTAAACTCAGTGTCCAAGTTAGATCCAGAAATCAAGATGGATTTATCACCCATCATGCAAGAAAGAAAGAAAGAAAGGGATTTTAAAAAATCTTTCTATTACTTTCAAAGGCAGGGATGAAATAATACCAAGAAAAAAGTGAGCATGGCTCACATACCCCTGCCATCTGCTATCTGTCCATTGAGCATCTTAGATGTCAAGGATGCAATGTTTAAAAAAAAGATTCAAGCATCATAATATTATCTAAAATATTTTTGGGAACTGGCCTTGTTATTACAAAATTTCATTCACCCAGATGATATATTATTTTTCAGGTAACTTAATTGTTCCCATTAGAGCATCAAGGCGGTAATTTGTACCAATTTCAATAACAGATTCAAGGGCCATAACTCCGTAAAAAAATAATATTTCAGAACTGGTTTTCGAACTCGATAAAGAGTATGGTCATGAGTACTCACAACCATAATTTCATTCACCTAGGTTTAATAGTTTCCGAGAAAACTTGTCCGGATTGAACACAATAAAACTAAGTCCAAAAAGTGACATTTCCATGGAAAGAACAACAAATTAAAATCTCAGAAAACTGAAAATTGACTGTGCACAATGGGAAGAACATGGTTAACAACTGTACAAAGTTTGGTTGATGTACCTTTAACGTTTTTTGAGGAAATTGACCGGACGGACGGAATGACCGCTATATAGACATCAGACTGAAGAACTTATATACAACTTCATGTACCAATGGCCGCCATATTAAATTATTGACGTATGATGTATATGCTTTGCTTATATGAAGACAATATTCTTGACACTCAACGGAAACTAACATGAAAATAATGTGTATGTAGCTGAAGTGATTTCCAACCTTTTGGTATATATGTGATAACAATTTTTACATATTTATAGAGACGATTTTATGGATATACAACTTCTTTATTCTTTGAAGGCGACGTTTCGACATAGGTTCTAATGTCATTGTCAAGCAAGTGGTGCATTCTAGACTGGACATCGTTGCTTGACAAAGAATAAAGAAGTTGTATATCCATAAACTTGTCTCTATTCTTCATAACATCAACTTCTAGAATGCCAATCAAACAAGTCATTTTTACATACAGTTTAATTATGAACATTATTTTTGCAACGGTTATTTACATGTAAGTCTATGAAAAATACCAGAATGGAGAAAAACTTTTGATACCTGGGTGTACCTGTTCAAATCGTGCTTGATTCATTTCACAGAGTTCTAACTTTTACTTTTTTCTATCGGATGTGTCATTGTCAGTCAATGGGTCACCAATAATCAAGGGTATATTAAGGATTTAAATAATCAAATTTGAACAAAAAATAAAGCTGTCCATTTCAACAATCTTTTAAAAAACATTACTGGTATCATAATTGGAGGAACTATAACCGTTTCGTCCATTTCTTGAACTGCGACTTCCAACTTCCATGGGACAGCAATTACATTTTAACTACCGTACGATTTCAAGTTTCATTTAATCAATTATTTCACATATCTAGTAATAAAATTTTTACGATATAGTAAAGTATATGTTTTGTTACAGTACCGTTTTAACTAGCCACTTAACGGCCCCGAAACTCAGGTTTCTGGGCTGCTACTCAGGTTTCTGGGCTGCTACTCAGCCCTGTAGAAACGACGTCTGGTGGGAGGTGCGAGATACCCCACTTGCCTTCCAACGCAGATTTAGATATGTTAGCACTTGTGTCATCATATACCCTTTGGATTGTGTGTAAACGAGATATTTCTCTTTAAGTTCGGCCTATTTTCAACTTTCTACTGCAACGAGAACCAACCTTAATCGCCTTTATTAGGGACCGCAGCGCAAAAATTTCAAAATATTTTTTTCATAATATTTTTGCTGTTTATCATTAGGAAGTATATAACTAAAGGTAAAAAATAGAGCCATGGGCTCTGTAGCTCATCAGAGTTTATTTTGTTTGATGATGAAGACAGAAATATGTTGTCTCAATATAATGTACAATCCCTAAAACTGACAAATCTTATTCTTGAAATTGAGAGAGAGCACTCAGCAAGGTCCACACACAGGAGATTATGCAATATTCTGACCCCTTGGCTCTGGTTACAAGCCAGCTGTGTTTTTTGTGTTTTACCGTCAAATTATGTAATAGACTCTTGCTTGCACTAAACACTGGCAGCACTGATCTAACTGTATAAGGCTTCAAGAGAACAGGCAATGTGATGAATCTCATGGTACATAGTACAATTTAGAATCACCTTGGCTAAACAATCTCGGTTCTAAGCCTTGTCATCCAAACATCTAAACATTCTGAACAAAATATTCCTTCTAGTTTGTTCTGGATGAAAACAGGATTTTAGGTAATGGCCTGTGAGGCCCTATGAGGCCACTGGGTCACCAAATCTACAATTTAGAATCTCCATTGGCTAAAGACTCTTTACACAACATGACAACCTTCTAGGTCTTTTCGTTCTAGAGGAAAAGATGAAAATAATCTTATCTTATCATTTCATAACCAGTCATATGCAGTTCACATATCTCATGTAAAATAAAAGAATTCTTAACTCCTCTTCAATTTAGTCCTTTATGCCTTGTCACAATTTTCAGTTCATAGGCTATTCAATAGTTCTCATTTCACATTGATTACATCAATTTGACAAACATGTCCACAATGTAGATTGTTATCTCAAGTCGACATATATTTCAAATCATTGTGATTGAAGTGTCATAAAATATCAGTTCAAAATTCATTTTCAAAGGTTTTCTTTAGGCTGTGGCCCATATTTGGGGTCACAGGGTTACCAAATTTACAAGTTAGAATCCCCATTGGCTAAAGAGTTTGCATACAATATTACAGCCTTCTAGATCTTTTTGTTTCCGGAGAAAAAGATGAAAACAGGATTTTAGGTAATGGCCTGTGAGGCCCTTATTTGGGGCCACAGCTTCACCAAATCTACAATTTAGAATCCCCATTGGCCAAGGAGTCTGTACATATAATTTCAGCTCTCTGGAGTCATTGGTTCTGGAGAAGAAGATGAAAATAGCTTTTTAGGTTATGACCCCTGTGGCCCTTATTTGGGGTCACAGGGTCACCAAATCTACAATTTAGAATCCCCATTGGCCAAGGAGTCTGTACATAAAATTTCAGCTCTCTGGAGTCATTGGTTCTGGAGAAGAAGATGAAAATAGCTTTTAAGGTTATGACCCCTGGGGCCCTTATTTGGGGTCACTGGGTCACCAAATCTACAATTTAGAATCCCCATTGGCCATGGAGTCTGTACATAAAATTTCAGCTCTCTAGAGTTATTGGTTCTGGAGAAGAAGTCGAAAAAGTGAAAAGTTTACGGACGGACGGACGGATGGACGGACGCCATCCCATGCCATAAGCCCATTGGGCCTTTCAGGCCTGATGAGCTAAAAAGTGTTTGTACCTATTTGTGATGCTGAGTTAGTGAGTACCGACACTTACACTATCACTATCCCCCGGGAATCAAAATCCTGAATTTTTACGCACATTGGATCACTCTTCATATTTTTGTTTAAGAAATTATATATCAAATTGTCTTTCTATTGTGTACTATAAGTCTATTGCAGTATTGTCACAAAGTTTCAAAAACAAATATCTACTTTTATTAATGTTTCCGACAATAAACATTTCTGCCACACCCACTTCAACAAAACCATGATATAACAAAGCATGCCAACTCTTCAATGAGTGAAACAGCTCAACGCCAAGTACAACATGACTCGCTGAGGGGGTGGTTCGATGTTTATTGAAGATCTAGACGTGCACTATAAAAGTGCGACCCTGCAACACATACATTATTCATAAATATTCAATGTTGCATAACAACACATTTTCATCATTACATTACATGAAAATCACCATGCGCTATCACAATTGGCCCAGACAAAATAGAGTTTAGGTAAATACATTAAACAATCAAAGGGAGATTATTTACACTAAAAAAACAACATGAAACATGAAGCAAAATCACAGAGCAGCAATTGATGCTATTCGTACACAAATTACATTGCTATGACACAATCAGATAAAGTTACAAACCCTGTTATTGCACAATATGCAAATTAGCTTACCCGTCAGTTTGATCAGGTCAAAGGTTACCAGACCTCTATGTCTTCATTTGGATATCTAAAGATAATCAATTAACACATGAAATATCAAACATTTCACACACCCATAACAAATGCACACTGAACCATTAAACTTCAGACACACTCATAACTATACTTTAGGGCACTCACACTTTGTAGCACTAGCAAATATGGAAAATTGATATTGCAAGGGTATTTAATATTATACCTTTTAGGATATGATTTATAATTACATGAATTGGGAAAATGACTTTACATTACTGTTTAAAGTTTAGGTTTTAACTTTATGCATTTAGAGAATTATTCAACACCAACCTTGTGAGAGAATATATGATTGACGACCAAACTCGCCAAGGACGCTCGAAGTAATGAGCAAACTACGAGGCCAGAACAGCACGAGCGCACGTGCTAATTACGCTGTGCTAAAGATAGCACAGGAAAACACCAAAAACAAAGAATTCCCTTCACCAGAGACAAACAAGAGAACTAACATTTTTATTGTAAGATTTTTATTGGTTTTCTTAAAATGAGTTACATTAATATTGAAAATACCCTGTTACATGAGTACTTTTCTTTGTTGTAACAATGTTCCTTTTTTACCACGACAATAGATGTATAGTTACTGAATATTTAAGATTCCAAATTCGAATACTCTGAACATTTGTATTTTCCTCCAATGTACAAGGTGATGAAAGCCATTCCCCTACAAAAAGTATGAACATGTACGTGTTGAAAGCTCACGGGGCAAGCCTAACAAACAGTGCACATATTGCACCGTCATTAGTTCTATACCGTAATTACAATACTGATTGGATAATCAAAGTAACACAAGGAATCAATGATCTTACATTAATGTATCTGTACGAAATATCCTTTTTAAACAAGAGAATTAGTTCGCTCATATACCCTCACTTTCAACGTTAGTAAAAGTAAAGACTTCCGGTTGCGCATGGTTGAGGCCTGACATGTTTTCGATAGCTCCCGCTGACCCCATGGAAAATCTCAGTAAATTGTAATCCTTAACAAATACAGTTTCCTTGCAACACAAAAGTATTGAAATCTACATATACATTATCTGGTGGATAATTGTGATAAATTTGTGTAATATAAAGTTGCAAAATTGGACAATATTAACTGTGACATTTTGTGCATGTCGGAGACACAACGTGTTACTCGCACTATGGCAGCCCAGCCAGGTAACATTGATAAACTGATCATTGCCTCGGAGAAGAGACTCGCAGAACTCATTAACAACTCAAAATTGGAACTGCAAAACTCCATTGACTCTATCAAAGGTGATATTCATGACTTGAAAAATAAAGTGGAGACTATTGAATTTGATGTTGCTAAACACGACTCTGAGCTCAGCAAACTACGTGATGAACTGTAAGAGGAGCGCGAATGGAGAACCATTCTCGAGAAACAATACATTGTCAAGGATATACACGACAGGAAGCAAAACCTCTTGTTTTACGGAATCCCTGATTTTCCTAAATTAATCACCAGGCTCACATAGAAGAGACAACGGACAAGACTCGGGCTCAACTATTTAATTCAAACCATGCATGTCAATACAACCTGACAGTCATGAACATCCAAAGCATGAATAGAATGCATTGTATAAACTAAACACAATAACATAAGCACTGCCTTGCAATTACAGCACATTCCATAAATCCCCCTCATGAAGGGGCAACATGAAAATACGAATCAATCCTTAATGAAGGAAGCTAAGCAAATGGGAGCGGAGGGTGGGTGATAAAAAACGTGCTTGCAGCAAAATCGTCTGCTCACAACTGCCCGGATGTACTAACACGCATGCGCTGAACCCAAGGCCTGACCTGTGTTAAATATAGATTACTCTGTATACAATTCGTAATCTATCACTTAACACCAGGCTCACATAGAAGAAACAACGGACAAGACTCGGGCTCAACTATTTAATTCAAACCATGCATGTCAATACAACCTGACAGTCATGAACATCCAAACCATGAATAGAATGCATTGTATAAACTAAACACAATAACATAAGCACTGCCTTGCAATTACAGCACATTCCATAAATCCCCCTCATGAAGGGGCAACATGAAAATACGAATCAATCCTTAATGAAGGAAGCTAAGCAAATGGGAGCGGAGGGTGGGTGATAAAAAACGTGCTTGCAGCAAAATCGTCTGCTCACAACTGCCCGGATGTACTAACACGCATGCGCTGAACCCAAGGCCTGACCTGTGTTAAATATAGATTACTCTGTATACAATTCGTAATCTATCACTTAACACCAGGCTCACATAGAAGAAACAACGGACAAGACTCGGGCTCAACTATTTAATCCAAACCATGCATGTCAATACAACCTGACAGTCATGAACATCCAAACCATGAATAGAATGCATTGTATAAACTAAACACAATAACATAAGCACTGCCTTGCAATTAAAGCACATTCCATAAATCCCCAACCCGAAAGTTAAGAGTTATGTTGAGATTTGTTGGAATGTTCTCGAGATGCAAATCAGTGCATATGCAAACCAGAGCTGGGGAAAAGAGCTAAGCGCTGGCCGCCCGACGGCTTGAGGTATTTGAAAACACAGTCTGATTTCCAGTGTCCAAGAGTCTTGATCGTGTCCACTGGGACACCTTGAGAGAGGAGCCATGTGGCCCCGCCTCGTCTAAGGCTATGGGTATTGTACAGTCCTTTATCATAGCCAAGAGCCTGGAGGTGGGAGGAAAGGCGACTCCTAAAGCTGCTGACAGAAGGGGGTGTCCCAGGACTAACTTCACTAAGGGCAAACAGGGGGGAGCATGACGGGACATGTTTGGTGCAGAGACACCAGCGCACCAACGCAGAGGTCGGACACAGTGAGACACCTTTATAGAGTGGCAGGGCTGTTACATGGCAACGTTGAGCAAATTGTATTGTCTTAGTTTTATGAACATTGATGAGGCATCCCTGACTTGTGAAAGTTACATCACCACGTGTAATGCCTTGTGGGGCGGCAGTTGTCACTGAGCCAACTCGTAATAGCCCAAAAAAACAAGACAATATCATGCACCAAAATCTTAGATCCGCCATGTCCAGGAGGTCAAGTCGCCGACGTAGTTGGTACAGCATGTCAATAGTCAAAGGCTGCTTGTAGTTGGGAGCCGCCCCTTTGACCCTCTTGATTCCCTGCAGGAGGGAAGTAAGTGCAAAGTTCTCTGACACAGGGTTGGCAAAACCTAAAGCCATGTGTAACAACCGTACAACATTGAGATACTGTGGGATAGAGTTGTAAGATTTGTCCCTAGCCAGGAAAGCAGCATATCTACAGATAACATTAGGTGCTGCTGGGACTGGCGTACAATCACATGCAGAACAAAATCGCAGATAACACAACACCTGTGAACGATAAGTGCGCTTAGTAGAGTCAACAAAGCACTGTTTCAGCCAAGTCACGATTTCCCTGTCCAGGTGACCAGCCAACGACGAATCTGTGGGTAAAGAAACTGTATGGCATTAGCTGACATATGATTGAGTAGCATGTAACCACACGGGGCATCATAGGGGCCATACCACGCTCTGATTCCCTGCATCAATCTGACAAACATAGATGGCTCTGATAAGCGTGAAATAGCATCAGCGATGACATTTTGCACACCTGGTATATGCACTGCGCTAATGCTAAAATCAGAACACATGCACACATAACTTAATTCCCTGAGAATGCACAAGCCTTCCGTTGATGTGGTGGTGCCTTTATTCAGTGCTGCAACAGTCATCTGATTATCTGAGACAATCACAACACGACGATGACTAAATAGATGATGCCACCTTCGTACTGCTAGCCTTACTGCAGCTAGCTCTTTGACGTTGATGTGACTGGAGGAAAAATCTGGCTGGTCTAGTTCCCAGTTCACATTCGACCAGTCACCCTCGTGAAAGGCTCCACCTGCAGTAGCGCTGGCATCTGTGAAAACTGTAGAACCGGGCCTGTAGTCCCATAATAATAATAATAATAAGTCCATTTATATAGCGCTCAATCCAATCACAAGTGGTTGCTCATAGCGCTGTAGAGTCAACATATCAACTTCCAGTTCTTGTCACACTTGATAAAGTTCAACCACCATTTTATATCGTTAATCAAGTGTGCAATGTGGCATTTATGATGTGGTTGACGCAATGTAGCTATAGTGTCAAACACAAATCAGGTATGCAGGCGACCCCAAGGAACAACACAGGACGCCCATGATAACCTGCCTGCGAGGCGTTCCAGCTGGCGTCGAGAAGCCCTAGTTTTGGTGCAGAAGTTTTCGAGGAAAAGAATCAGCTTCTTTGCTTTCCTACGATCAAGAGAGAGTAAACCAGTCACTGAATTAATCTGAACTCCAAGAAACGTCAAACATGTTGTAGGCCCTTCAACTTTAGACCAATTGATGTTAAAGCCTAAATTCCGTAACAGACGAATGAGTAACAACAATGCTTGATTGCCATCTTCTCTTGACTTAGCAGATATCCAAAAGTCGTCTAAATAGGTCACAACTGCACATATCCCTTGTCTCTCGATGTACCTGGTGATTGACTGAGTAATTTTGTTGAAAACGTAAGGTGAACGGCTTGCACCCATTGGCAGTTTGGTGTCTATCATGTAAGTAGGTTGATCATGACCTGAGAAAGTCCACTTCAAACCAGTACAAGGGTAATTAGAGGGGTGAATAGGCACACTACGATATGCCGCTTTGAGGTCTACTTTTGCCATAAAATGTCCTCTCTGTAAAACAGACACTGCATCATTCACTGTTTGATAAGAGAAGCAGTCTTTAACAGCATAAGAGTTAACTGATTTACCAATAGGACGACTGAAATCATGTATGAGGCGTATGTCATTGTCGTCTTTAGGGACAACACTAAGAGCACTGATAATTTTGGGCTTTGCAGTCACAATACGGTAGTTACTGAGTTTTAACTCTTCTTTAATACGAGCCTCTAAGAGTTATGCATTTTTCCCCTGAAAACAAACAGCATTGTTAGCTACCTCTACATTAACTGAAACTTTATCAGCATCAACAATGTCAAAGCCATATTTTAAGCCATCCATGACCCAGTCCTTGTCCGAGTCACCTTCCAACATGTGTTCCCAATAGTGAAGCTTTGCAGAGAGATCACTGATAGGTTCTGAAGAATCGGGCGGCCCTACTGAAAATTCTGGTAAGGTGTCGGAGGAGGTGCGACGTGCAAAGCTTGCTGCGGTTGAGTGAAACCTGTGGGTGGCTGCATGCTTCCCTGGGAGAGGGGGCCATGGTACTGAGGCACTGAGGGTGTCGGCCGGGGGCCTGGTGATATGCTATGTGACCACTGGTTGTGATTCGGAGAGAGGCAGGTGAGACACACATGACCATACTTGCATTGTGGATAGTTGCAACCCCCCCTCGAGTTCCACTTAAGACAAACAGGGTGAGGCCACTGAGTGGGTGCATCCTTTGAACTGGAGGTTGTCTGGGCGAGTTAAAAGATTGAGGCCCCTTCTGTTCACGCCTTGTCAGGAGTAGCATATGCGTATGACATATGCGTTATCAGCTCCCCACACAAAGTCAAGTTCATTTTGCTTCTGTCGATACTGCCTGTCATAAGATAAGACACTCTGCCACGTGAAGGCCTGTCCTAGCGTGGCTATTTTGACACAATAGCCCACATACTGTAATATTTCTGCAGTAGCTACACGATCCGTGAGGATCATATCGCTAAGGATCTTGTAGGAGGCCTCCATGGTCTGGCTTATCGTCGGGGCCCTTGTCAGACTGATGCAAGTAGTTTATCAGCTCGCGGCATGGCCCCCTCGAATGCGCCGGCGGGGCCTTTGTCCGACGTATTCTTCTCTTCAAAGTTGGGGATGTCCAACATCTCCGCCAGATCGCTCACCGAGACTTTGTTATTGTTATTATCGGAAGTCCCCGCATTGCGCATGCGTGTGGGTAGACCCGCTCGACTGCTCGTGTCGTGACTGGATAAACGGGGTTTATCTTCTTTGAGGTCAGCTACAACCTTTTTCAGCAAAAGGAGTTGCGCCAGCGGTAAGTTAGGCCTAAAATGTTCATCGATTATGTTGTCGTCGAGCAATTTCACTGCTTCAGTCGAGTTGAAGCCTTTGTCAGTCAGTGCGGCTACCGTGCCGATGCTGAGGCCGCCATCGACGACATTGTCACACCAGTCGGTGAAGCAATCCGACTGGGACTGCAATTCTTCGTCGCTGCCAGAAGCAAGGTCGAGCAAGTTTTTCTTTTTTAACTTCTTCTGATCTTTCTTGCGTCCCATGATTATTTACATGTAGCAGAACGTATATTAACCCTTACGTTGCGTATATATATTTTACCATTTTTAGCCCCTGTGGCGGAATTTACAGGCTCGCAGCTCGCAGCAGTAGTTTGGGCTTTGGCACTAACTAGCTCTGCTGGCGGAAGTTCCAGGCGGCGATTCCGGTACCGTTTTTACAAAATATACCGCATCTACATGGCGAATAAGGACTATATACGGGCGTTCAATACAAATTCAAGTAGCGACACCCGTACACAAATGGCTAATTCAAACCCGAAACTTTGAATGAATTTTCTATGTTTTTTCGTTTTTATTCTATTACTTTCGAATGATTGTCTTTAATTCGGGCCTCGTAACATCATAAATACGAAACGAAAAAACTTCGAACCAACCTGCAGAGGTTGCAGATTCTTTGAAGAGGATCCTCCTTGGGGTACATATAGCATAAAAATCCTATTTTTTGAGTTATGACAGTTAGAATTTAATATTTTTAATAAAATAACTGTAAAAATAATAAATTACTAAAAAATAAACATTTGGACCACCCTAATGGGCCCCTACCCTGGCGGTTGCTAGCGACTTCAAGGGCAGATAACTCTAACTCACCACTTATAAATCTGACAGGCAGACAGAATAAGGGGAGGCGGGTGGCCCTACCCCAAGGAGGATCCTCTTCAAAGAATCTGCAACCTCTGCAGGTTGGTTCGATTCTTTTTCAGAAGGGATCCTCCTTGGGGTACATATAGCATAAAACAGACTCCCAAAGAAGAGTCCTGGGAGTGGAATTCTGTCTGCTAGACTGTAAAAAATAAGGATGCTCGCAGATAATTTCTTAAATTTAAAGAAGGAAAAGGAGCAACTAACCTGAACATCCTAAGGCCGACTCCAAGGAATGGGACGTGCCAGTGGATCAGGGAAATACTATCCAAAATGCCTTTAAAACAGGCATAATTTAGCATTGAGTCAAATGCACCTCCCCCCCCCCCCCCCCTTTTTTTTGGAAAAGGACTATGGGAGGAGTACAAAAATGGCATAAACACCCGTACTAAAACCCCTGAGAAGCCGCCCCTTGTCTCTTATGCAGGGTTTTGATTCTCTTTTCGGGAGTGCACTTCGTGATGTTAGTACCAACAACAGTGACAAAGTTAAAAACAACCTCGGAAAGCTCATTCAGCTAGAGGAGTTATGACTCTGCCCACTGGAGAGAACTGTCTGACCGAACCGAGCACGCTCTCTGGAGTGCTTATCCAGCTGATAATGCCGAATGAACGTGCTCGGACGGCTCCAGATAGCTGCGGAGCAGATCTCTTCGATTGGCAGGGCCGCAGCGAACGCTTTTGACGTCGCTACTGCCCTAACCGAATGAGCCTTCAGACCTTCAGGCGGGCTCATGCCCTTATGGATGTAAGCCAGTACAATGGCCGACACAATCCACCTCGATATCGTCTGTTTGGAGGCGGGAGCCCCTGGGCTGGCTCCGCCATAATAACAGAAAAGCTGCTTAACCCGTCTGACTGTGGCAGTACGGGAAAGATATTTCTTAAGAGTTCTGCGCACGTCCAGAATATGGGGGCGAGAACTTACTGAACCCGAGGCTGCCGGCTGGTGAAGCGCAGGCAGCTCAATAGGAGCAGTAATGTGAAAAGAATGATCGACCTTCGGGCGATAGGAGTCCGGCAGTCTAATGCTGACTCTGTCTCTGTGAAAGACAGTCAACTCGGGATCGGAGGACATCGCATGGATGTCTCCTACCCGCCTGCCGGATAGAGGCCAAGCCACCCATTGAACCTCTGGTTTGGGGTGTGGCTTGCCCTCCTGAGCAGTCCTGGTCGACACGGTAACAGCACAGGTGGCAAAACCAGAAACCTGAGTACCAGTGGAAACCAGGACTGCACTATCCACAGCGGCGTGAGCAGCACCAGCAGACGAGCTGGCTGAACCGCTAGCTGTGACAGGACCTTGGATATCAGAGGCACTGGTGGGAAGGCCCACAGTACTCTGCCGGTCCAATCTAGCGCGAATGCTTCCGCAGCCACCGCCCTTGGGTCTGGCAGCCGGGAGCAATACACTGGGGTCTGATTGTTCATCTCTGACGCAAACATTTATTTTTTAGTAATTTATTATTTTTACGGTTATTTTATTAAAAATATTAAATTCTAACTGTCATAACTCAAAAAATAGGATTTTTATGCTATATGTACCCCAAGGAGGATCCCTTCTGAAAAAGAATCCATTTATATACGGAATTGAAGACAAGATGTCTAGCTTCACAATGATATAAAAATTATTAGAATGCGACCTTTGGTTATAATTCTATAGCTATGTAAAGTTTGTCTTTATTTCCACCAATAAAATCGTAAATACTTACAACATGTATGCGGCATTGCGAACGGTCGTTCATCGCACTTTTCCAAGAAATCATAATCTCGAACCAGTTGACAAATAAGCACATGTCAACCCTAATATGGTTATGTTGTTTTACCTTTCAAATAAAAGCTAACCTCGAACCATAACTGATGAAAATATGTTGATTAGTTTGTGTGCCGTTTGGTTTCACATGCCTCTCAGAAAGGTAAAATTGTATCTTTATTTCTGTGAAATAATTATGCGCATTTTATATAGAATAAAAGATTATTCTTTTTGGTTTATTGTGATATAAAAATCATGAAAATGCATTCAGTATTTTAGGCGTGATAAATGTGTAACAAGTTGTGAAAATCGCCGATTGTTAAAGGGATTGTCGGTGTAAACGTGCCCTTTTCCACGGCGCTTGCTGTGTCTTTATTATTTTTTTGACATTTGCTAATTTTATATGGGAATGTAGTCCATTGTTTCCCCTTTATTTTGCCGTATTTTTTTTTTGAAAACAAACAATTCGCTCACATGATATGAAGTGCGGGAGTAAGGCGAGTTAGCGATTTTTTTCCCCGTCTCGCGAGATGCGAGGCAGATAGCAATCTCGGGCGAGGCAAACCCGACGCAATACAAACACGTGGGTGAAAATAGCCTCAAGCGAATTAATGCTTCGGGGGCTAAGCCCGACATAATTGGCCTTTTGTAAAGCTAATTATCGATGCGTTACAGGTCAACAATGCACACGCAATTGGTGTGAATTTTGCTGGACGTTCTGACCAGACACTGAACAAAGCTTTATTCTCATTGCGGGCTGCGAGGCATAAATACAGCCATTCTCATGCAGCGAGTCGCGGAAACAATCGACTCGGGACCCGGTTTGGGGGATAGAAAAGTACTTAGACAGCCGTGAATTCTTCTAAGTA
The DNA here is from genome assembly GCA_936450465.1 of Gibbula magus. NCBI lineage: Eukaryota > Metazoa > Mollusca > Gastropoda > Trochida > Trochidae > Gibbula > Gibbula magus. Next base: position 107,646,951 of record OW388289.1, on the reverse strand, counting down.
AGCGATCCGGGATCCGTATTGAGGTACCTCGGAATAGCTTATAGCCCGCCCGGATAATTCCGGGATTCGCAAGTTAAGGGTTAAAAAGGGGGGTCCCAGATCCCCGGCTGATAAAAAAACGTGCTTGCAGCAAAATCGTCTGCTCACAACTGCCCGGATGTACTAACACGCATGCGCTGAACCCAAGGCCTGACCTGTGTTAAATATAGATTACTCTGTATACAATTCGTAATCTATCACGAAAACACAGAGAGGACCCTCCATGAGTTTTTTGTTTCCAAATTGAACTTTCAGAACAGCAGGCATATGACACCTTCTTCAAGACCGTGCACAGACTACCGATATCGGAATATCAGAAGAAAAACAACCCCAATGCGGTGAGGAGTATCATTGCTTGTTTTTCATATATGCCCAATCGCGAGGCCGTCTACGACGCCAGGAAACTACTCAGGACGTCAGGCATGAGTATACAGACGGATCTACCACCCTTCTTGAAAAAACGAAGAGCTATTCTAAGCCGCCAAGCCGCTAATCTTCGACAAATTACCGGAGTCTGGACACGGGTCAGGGTTGTCGCCACAGAAGTGGTCCTTGAAACTCGCGACCCCAAGAAGTCAGGATCTCCTTGGGTCAGACAAGATAACCAGTAGGTCTGGACGATGTTATTGTTGACATTTCTAAGAATGCTACTTGCCCACAGCCACTCGATACATTGAAATAAACTTTTTGTTTGTTGGTAACTACACTAAATACAGTTTGTCAGTACTATTACAAGTAGGGGTGTAACAATACATCAAACTATCGATGCATCGCAATAGTTGGGTTGGCAATAGTACTATATCGATAGTATATACAAAAACACTATCGCTATCACAATAGTAAGGTTAACTATCGATACTATCGAAACTATTAAATTTCCCTTAATTATGAATGATTTACACAAGCCTCACCACATTTAATTCAAGATTTTTCATTTTAGAATGTCAAAAGGGAAGAACTAGAGATAGGAAATAGCATAATGACAAAAAGTCTTTTCATTTATGATTTCTTTACTTATTTTGGTTCCATAGTCCTTACATCAATTAAACATTTCTACTAAAACCTACAAGAAATCTAGCTGAGTATTGCGTATTTGTACCAAAAAAACCTATCGCAATAGTTATTGCAATAGTGAGTTACAATAGTCTATCGCTATCGCAATAGTAAGTGGCAATAGACTATCGCTATCGCAATAGTCTCTTTAGGGCAATAGTCACCCCTAATTACAAGCCACACGAGTTCACATCATCAATCCAGACACTTGTGCCCGGATTCCTCGAACTTTCATATTCTGATTATATTACTAGCATTCACCGTACTCATATAAATTTGTTGCACCCTATGCACTATGTGCTATTTTTAGCATTAACGTGAGACAGGTCGTTGAGTGCTACCAGCACATGAATCACGCCCAACCCTGACTGAACTAAAGCACGTGCGTTTTGTCAGTGAAGTGGACTCGATACTGACTTCCAAAGTGTTTAGCGGACTATTCACAAGCACATGTATGGGTTGTTCAATAGTTTGGATTTTATTGTGTTATTTGATATGGACTCACAAACTGTAAGTAACGTATTTAGTTTCCTTATTTATTATATGCTCTTATAGTTAGATTGAAATGTTTCTTCTCTAAAACATCAACTATTTGTCTTGAAGAAAACCAGTTCATATTTATGTGAGAAAGGAGACTAATATTGATCTTTTGTTATTTTGAGGGTTATTATTTTTCGCACTGTTGAGGGTTAACTTTTCCATGGGGGAAGCGGGGCTTTACCCCATTTGTACACTTAATACGGATATTTCTTTGTTTTTATCTTTTCCCTTTATTGTTATACTTAAACAACAAGATGTGTTTGTTAAACACGGATGCCCCCGGATATACCAAAGTTATGGCCAAGGTTAAAGTTTTCTGAATATTGTCCACTGTGGCAAGGTCAAGGTCACAAGGTCAAATATGATGACTTCATCTGAAAGGTCTCATCACAAGGTATGCACATGCCAAGTATGAAAGCCGTAGCTCTGAGCAATCCAAAGTTATGGCCAAGGTTAAAGTTTTCTGAAGATGTCCACTGCGGCAAGGTCAAGGTCAAAAGGTCAAATATGATGACCTCATCTGAAGGTCTCATCATAAGGTATGCACATGCCAAGTATGAAAGCTGTAGCTCTGAGCAATCCAAAGTTATGGTCAAGGTTAAAGTTTTCTGAAGATGTCCACTGCGGCAAGGTCAAGGTCACAAGGTCAAATATGATGACCTAATCTTAAGGTCTCATCATTAGATATGCACATGCCAAGTATGAAAGCCCTAGCTCTGAGCAATCCAAAATTATGGCCAAGGTTAACGTTTTCTAAATATTGTCCACTGTGGCAAGGTCAAGGTCACAAGGTCAAATATGTTGACCTCATCTGAAAGGTCTCATCACAAGGTATGCACATGCCAAGTATGAAAGCCGTAGCTCTGAGCAATCTAAAGTTATGGCCAAGGTTAAAGTGTTCCAGGGATCGACACTCGCACTAGTCCGCTGGCCCGAGGCTAGTGAAAATTCAGAAGGGCTAGTGAAATTTTTTTGTATCACTACAGATTAACATATGTCACTAGCCCGAAGAGCACTTTGGGCTAGTAAAGATTTCCAGCGAGCGTCTACCCCTGTGTTCTGAAAACGTCCATTGCGGCAAGGTCAAGGTCACAAGGTCAAATATGATGACCTCATCTGAAAGGTCTCATCACAAGGTACGACATGCCAAGTATGAAAGCCCTAGCTCTGAGCAATCCAAAGTTATGGCCAAGGTTAAAGTTTTTGTGGACAAACACACAGACGGACAGACAGATGGACGGACAGACAGACAGACAGACGGACCGACCGACGGACGGACAGACGGACATGTGAAAAACAATATACCCCCGGAATCTCCGATTCGGGGGCATAAAAAACCTTCATTTTGGATACATGTAACATATTCATGCTCATTTTATTTATGCTGTGTAACGATTACTACAAATGATCATGGGTAAAAATGCAAAAATCAGTATAGTTTCTGCCAACTGTAGAGGCCTAGCCGATAAGAAGAAGCATAAAGAAGTCATGCAGTTATATAGAAAAAAGAATTTTTCCATTATATGCTTACAAGATACCCATATTTCGCCTGAAAATGAGAATACTATGAAAAACGAATGGGGTTTAACATGTGTCATAGCTCCGTTTAAGTCAAACATAGTAGCCATACTTCTGAACAATACCTTTGAAAACGAAATACACAATATATCTAAAGATGAAAATGGAAATTACATAATTCTAGATATAACAATTGAAGGTGTAAGATTTACTTTGACTAACCTCTATGGCCCCAATGTAGATAATGCAAACTTTTACACCGAATTGTTTACAAAGATTATACACATGGATAATGACTCGATAGCAATATGTGGAGATTGGAACCTAGTCATTGACCCTTCCATAGATTTAGAAAATTATAAAAATGTAAACAACCCACAATCTCGTGGTATTGTTTTGGAACAATTAGAAACGCTTAACCTTATAGATGCATGGAGAGAGATTAACCCTAACATACGCAAATTTTCTTGGTGGAAGAAAAATCCTCGCCAACAAGCCAGGTTAGACTTCTTCTTAGTAACTGAAGACCTTTTTAATATCAGTACTGATGTTTCTATTATACCAGGCTATAAGAGTGATCTTTCAGTTGTAACTTTATCTCTTTCGACGCAGAAAACTAAAGAAAAAGGACGTGGCTACTGGAAATTTAACACATCACTTCTAAGACGTGAGGAATACATAGCTATAGTTACCGATTTACTAAAAGCTACCAAACTCGAATACGCAGATTCTAAATATACTAAAGATACATAGAAGCTAATGAAGAAGACTTACTCTTAACAATCAAAGAAAGTCTCTTCTTAGAAACCGTCTTTATGAAAGTTAGAGGCAAATCCATATTTTACTCCTCATATACAGTCAGACCTCGATAATCCGAACACTTCCGTTGTTCATCAAAAACGTTCGGATAGTGAAACGTTCGGACTGCTGAAATGAACCAAACAAGATGGAGTTACTCCCCTTTGAATCTACATACAGAAGACAACGTATTTAGAATATCAAATGAGTTTTATTTCATACACATAACAACTGGGATACATATATTAATAAAACAATCATTGCACAAAATTCTAGACGTACATGTTAAAAACATTGAACTAACTCACTCAGGTTTGAAGAATTTGCCGATTACAGATTGCGTACTCAATGGCTTGAACGACCAACGAATAGTGATCAAAGTTTCTAAATTCTTCTCGTCACAAATATAAATATAAAATAAACCTGTCTCGTCAATGTTGAAGATATCTTCTTGTTCATATTCTTGTAAAACAGACTTTAGATCCACTCGACCACGAATTACAGCTGTCTTATCAGCGCTAGCTGCTTCACCCTGGTAAACTTGTTTTGTCATAGCATGGCGAGATTTGAAGCGGAAAAGCCAACCGCGAGAATAGCCAAAATCATTAACTATCACACAAAATGAGATATTTCAATTTATTACGTTCAACTCCCTTGTCAATCCACTGTCATTGATGTTTACTGATTCAATCAGTGTGGTGCTCGCTTGTCTAGGGGATTAGCCGAACGCTTTGATGAACCGTCGGATTAATGAAACAGAAATAGCTGTAATTAACTAATCCGTTACAGCTAATTAGCGTTTGGATTCGGAAACGAAGCAACGGATTAATGAATTCACATTTAATGAGTTTATATAGAGATTAGTTTGGTTACAGCTTGCTACCGTTCGGACACTGCGAGATTCGGATTATCGGAGGCCGGATTATCGCGAGTTGACTGTATAAAGAAAAGCAAAAACAAAAAATGTGAAGAACTGGAAGAAATAATACGTAGCTCGGAGGATCAAATAAGAGAAAACTTCCAAAGTGTTGATGAAACCCTGCTTACGAATTTATCAAAAAGTAAAATCGAACTAGAAGAAATAAAAGAAGAAGAAACTAGAAGAGCGTTTGCGGGACACCGCAAAAGCAGAGCAGCTCCTAAACTTTGGGTCTCGCCTTTCCCTGTTCCGCCTTCTCCTCAGCATAAATAAAATGGGAATTTTTTTTGACAAAATGTTTTTCATTATTCAAAATATGGAAAAATGTTATAAAAAATACAAAAACCCCAAATGATGCGAATTTATCAATATGTTCCCCCTGGAATGATTTGCAGAGGCCTAGAAAAGGTTCTCGACATTTTTACGACAATATCAAGCCAGAACATACTTTTCCCAAAGTCTGTGATAAATGGGACCACGAATTAAATGAGAACTTGGATTGGAAGACTATATTTTTACAATATAGACAAGATAATAGAGACACAAAACTCCTTGAATTCCAATATAAATTCATACATAAGGCCATTTACACAAAAAGAGAGTTACTTAAAATGAAACTTGTTGATAATGATCTTTGCTTGGCATGTGGTTCGGTTAGTGAGAACATATATCATGTATACATTGAATGCCCAACTATCAAACTGTTTTGGAAAGATTTTAACAACTTCGTTAGTAGATTACTCAATATAACATATGAACCCTCCACTATAGATATTCTATTTTGTTGCACCAAAAACAATCTACTCAACCACATGATTTTATTGGCCAAACGCCATATATTTGTAATGAATATAAAAGGTTTAAAACCCAATTTTACTGGGTATAAATCAACTTTAAAAGATGTCTATTACATTGAAAAATTTATTTGTTCAAAAACCATCAATTCGAACTCCTTTAATAGAAAATGGAATGTTATTTCATCGGAACTGGGATAGTTTTTGATTTTATCTACGTATGTCATGTCCATGTTCTTTTATTATTATTCCCAATTCTCAATGTCATTGTTGTGATGCCTATCCATGTAAGCTGTTCTAGATATCGAGTATCCTGTTTCATCTAGAACATGTTATCACTTGTCTGTATCCAAATGAAGTGAATAAAAATATTAAATAAAAAAATAGTAAAATCAGAGTGTGAAGTTTCAGAGATACGCTACAAAAGTACAATTGACAATTCTACAGATATTAACATTCTGTCATAATTTAATGAACACCACCGAAATCTAATTAAGATATTGGTATACCGGTAATGGTTTAAATTTGTAGAAACTTTAATGAAGCCAACATCTTCATTTGATGAGTTACATGTATGCTTCAGACAAAAGACTTCCTCATAGAGACTGTTTGGGCCAAAAAAAACTCACAAAAAGAAATTCATATAAATGGGAACTTAAAATCATGATTGCATGTGTGACCATTTTGGTGAAACCAGCATGTCCTCATAGAGACATTTGTAACATTTTAAGAACAGACGCATGGACGGATACACGGGTCGCTATATAATTATACCCTCGAATACTTTTATTAGTATATTCGTACAATGTACCACTTGCTTTTCTATAGGTGATGGCTCTCCCCCTTGATTTACCTATTTTCTAAATTAGCATATTTCATAGATATTTGAGATCCCATTACTTAAAGGGGCAATAGCACGTTTTTTGCAAAATTTATTTTTTCAAATTTCTTATTTATAATGATAGTTTGTGCCATTTAAATGTATTTTAGAGGGTATAACATCTTATTACACAAAGCAATTATCAGTAGTAGTAAAAATGGTGTTGCATATAAAGCAAAAATTGCATGGCGGCCATTTTATTGTGAACACATTTTATTATTTCGAATGACAAAAATGATTCCAATGGCTTTTCTTAGCCATGTACACTCATTTATAACTTGATTTTACGAAAAGAAAAGGGTATTTTACGATTGGTGAAATTATTTTTCAAATATATTTCAACGACTTATTTGACCGAAAAAACGTGCTACTGCCCCTTTAATATAAAGGGGGAATCAATTGTTAACAAAGTGTGTAAATGAGGAAAGTCAGCCTGAAGGAAAGAATTAATGATGTAAAAAAACAAAACAAATTGTATCAAATAGAAAGTAAGATAAATACCATTATTTTCAGAAAATTTATACAAGCGTAAAGAATCGCTCGCTGCTAATTTGAATACAATTGTCTGTGCTTGATATTGTTAACATCTTCCAGCATGAGTCAAGTTCCAAAATATGTTCTTTAAAATACATGATCCTCCAATAATTATCAGGTACAGTTTGTTTCTGGAAATGAGATCCAGGCTCCAGCTATCTTAGAGAAGTCAATATGTGAATATACCAGACAAGTAAGCTTATGTGGCTGTTGGAAAATATGGTGTTTAGTGAACACACTTACAAAGAACTATGCAATGTTTAAAAATAGTCAAGGTACAGTATTATTTATCAGTATATTTAAAAGGAGTTTTGTTATTTGTATGTTTGGCGTAAATCTTTCGACTCTATGACGAACGATCCAGAATTGAGTTTGAAATCATAAAAGGTCATGTAGTAAATTAGTCATTTGGAGAGTTTGCTGATTATTTGTAACCAATATTTTTAGCGCACAACACTTTCTTAAGTATAAAAAATGCAGATGCAATGTATCCATAGATGTTTTTTTTTATTCTGACAATACTGACAATTCTACAAATTAAAATTATTTATAGTTGCAGATGTCCACCATTCCAGAACCTCCTGCTTTTCCCAGTGTAAGCAGGTGCTGAGTCGAGGAATGTAGAAAAGGAAGAACTATCGTTTCATCATTTAAATTAATTTATTAAGTGGTAAGGCTGTGCAATATTATTGCAATACCAATATATTGCAATACAGAGTTGTGCAATACACGTATTGCAATACGTTTTTCATATCGCAATATATTGCACCAACACATATTAAGTCAAATTTATTCATTATTCTTGTAAAAGGCCCATTTACTGGCTTAACGTGTATTGAGAAAATGATTTTGAAGTGCTAGAATGTGTGTTGGACTGTATTACAAATGATCTTTTCAAAGATCTGAAAGTCATTTTATCAAATGTGTCATGTTTAAACTGCAAAAAGAGTCCATTTAGCATATTGCAATATCATTTGTACTAGTTAGAATGGTTTCTAGAGAAATATTTCATTGTCATAGCATCTTGCAATATATTGTGGTACGTATTGCAATACATTACAGTTCAGCAATACGTATCGCAATACAAAAATTGAGGCAATACACAGCCCTATTAAGTGGTAGATGTTACATGATGTAATTTGCCTGTCTGTTCGATTTGTGTAACATGTTTGTTTGCAATAAAGAATATAAAATGAAGAAGTTGGGCTTTGACAAGAGAATTGATAATATGGAAAGTATGGGAGCAGCAGTCTAAGCATTGGATTCTTTAAAATCTGCTACATAGATCTAAACTGTCAGGCAAAAGAAAGTACATGCTTCTGTTGATTTTAACATGATATATGTGTGATTTAATTGCACATATCTCAAGTTTTTGATGTCATAATCTAAAACTGTAAAGTAAAGATGTTTAGTCAGCAGCGATAGAATACTTCTACATGTTTTTAAATTTTTAAAAATATGAAATTTTAATTTTAAAAAGTATTTTTGATGATACCCAAATGTTCAACATATATAAGACTACGAATGTGCCTGATTCTGCACACATTTACAACATTTTAAACATGAAAGGGGTCATATAGATATTTTAACTAAAAGTCACCAATTTATTCATTCAAACTACTGCAGATAAGTATTATTGTATTGTGCCATAGTCAAAATTAATGTATCTGCTTTCTTTCAAATATTGAAACAATCTAAACCAACTGAGGTGTGTACTTTCTTTTGTCTGGTAGTTTAAGATGTATTCTAGCAGATAAACCAATGGTGTGACAATATTTAATGGTAAGTAGACCCATTTATATAACTGCAATAAATTCAAACATTTATTTCGAGATATGGAAATCAAATGTTTTTGTTACATACAACACTAACAATCGTGTGTTCGCAGAAATAAAATTTCTGAAAAATTGGAAAACAATCGTAAAAACCTTTCAAAATTTTAATATTCCACTGAGGCATTTGTAAATTCTAATCTTTACTTGATAAATATCTGCGTTTCTGAAATTAATATAAATCATATAATAAAATAAACTATATATGTGATCACTTATTTTATTGAAATCATTATCTATTTTTGTCAATTGCACAGAGAGAGAAAACTTGTCTGATGTATGCACTAGCCAGTATGAACCATATTATAGATGTGCTAAAGAATTTTTTTTTAAATATATATATATAAATTCAAATATATGTCTTGCAAATTACAATGGAAATTGAACAAAATGAATTAATTAATATGTTTGGTTTTATTATTTTTTATTCATTAAGTCCATATACATAAGAAATACTTGCCATTTAGATAGTGAGGAAATATAACATGGTTATATTTGGGATAACACTACCTTCAATAGTACAAATTCTTGTACTTTTTCGGTCCGAGTCCCATGCGGGATTCGAACCCACGAAAAGAAGAGACTTATAAAATCTATAAAATTGCTGAAATTTTAGACACCCCATGGTCGACAGTAAAAAGTGTTTGCCAAAAGTTTGAAGCTACTGGATCAGTACTGTAGAAAACCGTCCCCGAAATGGAAGAAAGAAATTGTTTACTGTGCGTGACCAGACGGCGTTGAACAGGTGTGTGAAAAATAACCCGTGCGACCCTGAATGATATCACTTGTCAATTTAATGAAAACAAAGACCAACCTTTCAGTAAACGGACAATATTCGGAGAAAATTGACCCCTCCGCACAGAGCACGTAGCCACGCCCCCTCTTACGTCATGATACCGCCGTCACAAGTGTATCGGCGTACAGACAGGAAGACGTCATCATCCCTCAAACTAGCTTAAAAAAACATATCATTTATATTATATAACTATTTTTTTAAAATTATTTCAAAACATTGATTAATATTTTATTAGCGTGTAATGCAATGTTTTAAATAAGCAGTGACATTTAAAAATAAATCAGTCAACTATTTAATTGTACAACGCAACTTCATAAACAAAAGGGTTATTGAATGTCGCAAGGGTAACATTTGTCCGCCATTACACGCCGCCTTCGCCGGTCATTTCCAACCGGCGCATCCGGAGTACGCCTAAGGCGTACGCCGGGTTCCAATCAAGTGATTTGCCGGTTGCGCCGCTTCCGGCGGCGTACGCCGGGTAGTGCGCCGGGTCCCGAATCAAGCATAGCCTTAGACAAACATTGGACAAAATGGCGGCAGATTCAACGCGTCAAGCAGCGAAACTGACAGATCTTCCGGCCAATTTCTCCGTCATATTTCTAAATAACATCACTATTTCAATCAAAAGTAAGCAGAAAGGGTTCAAGTAGTTCAGTAAAGTTTTTTTCATTCCGTGTCAATGTGCATGGGTAAATGTATTTCTGTTAGTCCGAGCTGCTAGGCCTACTACCGAAGTCGGCAAAAGAAGGAAATGCTCACTCATTACATCTGGACGTCAACCTATCAAGATATCATATGCACACTGTAATTGTCAAGCAGGGTGAGTATTTCTATGATGTGTTTTAATGTGATGTCCAGAAATATATTCAAATCTAATGCAGTAATTACGTATTTACCTAGGCCTACAAAGGTCTGCATTGATGGTATTCACATAGCCAACATTACTGCAGATTTTGGCCTTATCATTTCAACAATAATTTCATAATTTGTTTTTCGGTAAAATTCATTTTCAAACGAATAAACAAGATTGTATTAATAATCTCAGGTAGAAAAACGTAGGCCCTGAGTCCCTATTAATTTTATTTGGATTTCCACAAAATATTTCCTTTAACAAATAACTGATTTGGTTTGTCCCATTAGGCCTACATAGAAATATCTTGATTAATCAAATCATTATTTCAGCCAAGAAATATATATATTTATGTAACATAAAACATGTAATTCCAAAATTTATTCATTACAAAGTATAATTAGGAATTATTTCTGCAAAAACAAAAATAAGAAATAATGAAATTGAAAAGTTCCAAAATAAATGAAAATCACTCATCCCACTATTGAGCAACTAACAATGATTTTATTTTAAAGCACATATCCTTCAGCTGTTTATATACCTCCTCATTTTAACCATATGTATTGCAATTTTTTCACTCAATATACATTTGCCTTGTAACCTATGGGAACAAATAAATAAAATAAAATAAAATTATTCGGATGATTTTAAGAAAACTGAAGCTAAACTAGGCCTTCTGAACGAACTTAATCCAGTTTAAAATGGTTATCTGTGGGATTGACAATGTTGTAGTAGAGTTGAAATTATTCATGCTTCAGGTATTGGCCCAGCATATTGTTAAAAATCCTGATAATATACATACAGACCTCAAAATACTAATCAACTGGAAGCATTTGTTTCCTGTAATTTAAAGTTGAGCACACATGCTGATTATATAATTTGAAAGTCTTAATTCATAAGTTCTCCTTGCAATTCTTGTTTAGTCCCTAAACATATGTAAGGAGCTTGTTCACTCCTAGACTAAACTGTTTACTTGGGTCTTTGAGGCCTGTAATATATTCTGATCATATATTGTCTATCTTTAACAGCGTTGTTGGATCTTGTTCCCACATAGTTGGCCTGACCATCGCCTTATAACAGTGGCAGCTGATGCACTACCTGAACACACGGCAGTCAAATCCTTCGCTCAGACAAGTTTGTCTAAGGAAGTGATTTCCCGCGATAATGTACGCGCGCAACTATGACGTGTAGCATGATGATTGGTCTACTCGATCATGTGACCATTTGTTGCGGAGGGGTCAATTAACTTTTGAAGGCTATAAACAGGTTCAGGATACCCCCCATATGGGATATTTAATAGGTCGAGAGGCTCTACCTGCAACCCCACTGGATAGCGGCTCGCTGTGTGAGGTAGAGCATTCGGACGACAGAGGTTTCGGTCTAGTGGGATATGGGCTCAACTTTGTTATTATACCCAAGTATGGATATTAAAATCACCTTCTAAGAGCTTGAAAACCCGTAATTTCGCCACTGCGCTTGTCTTGATCACTGGCGCATCATGATATGTGGGGAACCAGTGATTTCGTAGGAGGAACCGGTTCGTAGGAGGAAGGGGTGTTGATTTCGTAGGAGGATCGATTTCGTAGGAGGATATTTCGGTGGATTCGTAGGAGGATTTTTATTATGAAGTAACTTAAGTAATTAATTATGATTTTGTCATTTTATTTCGATATAATGGAAATATTGTTTATTTAATTCATATTACCATGTATTATTTTCTGTTTGCAGTCACTACAATGATACGAAACTGAGGCTAGCTTCACATTCAATATGGCGACCGTCCTGGTCCCCGCGCTTAGTTGCGCTGCGCTTTCGACATCCTTTTTGTTGAGAAATGAAGTCTTGAAGAGTTTGGCTTAACGAGAGGTTTTGTTTCTGCTGTTGATTAGATAAAAGAGTGTTTTTCCATATTTTGGGGATAAATAATTATTATTATTATTATTATTATTTTTATTATTTATTATTTATTATTTATTATTTATTATTATTATTATTATTATTATTAATTATGATAAAATTCATTACTATTAGGCCTTAAAAAAAAGGTTTCTGGTCTTTGCAGGCTGACAAAAATGATGTGATGATTATTTTTTTACAGCATTTTTGTTTTGTTTTGAATGAAATGATAAAGAAACAAAATTTATACAATTTATCATCTACATATTTACAGTATTCATTACTTCTTATTTATATCCACATTTACATAACTATGTTCATATGTTTTCAACATTGATTTTCGATATTGAAATATATACTTTGGTTGTTAGTATACATTTTAAGTTCAGATGTAAATATAGTAATGCGTTGTTGTCAAATCGGCCGTAATGAAAGAAGCGTTGAGAAAAGTAAAATCTCTTACCGAAGAATTTCTCTCTTTATCTTTATAATTGTTTTGTGTGTGTGCATATATTTTAAAAATAAACAAAATAGCAATTTCATACTAAATGGTGTATATTTATGTCCAAATTATCACGTATATGTTGGTGTGCAGTGAAAATGTGTGTTTGTTTACATTCCTTCGGACCCAGCGTTCTCGGCTGTCACTTTATCGGATGAAGTTATGAATTAAAATTTGTGTGTCGAATGCTAAAAATTGTTGAGTCTTGTTTATGAAAGTTTGCTCTATCGATTGGTACTAATTTGAAACCTACGACACCAAAAGGAAAAAAACTGTAGTAGAATCTAATACCATGTCCGCCATGTTCCCCCCTCCTGTGGGAGCCGCCATTTTACAATCCCTTCCAGGGTCAGTAATAGCGGAGCCCAGTCGAGGAATGTTGCGTAGCGCTACTGAGCCAGGGAACCAGGGTGTATGGCGACTACGAATGCGTCCTGGTCTCAATATGCGCGCACCTAACACGTTACGATTGGCTGTGCGGAAACAACATAACACATAATGATATTAAAAACGTACATTTCGATTGTTGACATAATCGATATCGTAGCGGGAGAAGCCATTTTGAAGTCGGCACTATCTGGGTCAGATGTGCGCTACGTCATCAATAGTCGTGATAGTTAAAATCCGGACAAACAGAGTGGCGCCCAGTTAATTATGTCAAATGACATCGATATATTATTGAAGTTTATATCCCAATGTATCAAAATAATAATTTTGAAGAAGAAATAATGACATTTTATCTCTCTTTATCAAAGATGTATAATAAATAGTTCTACGATAACAAAAAATTGAATTCAGTATTCATTGACATCATTATTAGTATTTCAAGTAAGAGTTCTTAAAAAGATTTATTTTTTTAATTATAAAAATTTCATTCTTCAAAAAACAACAATGAAGAAATGGTCAAAATAAATATTCTGTGTTGAATATTTTTAATTTCAAGTGAGACAAATTGACATTCTGTGAGGGATGAAAGTTGTTGCTTGTACAAATGTTGTGAAATAAAGTGAAAATATCAGTTGTTTTAAATTTTTTTATAAAATCGTAATTTGACAATAAAATATCTTGAATACATAATGTTAGTAAAATATATCGTAAAAAATATTTTAATACATGATTTTGTAGCAACATTGAATATTATAGTCTATACCCCCATTTAACAGGAGAAAACTCAATTCACAAAACGCTATTATCAATATTATTATCTTACTAGAAATTAAAACTATTTTTATTTTGCATTTTCAAATATGTACATTATTCTATAGATTTCCATTTTACGAAACACGCTTTCTTAAACTAAAATTTATCAAAAATATAAATTTTCTTATACTCCTCAAGTTCGGTTTTAGCCTAACGAAACTAACCTTTATTCCAAATTTACTCAAAAGTTATAAGGATTATGTCCAAAATAGGCCTTCGGAGATTTATTCACTACGAAACATCCCACCTGCCGAGGTCATGACCTCTTAGCATCGGTATTTGGCAAGGCGTAGGACAAAAGGGGAACTTCCGTCCGTCATGATTTTAATTTGTGTGTCTTATACTTGTCTCAGTGTTTTTAGCATTATAGCAAAGGCATGAAAATTAGATTGCAAGATGATTATGGATCGAAATCGAAATATTGATAAATTTTTTTCCAAATCATGTTGGCAAAAAAGCAAAAACGACTGGCATTAGGTAAATATGAAGTCTGACGTCACGGCTTTATGCGTAGCGACCGCATGAACCCGGAAATGAAAGGTGCGCGAAAATTGATGTCCGCGACTTTACATGACGGCACGATATATATATTATATACAATAATTGTCTTACATTGTCTTATAAATATTTGTGTAATGTTTGTATGAAGGAGATAATTCAATTCAATTGACCAATTTGTTTGGTGTTCGTTGTTTTTTATATGAAGCGTCGTAAAATATAACAAGATGTGTAACGTATGCTTACGACATCCACACTGGTGTAACGCTTTATGGCATTAACGACATTAAACACACTTACGTCACCACACTGTGTTATGTTACATGGTGTCAAAATGTGGGCATGAAAAACCGTTAAAAAGGCAAGTGAAAGACTTTTAAAAGTGAATCATTGAAGCGGAAATTCAATACGATGGCCAGAAGCAATAATCCGAGCATGAACTGGCAAGTTGCCGACTTAGATAAGGAATGTAGTGTGTAGTTGTAGAGGGCAAATCATCAACATCCGTACGCGTGGAGTCAGGAGTACCTCAGGGTACATGTTTGGGACCAATTCTTTTCCTAATACATATTAATTAAAACAGAGAACCAACAACAAAGTAAAATCAACATGTTTATTGTTTGGCAGAGTAGTGAGTCAGGCGCTGAGTAAAAATGATAATAGAATTAGATTAATGAAGTGCAATATGATATTAACAAATTTGTAGTTTAATAATATTACGTAAATTGTTATAATGGTTGAATGTTAAGAGAAGTTAAGTTGGAATATAATTATTATGGATGAAAATTAATATATTAGGGTATAAAGTGAATATATGGTTACTTAAGCCCTAACTTACTACTCCCAAACATAGGCCAAACAAAAGCACATGATAAAGGATGAAACAAATGAAAAAAATAGGATGACAACTAAGACCGGAACAAACCCTTGGCAAAGCAAGCAGCGACTTTGACTTCAGGAGAAAAGTCAAGATAGCGTAAATAGGCGTCGGACGTCCAGCCACCTAACATTTGAATTAACTCCCCCGGGACCCCCGTTTTGAAAGCCCAGGACGCCCCTCCCCGCCTGAAACTATGCCCGGAGAAAGCAGTGGGAGATAGGCACGCCGCTGATAAGGCAGCGCGGAGCTGAGAGTGAAAGAGAGAGTATGTGACGGGCACCAAACCTGAGGGGAGGGGGAGAGCAAATAGGGGGGCGGTGGGAGGGGCCGGGACCATAGTCGACATGACCTTGAAGGCGCGAACGGGACACGGGGGAGTCAGGGAGGGATATGAGGGGTACGGAGAAGCAGTGATCTCCGAATTGGTTAGTTTTAGAGAATTTCAGTTGGACCCATAAACCGAACGGGGCTGGGGTGATGTCATTGCGGCAGGGGTACCTAATGGGTGAAAACAGGGTCTGGGATGGGGGTATTAAGGAGGACTTCCGAGCCATCAAAAAGAACAAAAAGAGAAACAAACAAAACATAACTGCATGTACAGGTAAATGAAAATGCATGGCCCGCCAAAGCGCTAACAAATGATGTGGTTCTATAGGAGAAGCCTGGATAGGTTGACGAAACAGTTGTTTACCAATGCCACGCAGTGTAAGTCGCAAAAGAAAGGAGACTGGAGGAAAGGCAAAGCCTTTAAAAAGGTAATTTTTAACCGACGTGGCACTGGTAAACGACCTACTTAAAAATTTAACATAGGCACATAAAGTCTCCTGGGACGCTGGCAGGTAGTTAAAATGAAAATATAAAGAAAACATGATGAAAGTCCGCCACTTGGTTCGGAGGTTGGCACAGGTACCCAGGGAAAAGGCAGTCTGTTGAGCGTCCCAGACCTCCAGTCCAATTGGGGGTTCACACCTGTAATCACCAATAATTGGAGAGCGTAAATACTGAGTCCTCAACTGGGCAGTTAACGAGGCCCTCGACCTGATAAGTACGGCGAAATTGGTGATCACTGTGGGGGGAAAGGTGCCACCTTGATAGGATGTCTGCAGCCGTGTTTAAACGACCCGGGACGTGCACAGCTCTTAGTTCGAAATCATTTATGGCAGTCAACAGAGCTATATTCCGCAAACAGTCTAGCAACCAGGTGTGCTTTGCCCTACCTGAATTTAAGAGAATGACAGTGGCCAAATTGTCACACCCCACCGTTATGCACAATCCCGTCCACTGTTCCCCCCACAGGCTCACTGCAACTAAGATGCTAAGGCACTCCAACACTGCGATAGGCAAGCCTAACTGAACTGAACTTTCGGGGAATTGCTTGTGAAAATATTGGCTCCCACACACGACTCCGCATCCAGTTAGGCACGCATCTGTACAAAATATGACGTCAGCGTCATACCACGCGTCTCTCTAAATGATAGAGACGCCATTAAACTGACGTAAAAACTGGCACCACCACTGGATATCCTTTCTGAATTCTTGATCCAGCACAATGTGATGCTCAGTTACCGGCACTCCCCGTAGGCACTGCAACATGCGTCCCAGAAAAAGGCGACCCGGTTTGACACATTTGGAGACAAAGGATAGCTTGCCTATGAGAGACTGTAGGTCCCTCTTCCGACATGACGTGAGAGACAACCACGCCGGTAAGGCTGTCTCGATATCCCTCAGCTTGTCCTCAGGAACCCAGAGCTCCGAGTTAACTGAGTCGATGATGATGCCCAGGAATACCATGCATGTGGAAGGAGGACATGCTTTCTCGTGAGACTCTTGCACACCCGCGTCTTGCAGCACCTGGCCTAGTGTCTCAAAGGAATGTTGGGCCCTTTGAGGGGTGTCTGCTCCACCGAAGTCATCAAAATAGTTGACACAGGCTACATCAAAGAGTTGAGCAATGTGATTAAGGGCTGACGTCACCCGTTGACACACATACTCGGCTGAGCGCAGACCAAACGGTAACACCCTGTCAATGTAAATGTCACCCTTCCAGCGAAATCCAAGTAAGTGTAAATCTCCAGGATCCACGGGGATTTGCCGGTAGGCTCTGCTGAGGTCACGTTTAAAGAGAAGGCAACCAGCACCCTTTTCTCTCACAATGTCAACGAGGGAGTCGACAGTTGGGTATGTGAGGTTAATGTCCTCCCACAAATAAATGTCTTTGTCAATACCGTCGTTCACAGACGCACCAGGCGGCCAGCTGAGGTCTAGAATCACTCGTCTCTTGGTGTTGTCTTTTGGAACTGTATTGAGAGGGGAGGTGGCAAGGGGCATACCGAGGGGGTTTGCTGGGAAGGGGCCTAGAGTGGCCCCTAAATTGATCTCTGTAAGCAAGTATCCACAGCCTCTGGATAATCCCTTGCGCCAGCGTGGGGTCTGTCCTCAGATCTAGGTAAATGAGACGAGGAGTAGTTGACAGGAAAAACGTAGCGAAAATAGTCGACCACCTGCTTATCCTCGTAATCGACTAAATGTTCCATCAAATAACCTGCGTTCCAGGTGGTAGGGACCACATAGCGACAGGCCATTGCGTTGGGCAGACCCGACTTCTGGATATCTGCATGACACTGCACGAGACTAGGTGGAGAAGCTCCCGCATCTGCAGCAGAGCTAGGTGGCGAATATAACTTAGGTGACGAAACGAAGTCTGAGGACGAAAGTGAACTGGAGGACGAAACGAACTTGGCTGACGAAACTAAACTGCTGGATGAGACGGACGAGACGGTACTGGTTTCGTATTGTCAGCGTGTGTTAGCTGATTTCCCAGTGCGTGGCGTGTGTGATGGTCTACTGCCCAGGGGACAGTCAGGGCTTGTCTCGGGGTGGGCACAAACGTCTCTGTTTATCAACCAGCATGTAGCGCACATGTGGGTCAGCAGGCGCCGCTCTCCTTTAATGAGTCCAACGTGGGGGGAGTTGTTAGCATCGCACTGTCCTGTCTGATAGGCTTGACAAAACCAGCGCCGGGAGGGTGAATTACTGTCTCTGGTCACGGTAGGGCGCCGGTCCTGACCCACAGAGTGCCGTGATCGGTACAGCATACCCTCGAGATCAAGGAAGGAATCCCCCCACTGCCGGCGACCTCGTTCTATATCCATGAGCACAGCGGCGTGAAACTCAAGTACTTTTTCCCATGGACAAGTACATGCTTGATGCATCAACAGCTCAAGATGGTCGATCCTTGCTTTCAACTCTGAGTTACGAACAGGCAGTTCGGCGAGAATGCTGGAGTAGCCAGCAACGAACTGAGAAGTGGTAAGCTCCTCGTATTTCACGTCATGTGTGACGAACTGGCGACGGAGATGTGTGTGGGGCCAATGCTGGGGATTGAGAACATGATCAGTCACTTTTAAGTCACGCCCAGACTTTAAGACCCTCTTACCGGAAATATGATGCAGGGGTCCGAGTAACGTTGTGTCAACTTCCCCCTCGGCTAACTGCTGCAAGGTGGTCATTTTCCGAAGGTCGGCTACTGTCACAGGGGTAACGTCACTGTTTGAAACTAGGGGCTGCTCCCTGGCGTACGTGGGTGGGATTCCCTGAGGTGGTGTCTGCGAGCCCCCCTGTGTCAGCTCTGATTCAAGGGCTGCCACTTCTCTCTGTAGTTTGGATAGCTGAGCCTTTTTGGCTTCCGTCTGCAGGCGGTCTTCAAGACGTAATTTGGCCACGTTCAAATTAGCGATTTGTTGGTCCAAGTCTGCCGACAGGGCGGATTTAGACGTGCTCGATGGGACTTTGGTTCCTGTTGATGTGGATGGTCTGGACGCCACTGTCATATCTCCGGCAAGTGGTGACGTCGTATCCCTCACAGAAGAGAACGCTGAACTTTGTCCGCCAGTGAAATCCATCTCGGATGATTCGCTTAAAGATCCGATCCCAGCGTGCAAATTAGCGTAGTTTGGTCTACCCTGACGTGGCCGTAAACAAAGGTTGCTTTCGGCCATTTTAAACAAAACAAATACAGTAAATACGTTCCAACGAACGAGACGAGACGAAACTGGAGGGGACGAGAGAGAAAAGAAGTGTTGACTGGGCGAGTGCGACTGAAACAATGAGCGCGTTAATTACGTGAGTTAGCGCGGGAGTAATGTGATATGGGAGCTGGGTAATGGATACTCTGAGTGGGAGACTGAAGTCTCGTAAAGGCGAGACTTCGGTGGCAAACGCCTGAGAAAGCAGACGATACTATTCAATGCCATAAAGTGTATACGTTAATCTGCCTTTATCTAAAAGGTTATAGAACTACATAAAGACTATAAAGGTCCGGTTTCAATTATCAATTTTCTTGAAAGAAAATTATGAAATGATCTACCCTTGAGAGTAAAATCTACGGTGAGATTATTTGCAGATGACTGCCTACTCTATAGAGCTATAAATTCCTTCGAAGACCATTACCAACTTCAAACTGACTTACAGTCATTAGAAACCTGGGCTAAAGATTGGGGAATGTCATTCAACGCTAAGAAATGCTATATTCTTAGAATATCAAGATCAAAAAACCCAAGTACTTATATATACCAACTCTGTAATACTATATTAGAAGAGGTAGATAATAACCCCTACTTAGGAGTGATCATCAGTGATTCATTGAAGTGGAGTACACATATCAATAAAACTATCAATAAAGCCAATTCTACATTGGGATTCCTTAGGCGTAACTTACGCCAGTGTCCAAAATCTCTTAAGATCATAGCTTATCAATCTCTTGTGCGATCAGTGTTGGAATATTGTTCATCAATCTGGGACCCATACACACAATCTGACATTCTTTCACTTGAGAAGGTACAGAGAGCGGCTGCAAGATTCATAACAGCGGATTATTCATGGGAGAGTAGACCGAGTAAAATGCTCGAAGATATTGGATTAAACCCACTAAAAGATCGCAGAAGAGAACACAGACTTGTACTACTCTATAAAATCATTAATGAACTAGTAGCAATACCGAAGGATCCAGTGCTTATTCCTAATAACTCGAGGACCAGGAAAGACAACACACAGAACTATAAACAGCTTCGGTGCAATTGCGAGATATTACGTCAATCATTCTTTCCACGCACAATAAAAGACTGGAACCAACTCCCGGAGGAAGTAGTGTCCGCACCCACATGTGAGACCTTCACCCTCTATCTACGAAAATAACAGCGCATGCGCACCACCCAACCCCCAGCATAACACTCAGCTTTGAGTTTGACTGGGAACCAATACAGATACAGATGGAAACGTTTCAAACAGCACTGCGAATTTACGAGGAAAAGATGACGAGGAACATGATAAAATCATGAAGCAATTTGTTAACCGGGCGACAGAATACAATTTGGGCCTGAACTTCGAGAAATGTCAAGTCAAGCAAAGCAGAGTCAAGTACTCAGGTCACATTATCACAGGAAATGGACTTGAACCCGACCCAGAAAAGGTCCGAGCTCTGCAAGATATGCCGACACCTGAAAACAAAGAAGATGTCCGTCGATTTCTCGGACTCGTGCAGTACCTGGGAAAGTTCATACCAAACTTAAGTGAAGTGGATGAACCACTGAGAGCTGTTATCAAGAATGATGTGGAATTCTTCTGGAGCAAGCAAGCTGAAACTAGCTTCAAGAAGTTGAAGGAACTTTGCAGCAGTGCTCCTGTACTAGTCCGGTATGATGGGAACAAGCCGCTGACAATACAGTGTGATGCAAGCAGTTTTGCTTTAGGAGGCGTTCTGTTACAAGATGGACAGCCTGTGGCATACACATCACGTGCACTGACCACAACAGAAAAAAACTACGCACAAATCGAGAAAGAGATGCTGGCAATAGTACATTGTTGTAAGAAATTCCATTTCTACATCTTCAGGAAGTCCATCACCGTGGAGACAGATCACAAACCTCTGCAGACAATCTGTAAGAAACCACTGCTATCAGCACCAATGAGACTTCAAACCATGCTACTGGGTTTAAAGCCATATGACTTAACAGTCACCTACAAACCAGGAAAAGAAATCCCAGTTGGAGATGCGAGCAGCAGAGCGAATTTGCCGGACACTGAACCGGACATCGAACCAGTCCTCGTAAACATGATTGACTTTATTGCTGTCACCCCTTCGAAATACAAGGTATTTCAACAGTGCACTGCAGATGAGTTAAATGAACTTCATTCAATGATTCGGAAAGGTTGGCCTGACACGAAGCAAGAAACTCCACATTGTATTCGACAGTACTGGACCAGCCGAGACGAACTCAGTGTACATGATGGAGTGATCTACAAGGGAATGAGGATTGTTGTCCCCCCTAGTATGAGGAGAGACATGCTAACCAAAATACACGGGTCACATTTGGGCAGCACCAAATGTAAACAGAGGGCGAGAGAAGCACTTTACTGGCCAGGGATGTCTCAACAAATAGAAGACGTCGTCAATGACTGTCTAGAGTGTAACGAATATCAGAATCAGCAGCACAAAGAAACGTTAAGACCAACGAAAGTTCCAGACCTCCCGTGGAGCGAACTTGCCTCAGATCTATTTGAATGGAAAGGTAACCATTACCTTCTAACAGTGGACTACTATTCAAAATTCATTGAGGTCGACCAGCTCCCAGGGACCAGCAGCGCAGCCATAATTGAAGCACTGAAGTCACAGATGAGTCGACATGGCATACCTGAACTGTTACGAACTGATAATGGTCCTCAATATTCGTCACAGGAATTCAAACTCTTTTGTGAAAATTATGGAGTTGAACATGTGACCTCCTCGCCAGGATACCCCCAATCAAATGGAGAAGCCGAGAGAGCCGTACAAACGGTAAAACGCTTGTGGAGAAAGAACAGTGACAAACACCTAGCACTTCTAGACTACAGGTCTACACCCATGGAATCCTGTGGTCTCTCCCCATCTCAGCTTCTGATGAGCCGTCGACCAAGAAACATGTTGCCGGTTGCAGTAGAATTACTATGTCCGCAGGCACTTGATCATGCAGAAATCAATAGACGTCTGACAATCAACAAAGAACAACAGCGCTTCTACTACGACAGAAAATGTGGGACAGACCTACCGCCATTACAAGCTGGAGATCCTGTTAGGATGGCTCCTATGAATGGAACAAGAAACTGGTTACCCGCAACAGTAGTTGACCGCCACTCATCACCAAGATCCTACGTTGTTGACTATGGTGGAAGAAAATATAGGAGAAATCGAAGACACTTGAGGTTGTCAACATACAAGGCACAGATGGGCAAGTCTAGGCCTGTACCTACAACAGCTGGTGGACCAACCCCATCTACGAGCACTCAGAATTCAAAACTTCCAACTACCTCTACCTCAACGCCAACAACGAAGTCACCGCAGACATCCGTGAAGTCACCGCAGACATCAGTGAGGTCACCCCTTAAACGTTGACGTCTTCCCCAACAGCGTTGACGTCTACACCAACACCGCTGATGTCGCCACCTGCGGTTAGGCCGAGTGTTGTGACCAGAAGTGGTCGCCTGAGCAAGCCACCAAAGAGACTCGATCTTTAAATGTTATTTTATTGATTCATGAACTCTTAAGTGTAAAACACTCGTTTTATTCTAGTCATCCTAAAGAAAGGAAACAGACATTTGAATTGTTTATCGTTAAATCATCCTGATAAAGGAAAGAGACTTCATTTTCAGATTCCGTCCGTCGTTGAAAGACAAAGAGCCTCTTTATATTTTCAATTTGTTTTCAGATTCAATCAGTCTTTGAAAAGACAAAGAGACTTTAATTCATTTTAAGCTTAAAAGATTTTCTTAAGCTTTGTTAAAGAAAGGGAGATGTAACGTATGTTTACGACATCCACACTGGTGTAACGCTTTATGGCATTAACGACATTAAACACACTTACGTCACCACGCTGTGTTATGTTACAAGATGGAGGTTGAGTTGAATACAGCATTTATAAATGCTTTTTTTATTAATAATATAAAATAACGTAAGAAGCACTATATTTGTATTATTTTCATTTCACACATTTCACACAGTTCGCAATAGCACTCAATAGCACTAAATAGTTCACTCTCAGTCAGATCTCACTTCACTTCACTTCACTCCACTTCACTTGGATAGAGACGGTCCGTTGATTTTCGACACTTCCCTCAGAAGCTGGGAAACTGTAAGTTTGTTTTCAATGAAGTCATCCCAGAGCTGAAAGAATCTGTTGGACTTCGCCTTCTGTGACTGTCTTCTGTCTAACTGACCATCCGTGATAAGTCTCACTTGAAGTGGAATTAGTTGAGCTTCCTTGAAGAGGAGTGGGAGAAGTCTGTAAAACGGGACATTCCTCCGACCGGACAGCTGATTCAGACGACGATGCCAGCTCTCAAGGTCGTTATTGGTTCGGATGCTGGTGCCAAACACACACCAGTTGGAGACGGTCCAGACGGGGCTAGAAATCCATGTCGACTTAAAGTAGTCACACAAGGCAACCAACTCGGGGGTGGACGCCTGGTGACGAACCTTCTCAAACGCTGCTCTTATCTGGGCCGCATCCAGAAACTGCAGCGCCATGATTTTCTTGACGAATCTAAAATGACAATACGAACAAATCAGTAATTGTTTTGAATTGAATATGATTTAATATTTAAGTTTGTTATTTAGCTGTGTTCTTTAGCAAGAACTTATGTTGTATTATATTATATTATTATATATCTATTACGCTATATAAATATAATTACCTGTGAGTACCAAGGTCTTGGTCGTAGGCCGTCGCCAGATTCAAGTTTTGCACCTTCCTATAAATTGCCTGATTCATATGGAAGGTGCAGCCCTTGATCTGGACAGCCGGGTACGCCGCCTCGATGTCGGCCCGGAGGAACTCGTCAGGGACGAAACGTGACGCAATCTAAAAGACAAAATGATAAGTTATAGAAAATAGAAATGAATTTAAATTCTAAAAGACAATTAATAAGTTATAGAAAATAGAAATAATTTAAATTATCGTTATCGTTTAAGTTATAGACATCAATAGATAATAAACTTATTATATTATACCTCGAATTCTAAATCTTTTGGGTCACTTGGTCGATCACCCTGTCTGTGGTAATTGATCTTCCTTGCAGCTTGGCTGAGTGGTGCAAGGGCCGGACACTGACGATTGGCCTCACTCTCTGCCTGGTAAATCTCCTCAGCCATGACTCCCGACGACTTGTAATAGTCACCAGACTTGGCAACCTCTCTAACCTTTAACAGAAAAATATTGTTTATTCAATTTATTCAATTTATTCAATTTACTCTAATTAATCAAATTTTTCAATTTATTCATTCTTCAAGTTCTTACCTTCATGTCGATCGTAGCTTTGGTAAGCAATCCCGTGGTAGACGGGTGGTTGTGATCTGCAGCCCCTCTGATGAATCTCTCTCCTCTGCGACACTGTGGCTCTGCACCTTCCCTCCTTTGGTCTCACGGAGCACCACCAGTACACTGCATACGACAGGGTTTTCTGAAAAATAAGAATAAAAGTATAAGTATTCTGTTTAGATTAATAAATAAAAAGGCAATATGAATATCATTGAATTTTAACATTTAAATATACAAAGTTATCAATACCTGAATGGTGTATGAGAAACCACAATCATCCACTAAAAGTGGCTTCCCGCGCTTGGAGCCCTTCGGTAGGACGGTCCACTCTGGCTGTACGGGCAGGTCTTGTACGGGCTGAGGGTCAGGGTCGGTGATGGAACTGAAAACGATTAACATAGGTTAACATAGTTATAATATACACTTATAATATTTTATAATAAACACACATTTCTTTTTTTATACTTATATACTATATTATATATTATATTTTACTCTTAGTTTTCCTGATTGACACTTATAATATAAAATAATAAACTTACTCTTCAAAGACGTCATCTGGAGCGAGTATTGAAGCAGCAGTCAGGTCGAAAGAGGAGTCGTTGGTAGGTGAGTCAGGTGATGATGGTGGAGTCAGGGGTGACGTTGAATCTGGGGACGGCGGAGTCGGCGATGCTGGAGGTGTTGAATCTGGGGACGGCGGGGGAGGTAGCTGGCATCTCCTACAGGTGAAGTCCATTTCCACGTGTCCTTTGGTCAGCTGTCTGTACGTCGCTATGTCTATCCCAGTATCACAGAGTCTGTGCTGCCATTCATCACAACTGTCGCACTGGATCCCATGCTGTCTCGGACGAACATCTTTCTTACATACAACGCAGAGAGCCATGGTTGATGCAGAATGACTTACTGTCTTATTTTGGTGGTTTATATATCATGAGTTTGTATAGTTCACGGATTAAAATAAATTAGTCTTCTCAGATTAACTCAGGATGTATTTGTATGTAGGGAGATGTTTTGATTGTCAATTGCTTTGTCGGCGACTCACCTTTTTCATGTTTGTCGGCAGCGGCTAATCTGCCAATCGTTGCTGATAAAACATACTTACCAGGTTATTTTATTTATTAAAACAAACAACACTGTCAACCATCAAATATAATCCAATCGAGATTCTCCTACGAAATCTTCTCATCTTTAGCGGCAGTCTGTTAATCGTCAAATCGCTGCTTCTATAATTGTTAAAATGAACAAAGATAATACTTACCGGATCTTTTTATTTATTCAAACAACAAACTCAATCTATATTCAAAATAAACATTGCCGATCATCCAACAAAATTAAAAAAATAGAGCCATGGCCTCTGTAGCTCATCAGGAGATAATAGGTGGGGTATGTTATGGAGTGGACTTTATAGCAATGGTCAGATAATGGAATGTAGTAATAAGAATCTAGGTAGTGAAACGATTAAAGCAGTTTAAAAATATTTTGTTACCATAACTTTGCCAATCTGCTATATATATGTGTTGAAAGAGCAACACAAAGCTTGGAAATAAATTGCTGGTATCAAACATATAATAATGTGGTGGAGAGATCATACTATTTTTTAAGATCGTACACACATTATATAATAATGAATATACCGGGTACAATTCTTTGCATACAATTCACCACTGTAAGCTATTGCAATAATGGCCTGGGGCTGTAGAAGAAAATGAAAAAAACCTTTTTAGGTCATGACCCCTGCTAATTATTATCAAAATTGGTTACACATAAATCAACATTCGTTGTGAATATCATACACCTTTGCATTATATTTTTAATTCTTAATTGCATTATGGCAATACCAACATTTATTACATAATGAATAGGAGCCTCAGTTTTTGCAAATCCCATTTCTCATAGGCTCCATTTCAATACTTAATAAATTGGTGAATTTTTTTTAGTAAATTCTTTTTCACCATTTCTTATAGGCTCATCATCATCATCATCATCATCATCATCATCATCATCATCATCATCATCATCATCATCATCATCATCATATCCAGTTTATTTGTTGATCAGGCCAGAATTAATCCTCTAAAGAGGGTGTGGCCTGACTGTCTGGTCTCGATCGAAGTCTTCCTCTCCATTCCTGTCTACTGTGAGGGTTGGTGGATTCCATTTTCAGGGTTTTCCTGTCACGTTTCACAAGTTCTTCCCAAGATAGCTTAGGCCTGCCGGAGGTTCTTTCTGATGGTATCCTCATTTGTCTCACTTGAGCTATCCAGCCATTACTGCGCTCTACGTGTCCCAACCAACGGAGCCTGCTCTTCCGCATGACGTCTGTGATGTTTTTCAGATTGACCTGTGCTAGGAGGGATTCAAACGGGATGTTGTCTTCAGGTTTTGTTAGACATATCCATCTGACCATAGCTCTGTCATTGCGCTGTAGCTTCTTCAGTGTGTTAGCTGAAACAGCCCATGTTTCGGAGCCGTACAATAGCACACTTCTGACACAGGCGGAGTATACATGACCTCTTGTAGCCTTTGGTAGGTGCTTGTTTGTCAGGATTGGTAGCAGCTCTCTAAACTTCTTCCAGGCAGATCTGCATCGTGTTGCTGCAGCGAGTTCACAGCCTCCACCTGCTGAGAGCGTATCTCCAAGGTAACAAAAGTCGGTCACTACATCGAGCTTGTCATCCCCGATATCGACCTCCGTGTGTGGTCTGCCATCTATTGGTCTTGCCGCTCCTGTGCATCGTGCACATTTGAAGTTTGGATCTTCTTGCAATGCGCCCCTTATGCCACTACACTTCTTTTGGACCCAACCCAAACACTGAGTACAGCGGATTGAATTTCTGCCCGTTCCACTCAGACATACTACACAAGGGTGTTTTCCTGCTTTCCGCATCAAGTCAAGGTTGGGGCCAGCAATCATGATCTTGGTCTTATCCATATTGACCCCTCCTTTTCAATATTTGATAAAATGGCGATATTCTATGAATAAATTCTTTTTTAGAGTCAGTGGAAGACTAAAGCAGTCTCACGCACAATGTATGATAACACAGTGCTGCACAGTAGTTTGAAGTAACAGTATCAGTTTTCATCCTTCTGCCAGGAAGAGGTCAACACAATGCAATTACATAACATGCAGACACTGGACTCACAGCCAGTAAAATTTATATGTTAGATGCAGTTTTTCCTACAATTAATTATTTTTCTGTACTGGAGAAGATGATGAAAATAGGTGTGATGTCACAATCTCATTTATCATCCAAAACTGTGTTCCACAGGAGATATTGCTTGTGTGAGATCAAACAATATCTCCTAGGAGATATCGTTTTGACAGTAGATTTTGAACAATGCCCTGTCACCGTCAACTACATGACATCACAGTGCTTTTACATCATCGAGTAATGACATCACACTGCTATGACGTCATAAACAGGATGACGTCGCAATGCTATGACATCAGCGCATTTGAAGTCAACCAGCAGAGTTGTGCTCAGAGATGTACACTTTCTCAGTGAAACGTAATTAAGAATGATTTTGGATGATAAATAGAATCTCACCCTCGTGTCTTCTGATATCAAATATATCAACACTCGTTGATAAAAGTAAAAATATCCTCGGCAAGCCTCGGATATTTGTAACTTTAATCAACTCGTGTTGATATATTTGATATCAGAAGACACTTGGGTGAGATTCTCTATATAGCTACTTCTTTTATAGTCCTATGTTATCACCAGTCATCACTAGTCATATTCAGTTCACATATCTCATGTAAAATGAAAAAATTTAATTCCTCTTCAAGTTATTCCTTCAAAGGGTATTCAATAGTTCTCATTTCAAATAGATTCACATTAAACATGTCCATGATGTTGACATCTATCTCATTTCTTGTTCCTATTGAATAAAATTAACTGCAAAGTTAATAGAAAACTAAATCAGTTATAAAGTATAAAATATCATATAAATAAGGTATACCAAATTGACTCGTACTGGAAATTCTCATTAATTAATTAATAAATTCTCCAAATAATTACACAATATCATGAGATATTAAAAAACTCCATTATTTACTCTTAAATTACAAAGAACATAAAATAAGATTTAATAAAATATTCTGTATTAAGTCTTTAGAATACTTTTAGACTTGTGTACCTTTATCAGCAAATTCACTTGCAAAATACAAATAATTACTCATATATGAAATGTGAGACAAAGATAAAATATGACTTATAATTTTTGTTAGACCTCCAATTCTAAGTTTTTAATTCTCAATATCTCTTTTTCATCAGACATATTATATTCTCAAAGCACATGTTAGAACTCTCACATCAGAAAGATGAAATGCCTTTAACTCAGCTGTTTTCTTTAAAATTACCTCCCTTACCTACTTACTGATTGAAGTGCACATATAATCTCAGAAAGATGCAGTACACTGAAATAGGCTTTTAGGTTATGATCCCTGTGACCCATATTTGGGGTCACAGACTCACCAAATTTACAATTTAGAATCCCTTACAGCCAAGGAGTCTGTACATAAAAATTCAGCTCGCTAGAGCCATTGGGACTGGAGATGAAGATGAAAATAGCATTTTAGGTCATTGCCTCTGTGACCCAATATTTGGGGTCTCACTGTCACATAGCTGTCAACCTCTGAGGGATGCAATGAGTGAGAAGCTGGGGTCCAGGGCGAAGCCTTGGGGGGGGGGGGTGCAGGGGGGCAAAGCCCCCCCAATAAATTTATGGTTTTTATCTTAATAAGGGAATGATTTTTAACTCAAAAGATAAGTCAATAACCATCATTGAACATTAACAAAATAACTAAAATTATCAGAATTAGACTATGAATAGTGGTCGCTGATTGGTTGTAACGGACCAATTAGCTGTACCCTAACAACATTGAAAGCAAAAGCCTAAAATCCGGAAAATATCATTGATACGATAATTAATTTCTAGTAAATTTCGTTTAAAAAAAAAAAATTATTCAAGTGGTCAGAAATGCGTGAGTATTTATGGGCCATGCGTGAGTGCTTGGGATTGAGGTAAAATGCGGTGAGTCTCACGCAGGATGCGTGAGAGTTGACAGGTATGCTGTCACCAAATTTACAATTTAGAATCCCCTTCAGTCAAGGAGTATGTACATAAAATTTCAGCTCTCTACGTTCATTGGGACTGGAGAAGAAGATGAAAATAGTTTGTTTTAGGTAATGACCCCTGTGAGCCACACTTGGGGTCAAAGGGTCACCAAATCTACAATTTAGAATCCCTTTCAGCCAAGGAGTCTGTACATAAAATTTCAGCTCTCTGGAGTCATTGGTTCTGGAGAAGGAAGATGAAAATAGCTTTTAAGGTTATGACCCCTATGACCCACATTTGGGGTCACAGGGTCAACAAATTTACGATTTAGTATCCCCTTCAGCCAAGGAGTCTGTACATTAAATTTCAGCTCTCTGGAGTCATTGGTTCTGGAGAAGAAGTCGAAAAAGCGAAAAGTTTACGGACGGACGGACGGACGGACGGACGGATGGACGGACGCCATCCCATGCCATAAGCCCATCGGGCCTTTCAGGCCAGATGAGCTAAAAATAATCCTCCTACGAATACACCGTTCAATCCTCCTACGAATCCACCGAAATATCCACCGTTCAATCCTCCTACGAAATCACCCGATATGTGGTTTTCCTGATTCCCACACGTTCCCGTAACCTTCCCAGCTAGCTTAAATAACTCTTAAACGTCGCTTTTTCTGCGCCTATCAGATTTTCTGAGTCCACCCACTTTCATTTTACCTACAATTTCATCATTTTCTCTGTAATTTAATTTCTTTGTGATACTGGCAGTCATTGTAAAGCAGGGAGAGAAAACAAGTGAGTTGTCAAAGAGAAGACGTGAAGTTTGGCTATCAAATCTTCGGCGTGATGACTTCATTCCATCAAAACATACACGGATATGTTCTGATCACTTTATATCAGGTATTTATTTCCTTATCGTAATAAATGATGACACGTAAATATTTTTAATTGATGACTTCAGAATAAACAGGTTTGTCATGGTTAGGCTAGACCTTGATTCATTTTAGAATAAATTGGATTCAGACATACACTACAGTAACAGTACTGTCTAATTATTATATTCCTAATAAATTTGAAAATTGAAAAAATAATTTTAATCCTCTTTAAACAGATGGTAGTTGCTACTACTACTATATATTGTTCATATCAAGACATACATAGATATGATCAAGCATTATCTACTGTCAATGTTATTAATAAGAAATATGTTGTTTCAAATGATATGCTTTTGTGATTTATTAAGCTAAATTTAAGAAATAAATGATGACATATATATATACTGGACAAAATAAATTAGGGATTTTTTTTTATTTTTCATGATTAATTTTTTATCAGAGTGGCAGTGAATAAGTTTAAATAATTTCTCATTATTTCTAAATTTGAATATATATGTCATCATTTATATAACTTTTTATTACTTTCACAAATTATTTATTTTTAAACTGACTAATTGTTACAAATTTCAGCCATCTTAGTTGTTACTAAAAATAGCACCGCGAACCGCAGATGCATGCGCACATTTCGACAGGAAGTTTCTGTTGTCATAGTTTCCTTCAGTAATATCGTATCATTTGCGCTCGATTTACAGCTGTTAACATACCAGTAGTTTTTATCAAGTTATTAATTATGTGAAATTTTATTGCAAGATGGCAGATTTAAATGATATGAAACTAGAATGAGAGGGGGTTAACCATCCAACAGACAGAAAAACACAGATATTCATTTTTTAATTTAATTCGTTTCGTTTCGCCACCCGTTAGGGCGGCTTCTTCAGACAAAAATACATGCAATTTCAATCACTGGAGTACTGATGTTTGTACTTAGAAAGAATTTGAAAAAATGCATTTATGAAATGAAATGTACAATAAAATTTACATGTGATGAGTGTTTGTTATTTATAACAGGTTAGCAGTAATAAAATGCGGTTATGAAAGGTGAGATATCTTTTTTGGGAAAATTAGAATATAGCAGTAATTGGAAATATACATGATGTGAAGTATTTACAAGTAAAAATGCGGCTATATAAAAAAAAATACGGCTATATACAGAATGTGGCTATACATGTAAAAGGTGGTTATACACAAAATTGGTGTAAAATTATGTTGATACTGTACTGTATCGGCTGCATTTATACAAGTACGTTTGATAACAGTAAATAATATGAATCAATGGAAAGAGTGGTTTGACTTAGGGCCACTGTTTACAGAATAGTAGTGGAAGACTTGGGGCCACTGTACTAAGTAATAATAGTAAGGGTGACCAGTGGGGAACTCGGGGCCACTGGTCCTTGATAATATACAGTTCGTTATCATAACGGAGATAGTTACTTCTTCTGGGCGGGATGGAGATTGGAGATTAAAGATGGTAGTCTCCAGTTAGTAGTTTTGGCGGGAGATTTCAAGTTGGTACTGGTACCGGGTGTGGATGGTATCGGGCCTCGAAGAGTTTCTTGTAGGGGATAAGCTTCTTGATGGGTGGTCTGGCACACTGAGTCTTGCGTGGTGGAAGTAGGTAGTTGGTCCTGGGGTCGTAGTTTTTTCGGTAGCTGCTGCAGAGGCTCGTTCTAGGGCCTCACGTGGTCCTATAGGGAAAAGTGGTGACATGGAAGGTCTAGGTTAAATTTCAGTAGTGGTATCATCTTCATCTAGGTTGTCGTCTGAGGAGGATACTTCTAGGTCGAGTAAGAGTTCATTTAGAGTAGGACGAAAGATGAGGTCTGTATTGAAGGTGCTGGTTTTACGAGTTGTGGTCTTAGTATAGGGCGCTGAAACTACCCGAAAGGTAGGGGGATTCGTGATGGAACTGGTGTTGATTTTCATTGCTGGTTCTACGGGATCCCTCTGTTGCTTGGGCTTGTTAACGACGATCGGCGTGGGTTTGTAGGCAATAAAAGGGGCCGGAATAGGTGTGGTGATGTGTTTCTTCTTATAATGTCGGCGGTAAACATCAATTCGTGAGTAACCGTGGTTGCACTCACTGCAGAAATAAGTTGAGGTGGTGGCTTGATGTTTGTTGGAGGTGTGTCTTTTTAAAGAGGCAACGCTTTTCACTTGGATACCGCAAAGTATGCACGTGATGGGAGGCATCTTCTTAGATGAAGACACAATGTTGTTGATAGCTTGGTGAGTGAGTCTAGATGATGTTTAGACCGTTAGGTTGAACCGTATCCAGGTAACGCATAAACGTTTGTTCATGACGTTATCGGGCCGTGACGTTGTCTGGTGCCTTAGCGACGAGCGTCACACGTAGCATTGTG
Source organism: Gibbula magus (assembly GCA_936450465.1). Classification (NCBI taxonomy): domain Eukaryota; kingdom Metazoa; phylum Mollusca; class Gastropoda; order Trochida; family Trochidae; genus Gibbula; species Gibbula magus. The sequence goes on along the minus strand of OW388289.1, from coordinate 107,613,759 downwards.
ACGTCACAATTCTTGGAATTGAAGTGGGAGGCGACAGGCTTTGCAGGAATTCTTTGTTTTGATGTCCTGTCGGTGTCCGTTGTAACAGGTTTTAAAATCATGGGCGGACTGGCCAATGTACTGGTTACTGCAGTTGGAACATGAGATGCAGTATATAATACCCTGGGTATTACACTGTAGGTGGTCCGTGATTTTGTAGCATTTTCTCTTGTGATGGCTTGTGATGGTGGTTGTTTGGATGAGAATAGGGCAAATGCGGCAGTGTGGGCGGCTGCATGTGAAACTCCCGGGGGGTAGCGGAATTGTGAATCGGCTCTTGACTAGAAGGTTCCTGATGCTGGTAGGCTTTCTATAGGCTATGCGGAATCCATTTGTGGCAATGCTGCAGGTCTCCGGGTCTGCTTCCAAAATGTGTATTTTCGGAGGATCTGGTTGATGTTGATAGAATGGTTGTAGGTAGTCACGTAGGTGATGCTCTTGTCCTCTGTACGTTGGCAGTACTTGAGAAGATCAAGGCGTGTATGGTTTTTTGCTTTGTTGATGGCAGTTTAGAGGAGTGATTGTGGATATCCACGGGCCAGGAAATGGCGGCGTAGATTCTTTAGGGCAGCATTGCAGTCAGAGTCATTGTTGCAGATTTACCTGCATCGTAAGGCTTGTCCGTATGGGATGGCACGTTTGAGTGATTGGCAGTGATTTGATTTGAAGTGTAGATATTGGTGAGAATCAGTGGGTTTGGTGTAGATAGAAGTCCGGAAACGGCAATTCTCTACTTCGATGGCGATGTCCAAAAAATGGGTTGAGTGTTGTGAGTACTCTGAGGTGAAGTTGATAGTTCTGTGGTGATTGTTGAGGTCAGTGATGAAATCTGCTAGGCGGCTTTCTCCATGTTCCCAGATAAGAAAATGTCGTCAATGTAGCGCCACCAAACGCGGGGTTTATAGGTGGCCTTTTCAAGGAAGTCGTGTTCCAATTTATCCATGAAGATGATACTGTAGGCCACGGAACACTTGGATCCCATGGCTGTACCCAAAATTTGATGAAAGTGGTCCCCGTTGAAGTCGAAAGTGTTCATGGTGAGGACGAAATTGAGGAGTCTTGTGAGAATCCAGGTTGGGGGCTCTTTAACGTCTCTGGTGTCTAGTGCGTCCTTGACAGCTCTGAGTCCATCTGTGTGTGGAATGTTGGTATAAAGGCTGCAAACATCGATGGTGCCAATAATGCTCTGGGCGGTTAGGGATGTGTCCTCTAGGCGGTTCAAGAAGTCTGTTGAGTCCTTGATGTATGAGGTGGCTTTGACAGCTAGTGGTTGCAGGTGGTAATCAATAAAAGATGAAATTCTTTCTGTGTGACTTCCAATGGCGGATATGATGGGTCTACCTGGGTTATTGGTTTAGTGGATTTTGGGGAGAAGGTTTAATTCAGCCGTTCTGAAGACAGTTGGGGTCATGAAGTTGACGATTTTGTCTTCAATGAATCCAGGTTTTTTGTTGAGGATTAGGAATTCTCTGATGGTTTTAGCGAATTTGGGGGTGAGGTCTTTTTAGCTCATCAGGCCTGAAAGGCCCGATGGGCTTATGGCATGGGATGGCGTCCGTCCGTCCGTCCGTCCGTAAACTTTTCACTTTTTCGACTTCTTCTCCAGAACCAATGAATCTAGAGATCTGAAATTTTATGTACAGACTCCTTGGTCAATGGGGATTCTAAATTGTAGATTTGGTGATCAAGTGACCCCAAATAAGGGCCTAATAGGCCATAACCTAAAATCCTATTTTCATCTTCTTCTCCAGAATGAAAAGACCTAGAAGACTGAAATGTTGTGTACAGACTCTTTAGCCAATGGAGATTCTAAATTGTAGATTAGGTGACCCTGTGACCCCAAATAAGGGCCTCACAGACCATTACCTAAAATCCTATTTTCATCTTCTTCTCCAGAATGAAAATACCTAGAAGAGTGAAATGTTGTGTACAGACTCTTTAGCCAATGGAGATTCTAAATTGTAGATTAGGTGACCCTGTGACCCCAAATAAGGACCTCACAGGCCATTACCTAAAATCCTGTTTTCATCGTTTTCTCCGGAACAAAAAGACCTAGAAGGCTGTAATATTGTATGCAAACTCTTTAGCCAATGGGGTTTCTAACTTGTAAATTTGGTGACCCTGTGACCCCAAATATGGGCCACAGCCTAAAAAAAAACCTTTGAAAATGAATTTTGAACTGATATTTTATGACACTTCACTCACTATGTCGACTTGCGATAACCATCTACATTGTGGACATGTTTGTCAAATTGATGTAATCAATGTGAAATGAGAACTATTGAATAGCCTATGAACTGAAAATTGTGACAAGCGACAAAGGATTAAATTGAAGAGGAGTGAAGAATTCTTTTATTTTAGATGATATATGTGAACTGCATATGACTGGTTATGAAATGATAAAATAAGATTATTTTCATCTTTTTCTCCAGAACGAAAAGACCTAGAAGGCTGTCATGTTGTGTAAAGAGTCTTTAGCCAATGGAGATTCTAAACTGTAGATTTGGTAACCCTGTGGCCCCAAATAAGGACCTCACAGGCCATTACCTAAAATCCTGTTTTCATCGTTTTCTCCGGAACAAAAAGACTAAGAAGGCTGTAATATTGTATGCAAACTCTTTAGCCAATGGGGATTCTAACTTGTAAATTTGGTGACCCTGTGACCCCAAATATGGGCCACAGCCTAAAAAAAACCTTTGAAAATGAATTTTGTACTGATATTTTATGACACTTCACTCACTATATACTTGAAATATATGTCGACTTGAGATAACCATCTACATTGTGGACATGTTTGTCAAATTGATGTAATCAATGTGAAATGAGAACTATTGAATAGCCTATAAACTGAAAATTGTGGATATTATAAAAAGAAAGGCCCTCACAGTTCAAAACATAAAAACTATTTTCATCTTCTTCTCCAGAACAAACTAGAAGGAATATTGCGTTCAGAATGTATAGATGTTTGGATGAAAAGGCTTAGAACCATTAAAATTGTGCAGAGATTATTTAGCCAAGGGGATTCTAAATTGTACTATGTACCATGGGATTCATCACATTCCCTGTTCTCTCTAAGCCTTATACAGTTAGATCACTGCTGCCAGTGTTTAGTGCAAGCCAGAGTCTATTACATAATTTGGCGGTAAACCACAAAAAACACAGCTGGCCAAGGGGTCAGAATATTGCATAATCTCGTGTGTGGTGACCTTGCTGAGTGCTCTCTCTCAATTTCAAGACTAAGATGTGTCAGGGTTAGGGATTGTGCTTTATATTGAGACATCATCATCAAACACAATAAACCCTGATGAGCTACAGAGCCCATGGCTCTATTTTTAGCTCATCAGGCCTGAAAGGCCCGATGGGCTTATGGCATGGCATGGTGTCCAGCGTCCGTCCGTCCGTCCATCCGTCCGTCCGTCCATCCGTCCGTCCGTCCATCCGTAAACTTTTCGCTTTTTCGACTTCTTCTCCAGAACCAATGACTCCACAGAGCTGAAATTTTATGTGCAGACTCCTTGGCCAATGGGGATTCTAAATTGTATATTTCGTGACCCCATGACCCCAAATGGGGTCACAGGGGTCACATCCATAAAAACCTATTTTCATCTTCTTCTCCAGTTCCAAAAGGTCTAGAGAGCTGAAAAGTTGTGTGCAGACTCCTTGGCCCATCGGGATTCTAAATTGTAGATTTCGTGACCCCATGACCCCAAATGGGGTCACAGGGGTCACATCCTTAAAAACCTATTTTCATCTTCTTCTCCAGTTCCAAAAGTTCTAGAGAGCTGAAAAGTTGTGTGCAGACTCCTTGGGTAATGGGGATTCTAAATTGTAGATTTCGTGACCCCGTGACCTCAAATGGGGTCACATGGGTCACATCCTTAAATACCTATTTTCATCTTCTTCTCCAGTTCCAAAAGGTCTAGAGAGCTGAAAAGTTGTGTGCAGACTCCTTTGGTAATGGGGATTCTTAATTGTAGATTTCGTGTGACCCCGTGACCTCAAATGGGGTCACAGAGGTCACAACCCCAAAAACCTATTTTCATCTTCTTCTCCAGTTCCAAAAGGTCTAGAGAGCTGAAAAGTTGTGTAGAGACTCTTTGGTCAAAGGTGATTCTTAATTGTAGGATTGGTGACCCTGTGACTCCAAATACAGGTCACAGGGGTCATGATCTAAAAACCTATTTTTTGCTTGTTAACAATGTATTACTTGAGATAACTTAGATATTCAACCTTAGATAATAAATCAAATCCTGATGAGCTACAGAGCCCATGGCTCTATTTTTAGCTCATCAGGCCTGAAAGGCCCGATGGGCTTATGGCATGGCATGGCGTCCGGCGTCCGGCCGTCCATCCGTCCGTCTGTCCGTCCGTTCGTCCGTCCATCCGTCCGTAAACTTTGCACATTTTCGACTTCTTCTCCAGAACCAATGACTCCACAGAGCTAAAATTTTATGTGCAGACTCCTTGGCCAATGGGGATTCTAAATTGTAGATTTCGTGACCCCGTGACCCCAAATGGGGTCACAGGGGTCACATCCTTAAAAACCTATTTTCATCTTCTTCTCCAGTTCAAAAAGGTCTAGAGAGCTGAAAAGTTGTGTACAGACTCCTTGGCCAATGGGGATTCTAAATTGTACATTTCGTGACCCCATGACCCCAAATGGGGTCACAGGGGTCATATCCTTAAAAACCTATTTTCATCTTCTTCTGCAGTTCCAAAAGGTCTAGAGAGCTGAAAAGTTGTGTACAGACTCCTTGGCCAATGGGGATTCTAAATTGTAGATTTCGTGACCCCATGACCCCAAATGGGGTTACCGGGGTCACAGCCTTAAAAACCTATTTACATCTTCTTCTCCAGTTCCAAAAGGTCTAGAGAGCTGAAAAGTTGTGTACAGACTCCTTGGCCAATGGGGATTCTAAATTGTACATTCTGTGACCCCATGACCCCAAATGGGGTCACAGGGGTCACATCCTTAAAAACCTATTTTCATCTTCTTCTCCGGTTCCAAAAGGTCAAAAGAGCTGAAAAGTTGTGTGCAGACTCCTTGGCCAATGGGGATACTAAATTGTACATTTCGTGACCCCATGACCCCAAATGGGGTCACAGGGGTCACATCCTTAAAAACCGTTTTTCATCTTCTTCTCCGGTTCCAAAAGGTCTAGAGAGCTGAAAAGTTGTGTGCAGACTCCTTGGCCAATGAGGATTCTAAATTGTAGATTTCGTGACCCCTTGACCCCAAATGGGGTCACAGGGGTCACATCCTTGAAAACCTTTTTTCATCTTCTTCTCCAGTTCCAAAAAGTCAAGAGACTTGAAAAGTTGTGTGCAGACTCCTTGGCCAATGGGGATTCTAAATTGTAGATTTCGTGACCCCATGACCCCAAATGGGGTCACAGGGGTCACATCCTTAAAAACCGTTTTTCATCTTCTTCTCCAGTTCCAAAAGGTCAAGAGAGCTGAAAAGTTGTGTACAGACTCCTTGGCCAATGGGGATTCGAAATTGTAGATTTTGTGACCCCATGACCCCAAATGGGGTCACCGGGGTCACATCCTTAAAAACCTATTTTCATCTTCTTCTCCAGTTCAAAAAGGTCTAGAGAGCTGAAAAGTTGTGTACAGACTCCTTGGCCAATGGGGATTCTAAATTGTACATTTCGTGACCCCATGACCCCAAATGGGGTCACAGGGGTCACATCCTTAAAAACCTATTTTCATCTTCTTCTGCAGTTCCAAAAGGTCTAGAGAGCTGAAAAGTTGTGTACAGACTCCTTGGCCAATGGGGATACTAAATTGTAGATTTCGTGACCCCATGACCACAAATGGGGTCACAGGGGTCACATCCTTAAAAACCTATTTTCATCTTCTTCTCCAGTTCCAAAAGGTCAAGAGAGCTGAAAAGTTGTGTACAGACTCCTTGGCCAATGGGGATTCTAAATTGTAGATTTCGTGACCCCATGACCCCAAATGGGGTTACCGGGGTCACATCCTTAAAAACCTATTTACATCTTCTTCTCCAGTTCCAAAAGGTCTAGAGAGCTGAAAAGTTGTGTACAGACTCCTTGGCCAATGGGGATACTAAATTGTACATTCTGTGACCCCATGACCCCAAATGGGGTTACAGGGGTCACATCCTTAAAAACCTATTTTCATCTTCTTCTCCGGTTCCAAAAGGTCAAAAGAGCTGAAAAGTTGTGTGCAGACTCCTTGGCCAATGGGGATACTAAATTGTACATTTCGTGACCCCATGACCCCAAATGGGGTCACAGGGGTCACATCCTTAAAAACCGTTTTTCATCTTCTTCTCCGGTTCCAAAAGGTCTAGAGAGCTGAAAAGTTGTGTGCAGACTCCTTGGCCAATGGGGATTCTAAATTGTAGATTTCGTGACCCCTTGACCCCAAATGGGGTCACAGGGGTCACATCCTTAAAAACCTTTTTTCATCTTCTTCTCCAGTTCCAAAAAGTCAAGAGACTTGAAAAGTGGTGTGCAGACTCCTTGGCCAATGGGGATTCGAAATTGTAGATTTTGTGACCCCATGACCCCAAATGGGGTCACCGGGGTCACATCCTTAAAAACCTATTTTCATCTTCTTCTCCAGTTCAAAAAGGTCTAGAGAGCTGAAAAGTTGTGTACAGACTCCTTGGCCAATGGGGATTCTAAATTGTACATTTCGTGACCCCATGACCCCAAATGGGGTCACAGGGGTCACATCCTTAAAAACCTATTTTCATCTTCTTCTGCAGTTCCAAAAGGTCTAGAGAGCTGAAAAGTTGTGTACAGACTCCTTGGCCAATGGGGATACTAAATTGTAGATTTCGTGACCCCATGACCACAAATGGGGTCACAGGGGTCACATCCTTAAAAACCTATTTTCATCTTCTTCTCCAGTTCCAAAAGGTCAAGAGAGCTGAAAAGTTGTGTACAGACTCCTTGGCCAATGGGGATTCTAAATTGTAGATTTCGTGACCCCATGACCCCAAATGGGGTTACCGGGGTCACATCCTTAAAAACCTATTTACATCTTCTTCTCCAGTTCCAAAAGGTCTAGAGAGCTGAAAAGTTGTGTACAGACTCCTTGGCCAATGGGGATACTAAATTGTACATTCTGTGACCCCATGACCCCAAATGGGGTTACAGGGGTCACATCCTTAAAAACCTATTTTCATCTTCTTCTCCGGTTCCAAAAGGTCAAAAGAGCTGAAAAGTTGTGTGCAGACTCCTTGGCCAATGGGGATACTAAATTGTACATTTCGTGACCCCATGACCCCAAATGGGGTCACAGGGGTCACATCCTTAAAAACCGTTTTTCATCTTCTTCTCCGGTTCCAAAAGGTCTAGAGAGCTGAAAAGTTGTGTGCAGACTCCTTGGCCAATGGGGATTCTAAATTGTAGATTTCGTGACCCCTTGACCCCAAATGGGGTCACAGGGGTCACATCCTTAAAAACCTTTTTTCATCTTCTTCTCCAGTTCCAAAAAGTCAAGAGACTTGAAAAGTGGTGTGCAGACTCCTTGGCCAATGGGGATTCGAAATTGTAGATTTTGTGACCCCATGACCCCAAATGGGGTCACCGGGGTCACATCCTTAAAAACCTATTTTCATCTTCTTCTCCAGTTCAAAAAGGTCTAGAGAGCTGAAAAGTTGTGTACAGACTCCTTGGCCAATGGGGATTCTAAATTGTACATTTCGTGACCCCATGACCCCAAATGGGGTCACAGGGGTCACATCCTTAAAAACCTATTTTCATCTTCTTCTGCAGTTCCAAAAGGTCTAGAGAGCTGAAAAGTTGTGTACAGACTCCTTGGCCAATGGGGATACTAAATTGTAGATTTCGTGACCCCATGACCACAAATGGGGTCACAGGGGTCACATCCTTAAAAACCTATTTTCATCTTCTTCTCCAGTTCCAAAAGGTCAAGAGAGCTGAAAAGTTGTGTACAGACTCCTTGGCCAATGGGGATTCTAAATTGTAGATTTCGTGACCCCATGACCCCAAATGGGGTTACCGGGGTCACATCCTTAAAAACCTATTTACATCTTCTTCTCCAGTTCCAAAAGGTCTAGAGAGCTGAAAAGTTGTGTACAGACTCCTTGGCCAATGGGGATACTAAATTGTACATTCTGTGACCCCATGACCCCAAATGGGGTTACAGGGGTCACATCCTTAAAAACCTATTTTCATCTTCTTCTCCGGTTCCAAAAGGTCAAAAGAGCTGAAAAGTTGTGTGCAGACTCCTTGGCCAATGGGGATACTAAATTGTACATTTCGTGACCCCATGACCCCAAATGGGGTCACAGGGGTCACATCCTTAAAAACCGTTTTTCATCTTCTTCTCCGGTTCCAAAAGGTCTAGAGAGCTGAAAAGTTGTGTGCAGACTCCTTGGCCAATGGGGATTCTAAATTGTAGATTTCGTGACCCCTTGACCCCAAATGGGGTCACAGGGGTCACATCCTTAAAAACCTTTTTTCATCTTCTTCTCCAGTTCCAAAAAGTCAAGAGACTTGAAAAGTGGTGTGCAGACTCCTTGGCCAATGGGGATTCTAAATTGTAGATTTCGTGACCCCTTGACCCCAAATGGGGTCACCGGGGTCACATCCTTAAAAACCTATTTTCATCTTCTTCTCCAGTTCAAAAAGGTCTAGAGAGCTGAAAAGTTGTGTACAGACTCCTTGGCCAATGGGGATTCTAAATTGTACATTTCGTGACCCCATGACCCCAAATGGGGTCACAGGGGTCACATCCTTAAAAACCTATTTTCATCTTCTTCTGCAGTTCCAAAAGGTCTAGAGAGCTGAAAAGTTGTGTACAGACTCCTTGGCCAATGGGGATACTAAATTGTAGATTTCGTGACCCCATGACCACAAATGGGGTCACAGGGGTCACATCCTTAAAAACCTATTTTCATCTTCTTCTCCAGTTCCAAAAGGTCAAGAGAGCTGAAAAGTTGTGTACAGACTCCTTGGCCAATGGGGATTCTAAATTGTAGATTTCGTGACCCCATGACCCCAAATGGGGTTACCGGGGTCACATCCTTAAAAACCTATTTACATCTTCTTCTCCAGTTCCAAAAGGTCTAGAGAGCTGAAAAGTTGTGTACAGACTCCTTGGCCAATGGGGATACTAAATTGTACATTCTGTGACCCCATGACCCCAAATGGGGTTACAGGGGTCACATCCTTAAAAACCTATTTTCATCTTCTTCTCCGGTTCCAAAAGGTCAAAAGAGCTGAAAAGTTGTGTGCAGACTCCTTGGCCAATGGGGATACTAAATTGTACATTTCGTGACCCCATGACCCCAAATGGGGTCACAGGGGTCACATCCTTAAAAACCGTTTTTCATCTTCTTCTCCGGTTCCAAAAGGTCTAGAGAGCTGAAAAGTTGTGTGCAGACTCCTTGGCCAATGGGGATTCTAAATTGTAGATTTCGTGACCCCTTGACCCCAAATGGGGTCACAGGGGTCACATCCTTAAAAACCTTTTTTCATCTTCTTCTCCAGTTCCAAAAAGTCAAGAGACTTGAAAAGTGGTGTGCAGACTCCTTGGCCAATGGGGATTCTAAATTGTAGATTTCGTGACTCCTTGACCCTAAATGGGGTCACAGGGGTCATATCCTTAAAAACCTTTTTTCATCTTCTTCTCCAGTTCCAAAAAGTCAAGAGAGTTGAATAGTTGTGTGCAGACTCTTGGTCAATGGGGATTCTAAATTGTAGATTTGGTGACCCTGTGACCCCAAATAAGGGCCCTAGGGGTCATAACCTAAAAAGCTATTTTCATCTTCTTCTCCAGAACCAATGACTCCAGAGAGCTGAAATTATATGTACAGATTCCTTGGCTAATGGGGATTCTAACTTGTAAATTTGGTGACCCTGTGACCACAAATATGGGCCACAGCCTAAAAAACCTTTGAAAATGAAGTTTAAACTGATATTTTATGACTACTTCAATCACTTTATTTGAAATATAAGTCGACTTGAGATAACAATCTACATTGTGGACATGTTTGTCAAATTGATGTCATCAATGTGAAATGAGAACTATTGAATAGCCTATGAACTGAAAATTTTGACAAGTCATAAAGGACTAAATTGAAGAGGAGTTAAGAATTCTATTATGTTACATGAGATATATGAACTGCATATGACTGGTGATGAAATGATAAGATAAGATTATTTTCATCTTCCTCTCCAGAACGAAAAGATCTAGAAGATTGTCATTATATGTACAGATTCCTTGGCTAATGGGGATTCTAAATTGTAGATTTGGTGACCCTGTGTCCCAAAATAAGGGCCTCACAGGCCATTATCTAAAATCCTGTTTTCATCTTTTTCCCCGGAACAAAAAGACCTAGAAGGCTGTAATATTGTATGCAAACTCTTAAGCCAATGGGGATTCTAACTTGTAAATTTGGTGACCCTGTGACCACAAATATGGGCCACAGCCTAAAAAACCTTTGAAAATGAATTTGAACTGATATTTTATGACTACTTCAATTACTTTATTTGAAATGTATGTTGACTTGAGATAACAATCTACATTGTGGACATGTTTGCAAATTGATGTTATCAATGTGAAATGAGAACTATTGAATAGCCTATGAACTGAAAATTGTGACAAGTCATAAAGGACTAAATTGAAGACGGTTAAGAATTCTATTATTTTACATGAGATATGTGAACTGCATATGACTGGTGATGAAATGATAAGATAAGATTATTTTCATCTTCCTCTCCAGAACGAAAAGACCTAGAAGGTCGTCATGTTGTGTAATGAGTCTTTAGCCAATGGAGATTCTAAATTGTAGATTTGGTGACGCTGTGGCCCCAAATAAGTGCCTCACAGGCCATTACCTAAAATTATGTTTTCATCTTTTTCTCCGGAACAAAAAGATCTAGAACGCTGTAATATTGTATGCAAACTCTGTTGTAATATTGTATGCAAACTCTTTAGCCAATGGGGATTCTAACTTGTAAATTTGGTGATTCTGTGACCCCAAATATTGGCCACAGCCTAAAAAACCTTTGAAAATGAATTTTGAAACTACCTACAAGAGTTTGTGATACCACATCTTCTTTTCCAATAAAGAAAAATAAATGAAGATGGGGAAAACAAAATTTAAAATATGTAATTTACTGGCTGTGAGTCCAGGGTCTGCATGTTGTGTAATTGCAGGTGTTGACCTGGGGAGTGACCACTCCCTGGCAGAGATGCAAACAGCAGCTAATACACGGAGGTTTCAGGTTACTTCTCTGCTGTGTTACTCATTTAGTCTTACACTCAGATGCTCAATAGAATTTATTAATTAAATATTGAAAAGGAGCCTATGAAACTATGAGCCAATGAGAAACAGGATTTTTAGAAACAAATAGGGGCTCTTTTTCATTATGTAATAAATGTTGATAATTCCAGAATAAAAATAAGAAGTAAAACAAAAAACTGCAAAGGTCTACATTATTTATAATGAGTATGGATTAATGTGTAACCAATTTTGATAAAAACTTTTAAATTTGATGACTGGGCAATGATTTATTATGTGATAATCTTAATCTTTACAATAGAGATAATTAATAATATGATTCCTGATGAGCTTCAGAGCCAGTGGCTCTATTTTTTGGTTTTGCGGTAGTACTTGGTGTCTTCTAACTGTCTGTAGCCCTCTGCTAGATAATCTTTGAGGTTGAGTACGACGATAGCTCCTCCTTTATCAGCGGGTTTGATGATGATATCCTTTTTGGTTTTGAATTTCTTGAGGGTTTCCATGTCCTCACGTGTTAGGTTATGGTGGCGGAATCGTTGCAGTGGTTGGTTGATGGATTCGGAGAGAAAACACAGTGACGTCAGCCGCCTCCTCATACCGTGGAAAACGCCTAGAGACCAGATATGAAACTAGATCAGTTTTTTTTATCAGATTTTTGGGTGTCACAGCATTGAAAACTTTCCTTTTGCTTCGTAAAAAACCCACTGAAAGGACTGATTGTGAACTCGTGGCCATGCATTATGGAACGCAGCACAAACATTTCTAAATATTTTTTTCAAAATAGTTTTGTTATTTGTCATTAGGAAGGGTATAACTACAGGTAAAAAGTGTTCGTACTTATTTGCGATGCTTAGTTACTGAGTAATATCAATATCACTACCCTCTGGAATCAAATTCTGAATTTTCACACATTGGATCACTCTTCCTACATCATAATATCACAATTGTCATTCTATTGTGTACTTTAAGTCTGTTGCAGTATTGTGACATGTCACAAAGGTTCACAAATATAATATAGACTACTTTTTATTAATGTTTTCAATGCTAAACATGTCTGCCACGCCCACTTCATCGTTTACAAAACCATGAAAAGACAAAGCATGCCAACTCTTCAATGAGTGTACTTGTAGTCCATGGGCTGGGATAGGTGACCCTGCCCCCCCTGGGGGAATTTTGAAGACTATATTTTTCTGAAAGCTTATCATGTGTACATTCAAATTCTAAGTGTTTGCAGCCTGGCGGTGAGGTTTTTTTCCCGCCAAGACCCCCAAAAGGGGGTCAAGGGGGTAAAAATTAAAAAAAAATTAAAATTCTTTTTTATTTACAAAAACACTCTATTGTCCGTACTTTATCACTGACAATAAAGATATGTAAGTTATATTCATCAGTTAAAGCTACAGGAAGGTTTGAACTTTTAAAAGTGCATTGCCGCTAAGGGGAAATTCAAACTTTAAAGCCTTTTTTCTACACTTTGTAGTTGATAGCTGTTTTAAGTAAGAATTCAAGCTTCATGAGAGTTTGTAAGGGATGAGTTCAGTGTATTATATTCTATATTCTTTATTCAACTATATTCACAGCATGAAAACACATTTTGATGACTTATTGTCCTTTAGGAATTGAATAGATTTAGGTACAATAATCTATAGATAGTCATGTAATGTTATGTCGAATCATATAATAAATTATCTATAATATCTCAATAATCTCAACTTAATCTTCAATATTCCATGGTCAACAAACATACATATTATTTTCTTATTTATATTTGTGATTTTTTAAATGTTATTGAAACATATATTTTTAATGTAACAAACTACAACCATGACAACCAGAAATTCAACTTTTTACATCTGTTGAAAGTTAATGCATTGTTTCCCACATTGTGTATTTAAAAAAACCATATATCTCAATAAATATGTTTAAACAATTTCTTAAAATTCAACATTCATCTCAGGACCAGTTCTGAACAAAGACTTTAACATAAGTTGTATGGAAACACTAAGTGAGTTGTCTCCCTTTATGGCAAAGATCATGTCTACCTGATAGCAGACGGCATTTTTCTCAACTCATGTATGCTGTTTTTCTGTTAATTTGGTAAGTATATTATTACTTCTTTTATTACATGAAACAATAAATGAACTAAAAAGAATGATATACAATCAATTATAATGAATATAATATGTAAATTTTATAGATATTGCATGAACATTGATGAAATTCAGAGGTTTCATTTTGTGTAAACATGAACTCATGAGGTGAAATTTAAACTCTTCTGTCAAAAGCAATGCATTTATCCTGATTTAGAACACAAAAATTGATGATACTTTTAAAAAAAACCAGTCAAATTGTCCTATAAAGTAATAAAAATCAAAACAAAATCTTGGCAAACTTTTCTACTAGATACTATTTTCCTAACAACTACTATTTAATCAACATTCATGTTGAGACCTTCAAATGAACACTAAATATATTAATGCTTACATATGAAAATTAGTTCACCCACAACATAATTGTTATTTTTTCTTATTTTAAATTTCACCTCATGAGTTCATGTTTACACAAAATGAAACCTCTGAATTTCATCAATGTTCATGCAATATCTATAAAATTTACATATTATATTCATTATAATTGATTGTATATCATTCTTTTTAGTTCATTTATTGTTTCATGTAATAAAAGAAGTAATAATATACTTACCAAATTAACAGAAAAACAGCATACATGAGTTGAGAAAAATGCCGTCTGCTATCAGGTAGACATGATCTTTGCCATAAAGGGAGACAACTCACTTAGTGTTTCCATACAACTTATGTTAAAGTCTTTGTTCAGAACTGGTCCTGAGATGAATGTTGAATTTTAAGAAATTGTTTAAACATATTTATTGAGATATATGGTTTTTTTAAATACACAATGTGGGAAACAATGCATTAACTTTCAACAGATGTAAAAAGTTGAATTTCTGGTTGTCATGGTTGTAGTTTGTTACATTAAAAATATATGTTTCAATAACATTTAAAAAATCACAAATATAAATAAGAAAATAATATGTATGTTTGTTGACCATGGAATATTGAAGATTAAGTTGAGATTATTGAGATATTATAGATAATTTATTATATGATTCGACATAACATTACATGACTATCTATAGATTATTGTACCTAAATCTATTCAATTCCTAAAGGACAATAAGTCATCAAAATGTGTTTTCATGCTGTGAATATAGTTGAATAAAGAATATAGAATATAATACACTTAACTTATCCCTTACAAACTCTCATGAAGCTTGAATTCTTACTTAAAACAACTATCAACTACAAAGTGTAGAAAAAAAGGCTTTAAAGTTTGAATTTCCCCTTAGCGGCAATGCACTTTTAAAAGTTCAAACCTTCCTGTAGCTTTAACTGATGAATATAACTTACATATCTTTATTGTCAGTGATAAAGTACGGACAATAGAGTGTTTTTGTAAATAAAAAAGAATTTTAATTTTTTTTTAATTTTTACCCCCTTGACCCCCTTTTGGGGGTCTTGGCGGGAAAAAAACCTCACCGCCAGGCTGTAAACACTTAGAATTTGAATGTACACATGATAAGCTTTCAGAAAAATATAGTCTTCAAAATTCCCCCGGGGGGGCAGGGTCACCTATCCCAGCCCATGGACTACAAGTACACTCATTGAAGAGTTGGCATGCTTTGTCTTTTCATGGTTTTGTAAACGATGAAGTGGGCGTGGCAGACATGTTTAGCATTGAAAACATTAATAAAAAGTAGTCTATATTATATTTGTGAACCTTTGTGACATGTCACAATACTGCAACAGACTTAAAGTACACAATAGAATGACAATTGTGATATTATGATGTAGGAAGAGTGATCCAATGTGTGAAAATTCAGAATTTGATTCCAGAGGGTAGTGATATTGATATTACTCAGTAACTAAGCATCGCAAATAATGTCTTTGTTGTAACAATATTACCAATGATAAATGTGACTGTAAGAAATATCATTTTTTAAACAAAAGAATTAGTTCACTCATATACCGTCACTTTCAACATTGGTAAAAGAAAATAGCTTCAAAAGAGTAAAATCAGTTTCAGAGATACGCTTCAAAAGGACAATATGACAATTTTACAAATATTACATTTTGTCATAATTTGATGATAACAAAAACAAAATTAATATATTGGTAGTATGGTTAAAATGTCGAAATTGTCATAAAGCCAACATCTGTATTTGAGGAGATATGATCAAGACAAAATACTTCCTCATAGACTTGCTGTTCAGGCCATGGAACCACAAAAAAGAAATTCATTTAAATGGGATCCTGGGATCATGGTTGACATCTTTAAAGGGGGACAAGTCTCACGAGTGTCATCCCAAATGGACCACCGCTAACGAGCCCGTTACGTAATTTATTTTATGGGTATACCGGTCACGTGAATCAAACTGGGCTTCTGCCGAGCGAGCTCGTCAATGTCTAAGCGGGGAATTTCCCCTTTTGACACGCGATCGCTGATTGGCTGTTTCATCTCACTGCACACCGACATGTACACCTTGTCCTGAGTTTTTCACGCTTCTGATGTCGTATTTGAAGAGTTAAAAAATTCTATTGATATTATTAGTACTGACAATATAACATCTTGAAATGAAATTAATAGAAATATTTTCAACTCGAAATTATTTGACAGGTTGTTGATACATATTTCGGAATTTACCTCTACATTAAAACTTCACATACGGGATTAAATGTAAATGTAATAAAGCGTATATATTACTTAAACGGCATGTATTTCAAGATGATACATGGAAATGGTGATTGACAAACAGGGTTACAGGTACACACACATTTATCATTGCTATACTGCATGTAATGTTCGTCCAGGATTGTGATTTCAACAAGTTTGTTACAATATGTTTGGTGAAACCAGCATGTCCTCACAGAGACACTAGCTTGCAACACAAGGCACACTGGTCACTGTAATATGTATACCCCCGACAACTTTGTACTCGTATATTCGTATATGATACTTCAACAATTACCAAGTACTGCAGGTACAGTTTGTTTCTTGAAATAACACACAGGCTCCAGCTATCTTAAAGAAGTCGTTGTTCATCAATATATGTTATTTAAGTTGTATAATGGACACAATTATGAAGAACTGTGCAATGTTTAAAAGTAGTCAAGGTGGTAAAATATTATTTATCAGTAGATTTAAATGGGAATTTTGTTATTTGTATGTTTGGCGTTATGACGAACGATCCAGAAAGTTGAGTTTGAAATACGAAAATGTCATGTAGTAAATTCGTCATTTAAAGTAGCCTTGGAGAGTTTGCTGATTATTCATTACAAGCCTTTTTAACGCATAGCACTCTCTTAATATAAAAACTGTAGATGAACACGGTCCATGTAGATGTCCTTGGATGTTTGTTTTATTCTGACAAATTGAACAATTCTACAAAATACAGTATGTTAGTATAACCTCCCTTTGCGACGCTAGAGAGGGCGCTGCAAGGAAGCTTCCGCTTGAGATCGAGAGAGCACATGCAGATTTACCACGTTAGTAAAAATAAAAGCTTAATTCCCATACATTACAGAGAAAATGACGAAATTGTAGGTAAAATGAAAGTGGGTGGACTCAGATAATCTGATAGGCGCAGAAAAAGCGACGTGTAAGCGTTATTTAAGCTAGCTGGGAAGGTTACGGTAACGTGTTGAAATCAGGAAAACCACATATCATGATGCGCCAGTGATCAAGACAAGCGCGGTGGCGAAATTACGGGTTTTCAAGCTCTTAGAAGGTGATTTTAATACCCATATTTGGGTATAATTACAAAGTTGAGCCCATATCCCACATATGGGGGGTATCCTGAACGACGAGTTGCAAAAAAACAAGTCGCCATCCATGAGGTGAATTTGAAGAAACGTCGTTTGTGGTGTCGTGAAAGGAGACTTTGGACTGTTGCTCAAAACTGGAAAAACTTTATATTTTCGGATGTAATCGGTGCTGACAAGCGTATATCTACAATGGTGTTGGCACTATCACACCAGTAGAAGGTAACATAAATGCTGCCAAGTATATAGATACAATAGAAAACAATTTTTGGCCAGTTATAGTGCGACATTTTCCAAATGATGACTATGTGTTCATGGATGACAATGCTCCCGTTCATCGGCGATCGGGCTCGTGCAGCAGTCGATGACTATAAGGAATAAGGAGGAAAATCACATCCACAGTACAACTTGGCCTGTTGGAGTGTAAACTGAAGTTATTAAGTTTATGATCCAGTTTGCATTTTATGTGCTCTTCATAAGTTCAGATAGTTATGTTTTACCTATTCGTTTTAGCGGTAGATGTCAAAATAGTAAAAATATGATCTCCCTTTGTTTTAACGCGCATGTGCTTGAATCTTGTTACTTATAATGTTACGGCCGATATGACAAGTTGTACAGAACTGTATTAAAGTTTTAACCCCAAGTGGATGCCTCTGTCGTGTCTTGGAAGGACAAACCCGAGACAAGATGTCAACATGGCCCCCATAATCTCCAGATTTGAATGTAATAGAAAATATCTGGCTTCGTCTGAAAAGAGAGCTCCAGCCATTCGCCGCAACCATTACCAATTACCATTACCACATTACCGTACTATATGGAATAACCTGTGCGTAGACTTCATCAGATAACTTTATGACACGATTCCAAGTCTACCGCGTGAAGTAATACGAATGAAGGGTCAGATGACCAAATATTAAGGTAAGACATGCAATAATTAAGAAGATAAACAATTTTTAATATGCCCCTCCCACCACTGATAATGACGTCGTGATAACCAAAATCACGAATACATAATATGGCCACAGACTGTACCTTTCAAAGGGGCGTAACTCTAAATTTCCGACAGCGTTCGGCTATGCTTGATTCAGGACCCGGCGCACTGACCGGCGTATGATGCAGGAAGCGGCGTAACCGGCGTATCACTTGATTGAAACCCGGCGCACGCCTCAGGCGTTATCCGAATGCACCGGTTTGAAATGACCGGCGAAGGCGGCGTATAATGGCGGACAAATGTTCTCCTTGTGACATTCAATAAATATTTTTGAATAAATATGCCTTTGCCAATTAGATAGTTGACTGATGTATTTTAGGATATTGCCAGTTCTACACAACAGTGCATTGCAAGCTAATAAAATGTTAATCCAGGTTTTGAAATAACTTCCCCAAAATACTTGTATGATATAAATGACATAGATTTATTGAAGCTAGTTCAGGGACGATGACCTCTTCCTGTCTGTACGCCGATACACTTGTTTCCACTTATGCCTAGTCCAGGAACGGTGTACGCCGGACACGTGGTCTGTATATAAGCTGCTCAAACGAATCAAGCATAGCCTTTGACCACAAACTAAAATAGTAAAAGGGACCGAATGACAGTGTAGACCTACTGTATAGGATTGTTAGGATATGTTAGGATTGCTATCAAATTAACGAATGACAGTGTAGACCTACTGTATAGGATTGTTAGGATATGTTAGGATTGCTATCAAATTAACGAGGTCAAACTCAAAGTAAAATCAATAAATTGATTTTGTTATTTATTGAGCACAGTGGCGTACTGTAGTGTTGAGCTCAGTGACGTAGTGGTTTAATAGCAATGTTCGAATCCCGGTTTAGAGACTAAAATGTTAGACCTAGGTCTCATGCTGTGTTGTGTCCCTGGGCAAGGCACTTCATCCACATTGCACTCAGTTCACCCATCTGCTTAATTTAAATGGGTACCTGAAATCGGGAAGTACAGATCTATATGGTTGTGCGGAGCGCTAAGTAGCGGTACAATTCCTTCGGGGTAATAAGGTACCGCCCATGAACAGTGCTTGCATTGGATATTAGGCGTTAAACTGTATATTTAGTATTATTAAACTTTTAGCCCTTGTCCACTCAATGCGAAATGTAATATGATATACAGACAATACAATTTTGTATAAACTTAAAGATAGGGTTCTATTGGGTATTTTTTGTGGCAACAAAATTCGAGAGGACATTCTATTTACTCGTATACGGTATTAGTACACATGTACATATTTAATCCCAGTCCGACATTTGATAGATTATAGCGCATGTTAATTAACAATTAACATTTTGTGATAATTGCTGGACAATTACAATCTGGAAGGTATAGACCTACGTTTCTAAAATTTGTATGCTTAAAATTGTCAGAAAACGGCCCACTTCTCTTGCAACAGCATATGTCTGTAATATTTTCACTTTTTCAACTTCTTCTCCAGAACCAGTGTCCTTAGAGAGCTGAAATGTTGTGTACAGACTCTTTGGCCAATGAGAATTCTAAATTGTAGATTTGGTGACCCTGTGACTCCAAATATTAAATACTCACTTGTTACATAACCTCTATATCTCACACAAGCAATATCTCCTGTGGAACACTGGATGATAATACTTTTTTGGGCTAGAGTCAAGGTTTCAAAACTACAGGCTTTCGGTGGATGCAAGCAAGGTGATCTGGTTTGAAGTGTTTGGAATCTCTGGTGTATGTTAAAGGTGATCTGGTTTGAAATACTTGGAACCTCTGATGTATGTTAAAGGTGATCTGGTTTGAAATACTTGGAACCTCTGGGGTATGTTAAAGGTGATATGGTTTGAAGTGCTTGGAACCTCTGGTGTATGTTAAAGGTGATCTGGTTTGAAGTGCTCGGAACCTCTGGTGTATGTTAAAGGTGATCTGGTTTGAAGTGCTTGGAACCTCTGGGGTATGTTAAAGGTGATCTGGTTTGAAGTGCTTGGAACCTCTGGTGTATGTTAAAGGTGATCTGGTTTGAAGTGCTTGGAACCTCTGATGTATGTTAAAGGTGATCTGATTTGAAGTGCTTGGTACCTCTGGTGTATGTTAAAGGTGATCTGGTTTGAAATACTTGGAACCTCTGGTGTATGTGTAGTAGTGTGTAGGAAACTCTTAGTCCAAAAGAGAAGACCAACTACTAGGGATGTGAGGCTTGACACAGTTTATTACCAATCTATGTTCTGAACCCTGAAATACAGGAGTATAACAATATTAAAACATGGTACACAAACACACTCATTGCAACAAATCACTGTATCAACTTGACATATTTAGCATTATAAAAACATAATTATCATCCAATTACACAATACATTCTTAGATACAACATCAGTGTGAAGTATTACATCACATCATCCATATTACCATAAATAGAATCACCTTGATAATCAGCATGTGTAACATACACACATACATATAGAACTCAACTTATTCGCATTACAATAAATAGCAATGCATTATTACACATTATGTATATAGAATCATGACACACATGATAACTCATATATCTTATTCACATCGTAAATGTAAACATACTGGATACTTATTGATACAAAATACATGAAATACATATGCAAATATAAAATACATGAAACCATGAAACTCACCGCTGCGTGACAGCAGGTTCACGATAGATATAAGTCAGTCACAAGTCACAATCACATGGTTATCTAAAAGCAAATAATTAAAACTAATGTAAAAACCTATTTCAATAGCTAGCACACATTCAAACAATCCCTCACCTCAGACACACATTTAAATTTAATGAATGGTTTATGATAAATTAGGTAATATGCATTTAAGTTATGATGGTTAAGATATAAATGATATTAATGCATATGAAAATATAAACCAGACCAATTGCTTACAATGGCCGATACATAAATATAACCTTATTCAATCCAAAGTATTATCTTTAGATGAAAACCTATTTAAATATAAGATTAAAATATGATATATACAATACACAATAACATACAATAATACACAAATAGAAACTAACCTCAGTAATAAGAATATGACTCCTCAAAACTTCCAAGGCACAACTTCAAGAAATAGCCTCCAAAGAATATTCAACCACGATGTTGACCAGCAGAAATGCATCAAACTGACTGACTTGAAATGTTAAAACCTAAATCTTATAACACCCAAAAAGACAATAGAAAGCAAGCTAGACTGTAAGAGAGAGGAGAGTTGAAAGGGAGATAGCTTGGGTATTGAGTGAAGTGCATGTGACAGGGCATGGCCTGGAGTGCAGTGGCTATTGTTAGTTAATACTATGCTAAGCTAATTGTAAATGGTTTGATTTAGTAACTTAACTTGATAGCTAACACATAGAATAAATTAGATTGATAACCTAATACTGAATTATAAACCTTAAAGTATCTAGATCTAATGGAATAAAATGACTTAGCAAACTAATGATTCTTATCACAAGTGCTGATTCTAAAAACACTAACTATGTTAAAATGCTATAAACAACACAACTCCAACTGTCTTTCAACTAGAGTTTAATCATAAATAAATCTATGTACAATTCCAACACTGCCACACACTTCCCCCTCCCAAGAAATGGCGTCCTCGTCATTCCAATCCAAAAAGGGAGCGGAGTATCTGGGAAATGTCTTGCAATGCTCTGGTCCTGGACTCCATGTCTCTCACTCTGTGGCTCATCAGGTACTCTCCAAGATGGTGGTCGAGAATTCCTGTCAGATCTCCGTGGTGGTAATGCAGGAAGCATTCTTCTTCGTCCAGAAGATGGCGTACTTCCAGCATAGGACAGGTTGGCTGGAGTGTCCCTTCCTGGAGTCCTAGTCCCGGTTGATGTGTCGGCTTGCGATTGTGGCACAGCTTCCGGCTCATCTCCGACTTGGGCTTCTAGGTGATCTTCGTCCTCAGGAACAGTCTGTTCCTCAACGGCTTCATCTGGTATCTGGTCCTCTCTGTCTTGAGTAATCTCTTCATCTTCAGGAACTGTATGTTCCTCAACAGTATCTTCCCCTGGTATCTGGTCTTGTCCGTCTTGAACATTAGCTGGGTCTTCTTCTGTGTCTTCTTGCGTAGAAGCCATGTGGTCGTCACCACCAGAAGAGAAACCCTCTGCCTCAAGATGATCATGATTGTCACCAATCACAACTTGGGCAGAGTCATCATCTTCCCCAGCAGGTTTGGCATCAATGACAGGTGTGTCCTCGACATCTGCTGCATCTTCAGACGGCTCAACAAGCACCAAATACACATCCTCTTCTTCTGTTTCTTCTTCATCTTCTCCTTGTTCTGTAACGGTTGGTTCCGAAGTAGGAGGAACTGGTTTGTTCTGGTTCCCTTGCACTGGCACTGGTCTTTGGTTAGTTAGCTGGGGATCAGAGTTCTGGATGAATCCAATGGGTAGTAGATGGTTCCGATGCAATTTCCTCTTGCGTCCTTCACCATTCTCCTTCTGAACAAGGTACACAGGAATTCCAAAGTTGGGTTGATCCAAAACGACATATACATCTTCTTCCCAACGATCTGCGAGTTTGTGCTTCCCATCGAATGCCAAGACTTTCACTAGAACACAATCTCCAATTTCAACTGTGGCTCCTCGAACTTTGAGGTCGTATCCTGCCTTCTGTTTCTCCTGGGACTCTGTGGAGTTGTCCGCTGCTTGCTTGTAGGCTTGCCTCAGTCGTTCTCGAAGGTCCTTGGTATATTGTAGAACTGACTTGTGGGTGTGGCTATGTTCTATCCCAAAGGCAAGGTCTATAGGTAATCTGGGCTCTCTTCCAAACATGAGAAAGAATGGTGTTTGTCCTGTCGACTCATGACGAATGCAATTATAGGCATGGACTAGAGGTCCTACATAGTTCTTCCAATCCCGTTTCTTGTCAGGTGATAGGGTCCCGAGCATGTCACAGAGTGTCCTGTTGAATCTTTCCATCATGCCGTTTCCCATGGGATGGTATGGAGTGGTCCGAGACTTCTTGATGTTAAGCAGAGCACAAAGTTCCTTCATTAGATTCCCTTCAAAGTTGGCACCTTGATCTGTATGTAGTCGTTGTGGAATCCCATAGTGCTGGACGAAATTGGTGTAGAATGCCTCTGCTGTGGTCTTGGCTGTCTGGTTTCGTGTAGGAATGGCCATGGCGTATCTGGTGAAGTGGTCTGTTATCACCAAGATGTTTTCGTATCCTCTAGATGATTCCAGTGATAGAAAGTCCATGCATACAAGCTCTAAGGGCTGGGTGGTCTTGATGCTCACGAGTGGTGCTCTAGCGCTAGTTGGAGACTTCCTTCTGAGGCATCTACCACACTGCTGTATCCATTCTTCTGCATCCTTCTGCATTCCTGGCCAGTAAAATCTGTCCCGCAGCAGCGAGTATGTTCTGTCTCTCCCAGGGTGTCCTAAGTCATCATGGCATCCTTCAAGTGCTGTCCTGATAAAGGCGGAGGGAAGTACAAGCTGCAGTTTCTTCTCTTCTCCAATGATGACTTGCTTGTACAGAACACCATCCTTCAGTTGCAGGTTGTCAAACACTCTTGAAAGTAGTAAATGAGGTTTCACTTGTGGTACGACTTCCTTCCTTGGTTTGCGGCCTCTCCTCACACTGTCAATCCAAGGCTGGAGATCAGGGTCCTGTGATTGGGCTTTCGTCCAATCTCTCATAGTCATGTTCCTGATATCTTGGCTCTTGTCCTGCTCCAAATCCACAACTTGTGCTGACATACACAGAGATTCCACATAAGGCTGGTGATGCAGAGTATGGCAAATAGCTCCTATTGAATCTGTGTTTATCCTCTCTTCCTCTACAGCTGGAAGTCTTGAGAGTCCATCAGCGTCTGCGTTGCTGCGACCTGGCCGATAGATGATGTCGAAGTTGAAAGCTGCTAGAGATGCTAACCAGCGATGACCGGTAGCATCTAGCTTAGCAGAGGTGAGCACGTAGGTCAAAGGTTTATTGTCAGTGTCCACTGTGAAAGTGCCACCATACAGATAATCCCGAAACTTTTCAGTCACCGCCCACTTGAGTGCCAAGAACTCAAGACGATGAGCTGAATAGTTCCGTTCTGACCTACTTAACCCTCGACTAGCGTAGCAGATCACATGCTTCTGTCCTCTGTCATCCTCTTGGTACAAAACAGCGCCAAGTCCATGAGTGCTGGCATCAGTGTGTAGTTCGAACTTTTTCCTGTAGTCTGGGTATCCTAACACTGGTGGAGCTGATAGCAGTTTCTTCAAGTGTTCGAACGACTCCTCTTGTTCTACATCCCAGTGCCATGATTCTGTTGTCAGGCTAGTCCTCTTCCTGCTCTTCTTCACTTGCTGTGGCGCTGGCATGAGGCGGGTCAAAGGGTAAGTTATCTTGGCAAAATCCTTGACGAACTTCCTGTAATATCCAGCAAAACCAAGGAAAGATCTGACTTGTTCTGGAGTCTTTGGTTGTGGCCAATCCTTGATCCACTGAACTTTATCTGGATCCGCTTCAATACCCTCTGAAGAAACAACATGTCCGAGAAACTTGATTTTGTCCTTGAAGAATGAGCACTTGCTTGGTGTTATTTTCAGTCCACATTCTCTGATCCGGTCAAATACTAGGGAAAGACGCTCAAGGTGTTGCTCATAGCTGTCAGAGAATATGATGATGTCGTCCATGTATATCAGGCAGATCTTAAGATGGAGACCCTCAAAACACTCATTCATCAAACGCTGGTAAGTTGCTGGGCTGTTACACAATCCAAAGGGCATCCGGTTATATTCATAAAAGCCAAGTGGGCCAACAGTAAATGGTGTTCTCTCTTTGTGTTCATCAGCAAGTTCCACCTGATGATAGCCACTTTTCATGTCGAGCGTAGAGTACATCTTGGATCCTGCAAGAGCGTCAAAGAGTTCCTCTACCCTTGGCAGCGCATAGTTGTCCTTAATAGTCCGGTTGTTGAGCTGGCGGTAGTCCACGCACATCCTAAGTTTACCGTTCTTCTTCCTGGCTAACACAACGTTGGAGGACCACGGGGAGTAGGACTTCCTGATGATTCGTGCGAGAAGAAGTTGTTGGAGATGGTCCTTAACTTCCTGATACATCGGGGGAGGGATCCGTCTGTGTCTCTGCTTGAATGGAGTCTCATCCTCAAGTTCAATACGATGTACCATCCTGTCTGTATGGCCAACATCAGTCTCTCCAGTGGAAAAAATGTCAATGTTATCCTTGATAACAGTCTTGCCCTCTGTCAGTTGAGAATCAGTCACAGCAGCTGAGTCGAAGTCCATGAGGTCAAGGACGGGTTCCTTCTCACCCTGCAGAGTAGGTGGTGTATCCTCGATAGTGACAGGCTGTATCTCACACAGTAGAGCATGGGGGTATATGGCAACAGTCCTAGTAGTGACATTACTGACGTGAACTTCCACCGGTGATCTCCTTTCCTTGTTGTACGTCACGAGGCAAGGTGCAACATCAAGGTCATCTGGAATGGATGATGTTTCCGTAGCATGTAAGATGGCACAAGTAGGCGGGTAATTAATAGGTCTGTCAACGTAGCCCTTGATCTTGACTTCTGCGTTAGGTGGAATGATGAAAATTTGACTCTCAGCAGACTTGACAATAGCGAGTTGATGTTTCCTCTTTGCCAGTTCTTTTTCACGCAGGGAAATACACCGAAATGCCAAATACCACGGAGTGTGCAGATCAGCAGACTGAAGGAAGCGAGTCCCATGCTGATCCTTACACTCGAGCATAAGTGTCTTGAGGATGTTAGTCCCCAACAACACCGGAACAGCAGCATTGTAGCTACTGTCTGGGACTACAAGGAACAGCCCTTCGTGTCGTGATGGTGTCATACCAATCACTGTCAAAGGTGCTGTAATGTATCCCGAGTAGGGTAACTGATTGCCATCAGCGCACTCCACATGAATGCTCTTTAAGGGTTGCAGAGGTAAGTGTGCCAGGTTCTGACGATAGAAGGACTCGCTCAGGGTAGAAACTGTTGCTCCAGTGTCTAATAAAGCTGTGGTAGTTACTCCCTGAATGGCAACCTCTACCTCAGTGGCACTACCAACAAGACAAGAATTGTCTTTGGGACAGTTAAGATTAAAATCCAGTGGTTGTCCCCTTCCAAGGATTTCTCTTAGTTTAAATGCCAGCTTGAGTTGTGATCCATCCTGATGTTGCACTGGTAGCTGAAGTGTCCTAGTTGTTGACATCAATAGCAGATTGGGACATACTGGCCTCTGTCGTCATACGTCCATCCCTGTCTCAGTCTGGGTCCTTGTGATCCGTAAGATCCTCTGGGTCCTTGTGGAGGTGGTGAGGGTCCACGGAAAGGTGATCCTTGAGGTGGGGGTCCTTGAAGAGGAGGGCCTTGAGGATAGTAGCCTTGGGATGGCTTCTGCGATGTGGGTCCTTGAGGCTGACGTGAAGTCTTTGATCCTAAGGGAGGTAATCCTTGTGAAGCCTTGTCCTTCTTGAGTTCTGCAACTTCAGTTGTCAGCTTCCTTATCATACCCTTGATCTCCGAGAGCTCATTTTTCTCCTTGTCAGCAGTCAAACTCAAAACTGTAGCTTTCTTGGCTGTTACACGTCCCTTCAATTCTTGTTCAATCCTCCGAAGGTGTACTAGCAATTCACTGGAGGTGTGACTCTGATCGTACTTGTGTCCTGAGATATCCTTTAGTCGGGGGGAGAAGTCCATTCCATATCATGGCACGTAGCATCTGGTCCTTCTTGACATCCAATACTTCCCCAGCATCAATAGCCTGACACAACAAATCCTCGAGCCGACATGCCCATGTTGCTACACTCTCTGTTTCAAGTTGCTTGGCAGAGTAAAACTTGGCAAGAAAAGTCTCTGTGGCGTCAACGTCCCCATAAATAGAGTCCATTTTATCCATGATAGTCCGCACATCCAACGTTGTTCCCATGTGTATAAGTATTCTGGCGGCAGGTCCTCTGAGTGATCGATGAATAGCTTGTTTGATTGCATCCTCAGAGTGATTCTTGTCCATGAATAAGCACTTGACCTCATATTTCCAAAGGTCATAAGAAGCATCTTTGTTGCTTTCACCAGAAAAGAATGGAAGACGTGGGATTTCGGGAGCTTTAACAAGTTGGATGGGGACTGGGGTAGGATTGAGGTGTGAGTGACCGTCAGAAATTGAAGAAGATGCATTATCTTTTTCAGATTTCATTTGGGTCTCCCCCACACACTCTGCCATCCATGCCATTAGATCCTCAGGAGATTCAACATTTGGATGAAGCTTAAGCTTGTTCAATGTTACCACAAGCTTAAGGATTTCATCCTCCTGCAAATTACTCTCTGCCATGGTAACTGACACAGATGTGTGAAAATTAACAAATGTGATTGATGACTAACAAGGATATGTGTGATACTTAATACTTGAGAATTGTGAAACAGTAACAAGTGAGTGATTAATTTAATGAGTGACCCTTGGTATTGATGGAGTACATGTTTGGATGTTTAACAAATTGAGATTAATTGCATACAATGAAACACGTAAATTGAATGAACACCAGAGAAACTAAACCTACAATTTATTACAACTAATAAATACCTAAAGTATACTACACTAATACTTAATTAAAGTGATATGATATACGGCTAATGGTAAACTTAACTATGACATCTTAGCTAAGTTAATGCACTAGAACTTAAATAAATACTATGAATGAACAATAAACACTATACAGTATATTACATAACTAAGTTAGTGAATAATTACATGGTGAATATGCAAGTGCTAATGGATGAAGGGAAGGATATAGAGATAGCAAAATAAAGACACAACTAAAAAAATCTACAAAGCTACATGACAACCCAATAAATGAACACAAGAACCGAATGAATAAATGAACACAACACCTAAGCCACAAGAGAATGTAAGATAACAACAACTTACACTAAACTAAGAAAATACTAAAGAATATGCAATGAAACTAAACTTTATTTAGAATAACCTACATTTTATTTAATATTTAAGAATTAAATTGTTTATTCTTTATTTAGATATTAAACACACAATCACACATTCATTCACATAATGGCAATATAGATACTAAGACATATTTGCTAAGCCGGCAATAAATATATGTATATATGCAGAGTATACAACAAGTTAGTTTACATGATGTGAAATACAAGATATGAATACAAAAGATGTGTAATTACAAAACGTTTACAGACAAGTTGACATAATATACAGTGATAAATGTTACATAATGACAATTCAAGTTCAAAATTCAGCAATACAAGTTATATGATATCAATATGATCGAATCACTCAGGATGATCAGAGTCCGGACTATATCCTCGAATCGCACAAAAGCTACGGCATCATCATAACGGAATTAACTCACACAGTCTCTGATGTAGGTCAGGTATTCTTCTTGGTGAGTCCGCTATCGTTCTCGCTCTTCCTCTCACATGTCAAAGTCCTCACTGGGGGCTCCAAATGTAGTAGTGTGTAGAAAACTCTTAGTCCAAAAGAGAAGACCAACTACTAGGGGTGTGAGGCTTGACACAGTTTATTACCAATCTATGTTCTGAACCCTGAAATACAGGAGTATAACAATATTAAAACATGGTACACAAACACACTCATTGCAACAAATCACTGTATCAACTTGACATATTTAGCATTATAAAAACATAATTATCATCCAATTACACAATACATTCTTAGATACAACATCAGTGTGAAGTATTACATCACATCATCCATATTACCATAAATAGAATCACCTTGATAATCAGCATGTGTAACATACACACATACATATAGAACTCAACTTATTCGCATTACAATAAATAACAATGCATTATTACACATTATGTATATAGAATCATGACACACATGATAATAACTCATATATCTTATTCACATCGTAAATGTAAACATACCGGATACTTATTGATACAAAATACATGAAATACATATGCAAATATAAAATACATGAAACCATGAAACTCATCGCTGCGTGACAGCAGGTTCACGGTAGATATAAATCAGTCACAAGTCACAATCACATGGTTATCTAAAAGCAAATAATTAAAACTAATGTAAAAACCTATCTCAATAGCTAGCACACATTCAAACAATCCCTCACCTCAGACACACATTTAAATTTAATGAATGGTTTATGATAAATTAGGTAATATGCATTTAAGTTATGATGGTTAAGATATAAATGATATTAATGCATATGAAAATATAAACCAGACCAATTGCTTACAATGGCCGATACATAAATATAACCTTATTCAATCCAAAGTATTATCTTTAGATGAAAACCTATTTAAATATAAGATTAAAATATGATATATACAATACACAATAACATACAATAATACACAAATAGAAACTAACCTCAGTAATAAGAATATGACTCCTCAAAACTTCCAAGGCACAACTTCAAGAAATAGCCTCCAAAGAATATTCAACCACGATGTTGACCAGCAGAAATGCATCAAACTGACTGACTTGAAATGTTAAAACCTAAATCTTATAACACCCAAAAAGACAATAGAAAGCAAGCTAGACTGTAAGAGAGAGGAGAGATAGCTTGGGTATTGAGTGAAGTGCATGTGACAGGGCATGGCCTGGAGTGCAGTGGCTATTGTTAGTAAATACTATGCTAAGCTAATTGTAAATGGTTTGATTTAGTAACTTAACTTGATAGCTAACACATAGAATAAATTAGATTGATAACCTAATACTGAATTATAAACCTTAAAGTATCTAGATCTAATGGAATAAAATGACTTAGCAAACTAATGATTCTTATCACAAGTGCTGATTCTAAAAACATGTTATGTTAAAATGCTATAAACAACACAACTCCAACTGTCTTTCAACTAGAGTTTAATCATAAATAAATCAATGTACAATTCCAACACTGCCACATATGTTAAAGGTGATCTGGTTTGAAGTGCTCGGAACCTCTGGTATATGTTAAAGGTGATCTGATTTGAAGTGCTTGGAACCTCTGGGGTATGTTAAAGGTGATCTGGTTTGAAGTGCTTGGAACCTCTGATGTATGTTAAAGGTGATCTGATTTGAAGAACTTGGAACCTCTGATGTATGTTAAAGGTGATCTGGTTTGAAATACTTGGAACCTCTGGTGTATGTTAAAGCTGATCTGGTTTGAAGTGCTTGGAACCTCTGATGTATGTTAAAGGTGATCTGATTTGAAGTGCTTGGAACCTCTGGTGTATGTTAAAGGTGATCTGGTTTGAATTACTTGGAACCTCTGGTGTATGTTAAAGGTGATCTGGTTTGAAATACTTTGAACCTCTGGTGTATGTTAAAGGTGATCTGGTTTGAAGTGCTCGGAACCTCTGGTGTATGTTAAAGGTGATCTGATTTGAAGTGCTTGGAACCTCTGATGTATGTTAAAGGTGATCTGGTTTGAAGTGCTTAGAACCTCTGGGGTATGTTAAAGGTGATCTGATTTGAAGTGCTTGGAACCTCTGGTGTATGTTAGCAGCTGTGTATTGATGAAATTAGCCAATCGAACCAATCAAAACAATTAAACCAATCAAAGCAATCATATCCCTAAAATCAATCATATCCGTTTTTCACACATCAGTCCTGAAAGGCCCGGTTAGCTTTAAAACATTGTATAGCATCCACATAGGCCATGTTCAAGAGAGATGAGCAATTACTTTTAAACCTCTCTTGAACGCGATTGCTCAATGTAGTGCTACGTAGCAAAGCAAGCAAACCTCAAAGCATCGCACCCTGTCGTTCAGGAGAGAATGCGCTACATTCAGCGATCAATGAGCGATTATAAGCGCTCACTGTTATGGAACGGAGCCCTGGGGTCCGTTCCTAAAGCTCATCATTGTCATCTGCTCCATAACTTAAAGCCTTAGAAGGCTGTAAACTGGACTCCTTTGCCAATGTGATTATATTATTGTAGATTTGTTAATTCTCTGACAACCACCTTTTGAAAATTGATCTTGAAAAAGGTTTCAAACTTATGAATATAATATAATATAATATATATATATATATCCCATATAAAACCCAAGTAGTTTTATTTCTTTAAATGGTCCAGTTCAACATTTTCCCTCACAAATATGTGTATATTATTTAGAAATGATCAAGTTGTGTTTTATGGCAATGTTTTTAAAAAGGCTACCATCTGTCTGCCATCGACAGCCTTTCAGTATTTCAGTAGTGTTGTACTCAGCTTGAAGCTGTTATATAACGATTATAGAGCTAGAATAGCAGCTGGTTGATTAGTTGACGGTTCTCCGTTGTGTAGTTTGTCATGAATAGAAAAGTTTTGTTGAAGGCACAGTCCCAGACACATCTACATTTAGCAGGTACTTCATAGACTATTCACATGCAAAAAGGTATATATTATTGTGTTATATATTGATAACATAACATCGGAGCCGTCATATCACATACTGTCATAGCAATCCTATTAGACCAATTACTCTTATATCAAGCATCGAGCTGAATCTCAAATGGATAAGTTAAAGGGTATCTGCCCTATGGCTGATATAGGTTTGTTTCATTAATGGTCTATTTCGTTATTTATAAGCATGTGTATGATGATAGCTTAGAACTCATTCAGTTGTTTCATTATATGGTTACTATTGCAAAATGTTCCTTTTCTTAAACTTTCCATTGAAGCAATTAGCCAAATGTAAGTGTAAGTGTTCTGAATATATATTTAGGGTTAAATGCTTATTTCTAATTTGAATTTTACTATTTTCCTTCTTTTCTGCTTCCAAATTATTTTTCATTGAAATTTTGTAATAGATTATTATAAACTTACCTTTATATGAACCTAACCCTAAAACCTCAATTTAAACAAAAAATTCAAAATTTGATTTATTTAAAATACTATTCCTATGTAAATGTGTACTATAAGAACATCTGTAAAGATACCAGAAAACTTTGACTGTATAGACAACGAGAGGATGTGCTCTCATCAACATAACAAAACTTCATGACGTATAATCCACCCACATAATTACAGATAACCTGAGAGACATGTCCCCGGTGACGTCCAACTCCAACGGGTTTGTCCTTCCTCCGGCCTCTCTCTCCTCTGCTCTCACCAACAGTCATGTGACTGGTCCGTTCAACGGCAATATGACCAATGGGCACAAAGATATCAGGTTTGTCACCATGGAGATTCTCCTTAACCATCACTGTTTAAAGCACTGTTTAACTAAAAATCCCTTCCTTTATGCACCATTTTTTTTATTCACATGTTGATCCCTTTCATTTGTATTCTGCACAAAATATTCTTGCACTGATAGAGATTTTGATTACCGACATTTATTTCAAATATTCACATTTATTTACATGTATATGATATATACAGTCAGCACTAATATAATATGCATTAAGAAATTAAATGACTAACACAGAAACTGGACACATTTGGAATGATCTCCAATGATCTCAGGCTAGTCAAACTGCATGTTGAATTGAATCTGTAATGTTTTATAAAGCACATAGGTAGGTATGGACTGTTGGTAAAACATGGAGATAAAAACATGGACTAAGTCATGTTGAAATAAATACTTGAGCCTTCCCTAGATACAATATATGTGCTAAAAAACTGCTTTCTCATCATTCACAGGGGGTAAGCCCTGTCCATTCTAGACAGTGATGGAGCAACTACCATCAATGTGTACAGTTTTCATTTTTGCTAATATCTCGGTTTCGATCAATCTGTGAAAGCTGTAACATTGATGCAAGTCCTAGATTATCACATTCGACTTAAAATTACACAAAATATGGGCTTGATCCATGTAGATTTGCTGTTTTCATGTAGAAAGTCGCCTTTTCGCGATTTTTTTTCCGCCACGACGATTGACTGGCTCCCAAAATGTTAAAATTCTAGATTATTTATTACATGTCATTTTCTAAAGATGTAGCGATTGTAAACTATAGCTATTCAAGAGTTGAAACAGGTTGATATTGTTAACAACATTCAATGGAAAATGTTCAAAACTAACCAATTTCGGAACCCACCCCAATTGAAAAACTACTGTCCATCGAGAAAATGGTTGTTGACGACTGCCAACTTCTGGTTTAGCAGGGACAGGGCTTACCCCCTGTGTCATTTGTTTTGAAAATATATATAATCTTTTATTCCTCCATAAATGAAGAGTACAGGGGAAAAAAATCATTGAAATATTTAAACAGCTATTTTACAAAAAGTTCTGAGAAGCTGTTCAGTATCACGACCACATACGATTGATATGAAGAGAGAGTTATCGAAAAATAGCTTTGAACATCATGGTCAGGGGAAAGTCAGTCCTACACGACAACAAATTAAGCACTCCATAAGCTCAGTCTGGCTCATGTTATGGAGTTTCACATTGAAGTCAATTGGTTCGACATTTATCAGGCTCATCCACAGTTCACCCCGAGTTTCATTAGTGTATTCACACACAAGTACGGCGTGAGTTAGAGGATCACCATACGCTACACCACACCTATGACACAGTCCAGGTTCACATGTATCTCTCACAGTAGCACAGGATTTGATGACAAAGTTAGCTTGCCGTCTGAGGGTTGGTTTGATCAGTGACACTATCCATGCAGGATGGACTTGGAGCTTGGGATGTTTTCGCTGAACCTTGTGTAGGTCAGGGTCATCTCCTAAATGACTGTTCCATTGTGACACGTGGTATTCTCTGACTGACTTCTTTACAATTCTCTTCCAGTTCGAGCGTTTTGCAAAGATTCCTGATTGTAGAAACGTTTATCAAGAACCAATTAAATATTTATAACAAGACACAGCACCTAGATTCTATTAAAATGTTATGGATACACAAATTTTACAGGAAAACTCACATTATATCAGGAAATGCTTTTAACTCCCACAGAGCCATGCACTAGCGCCCTCTAGTATCACAAGTGTGTGCACGACTAACCTTCTGTTGCAGCTCTTCTGACGAGAGTGACTCCGATGGTGGTGACATTGTGAGACCGATGCACACGATCCCTGTGTCGTCTCGCCGCAACCCCTACCAGCTTGATCACGTGCCCCACTCCCTCACGTTCCCCGTCCCCCCTCCTGTCTTCCGTAAGCCTGTCAGGTAGCTGGGTCATCGTCATCACCAACACAACACTCATCTCACTCCATCGTGGAAACCAAGCCACTTTGTTTTACTCGCTTTCTTTATGACATGCCCTCGAAACAAGGGACCTTTTTTCTTTTACTAAAGTATTTTGGGTTTCTTGTGATGCTAAATATAGAATTTAACCTTGAAAGGGATGTATTTTGTTGTTAAAGAATAATGCTAGAAAGCGAAGCAGAGATAACAACAGGGCTTGGCCTCCAGGATCACCTCACTCAGACTGTGCTCATTTGTTGTTTATATTTCTCGTTTCACTAACTAAAATTTGTTTAACTGATCTGGCCTAAAAGGCACAATGGGCTTATGGCATGGTGTCTTTCCGTCCGTCCGTCAGTCCATATACTTTTCCCTTTTTAGCTCATCAGGCCTGAAAGGCCCGATGGGCTTATGGCATGGTATGGTGTCCGGCGTCCGTCCGTAAACTTTTCGCTTTTTCGACTTCTTCTCCAGAACCAATGACTCAACAGAGCTGAAATTGTATGTGCAGACTCCTTGGCCAATGGGGATTCTAAATTGTAGATTTTGTGACCCCATGACCCCAAATGGGGTCACAGGGGTCACATCCTTAAAAACCTATTTTCATCTTCTTCTCCAGTTCCAAAAGGTCTAGAGAGCTGAAAAGTTGTGTGCAGACTCCTTGGCCAATGGGGATTCTAAATTGTAGATTTCGTGACCCCATGACCCCAAATGGGGTCACGGGGGTCACATCTTTAAAAACCTATTTTCATCTTCTTCTCCAGTTCCAAAAGGTCTAGAGAGCTGAAAAGTTGTGTGCAGACTCCTTGGCCAATGGGGATTTTAAATTGTAGATTTCGTGACCCCATGACCCCAAATGGGGTCACAGGGGTCACATCCTTAAAAACCTATTTTCATCTTCTTCTCCAGTTCCAAAAGGTCTAGAGAGCTGAAAAGTTGTGTGCAGACTCCTTGGTCAATGGGGATTCTAAATTGTAGATTTCGTGACCCTGGCCTGGGGCCCCAAATAAAGGCCTCACAGGCCATGACCTACAAATATATTTTCTTCTCCTCCTCAAAAACAAAGACACCAAGAAGGCTGATATATTGTGTGCATACTCTTTAGCCAATAGGGATTCTAAATTGTAGATATGTTGACCCTGTGGTGCCCCAAATAAGGGCCTCAAGCCATGACCTAAAAATCTATTTCAGTCTTCATCATTAAATAATTTAAACCCTGATGAGCTACAGAGCCCATGGCTCTATTTTTCTCAAGAACCAGTGACTTTAGAGAGCTGAAATTGTATGTACAGACTCCCTGGCCTATGGGGATTCTAAATTTATATTTGGTGACCCCGTGTCCCCAAAATATGGGTTATTGGAGCCACAACCTAAAAAGCTATTTTCATCTACTCCAGTACATAAAGAACTTAAAATTGTAATACATCTAATAAAACATTTACAGTTTGAAACTGAGTTATAAGGCTGATAAGCTACAGAGCCAATGGCTCTATTTTTTCATTTCAAAATGCTACCAACCAGGCCTAGATTTTCGAAGCTCTTTTAGTGCTGAGATTGTTGTAAGTACTATACATTAACATTGGCTTATGACTATCTTAGTACTAAGAATGCTTATAAAACAGGGGTCGTGAATAAATCTTTTAGCTTCATTGTTCATTCATTTGTGTAAAGCACTTAGATAAGATAGCTTACCCAACAGTTGAACTTTAAACAAATTTATGTTTGGCATGAGAACATAATTTGGATGATTTTGTGCTGTTCAAGTTTCTCTTACCATAAAGTTTTATTCCGACAAAGTGGTTCCCTCTGCTACAGTAAACATCAACAATATTTCTTTATAAGTGTTCAATCTTTTCTGGATATTCTTTTAAAATATATGAAAACATATGAGAAACACTTAAATTCAAATATTTGTGCAGTTTACAAATTAAGCTTGAATGTGTAACAATTTACATGTTGATTCAAATGATAAAATGATAATAAAAACACACACATAATCCCTGATCATAAGTTTGGACTGGCCATGTTTAAATGATTTACAACCACCTTTCTCCCCTCATCTGTAGAACTGGTCCAGTGCTGAAGTCTGTCCATCGTCACGTCGTCACGTCAACACCGTCTCTCATTACATCTGGAATCATTCCTCGGAGGGCGTCTGTGGCATCATCAGAACTGTCCAATCAGAAACTAGATGACCAGACACGCCTCTCTAGATCATCGGGACCACTTGTAAGTTTATGATAGCGAGAGAGTTGTGCAGTTTTACTGTCAAATGTCTTTTAACTGACACTTCTTCTGAAAGTTATTTCACCGTGATAGTATTGGAGTTAGTATTGGTTAATTAGTTATTCAGTTAATACACTGGTTTCCACATGTTGTATAAACACGAATGGTTAACGGATAAAACTAGTTAATGTAGTATGTGTCACATCTTTTATTGTTACAAAGAAGGTTTAACCTGTTGAATATTTCTGTAACACACACGAGAGCCTTGGCCCACTTACACACTTGGCCCACTTAGGTGAGGTGAGGTGAGGTGAAGTGAGTTGGGGTTTAACGCCGCTTTCAAGAGTATTTCACTTATATTCCGAAGCCGAACGCGCTAACCACTGCGCTATCCCGCCCGCCCCCCACTTATGTGGAGGTGATCGTATCTCAATGTTATGTCTTTGGGCTCAGGGTGCTGTTAGTCTAAGGGGGCGTTGTGCTAAGATAGTCATAATAAGTATAAATTCGTATAAATCGGAGCGAAGGGGGCTAAAAAAAAATCTGATATGATCCCTGTATTGAAACAACCACACTGACGTCACTCCCGAAGCGTATTGGAATAAATCATGGTACCACTGCCAGTCTCTTTATTTGTTTATTTGTAAACCCCCCTGCAATAATTCTCTTAGCTCTACTGTAAAAGTAATAGGACCAGCGATGCGGTGTGGTATTTAAAAACATGATTTATTATTTGTCAACAGTTGGATTGATATGTAAGTATGTAATGCATATTTCATGTTTGTTTATGCCACTGCAACATGATGAAACGTTACACTTCAGCTTTAGATTGTTATCCCACCGGTATGTAATACCGTGGGATATAGTCATCGCCCCGGCCGTCTGTCCGTCCGTCCGTCCGTAATCATTTTGTTTCCGGAGCAGAACTCGAAAACCGTTCATGATATCTTTCTGAAACTTTCCATGTGTATTACCCACCAACTGAAGTGGTGCCTTTTGATATTTTCATTTTTGGTCGTTTCCATAGAAACATACTGAAGTTGGACTTTGTTCAGAGACAGGTTCGTTTCCGGTGCACAGCTCCAAAACCGTTCATCATATCTTCCTGAAACTTTGCATGTGTATTACCCACTAACTGAAGTGGTGCCTTTTGATATTTCAGATTTCTGAAAATTTTAGTTTTTTTCGTCTCCATAGAAACATGAGAGGGATGTTGGTTGTTGTTGATTTTGACTGCTTCTGGAGCAGAAGTCTAAAACCCTTAACATACCTGAAACTCAGCATCTGTAATACCCGCTAACTGCAGTACGGTAGTAGATACACAAGTATCTGTCAAAGATGTGTTTTACAAATTTTGTGGAACCGGTGGGATATGTCATCTTCTGATGACTCTTGTATTTATTTGGGTGAAGGACCCTCGATTCGGTGCATTAAGGTTTCAGTACACAATAAATAATGGAAACATTTTTTAAAAACCTGATTTTTATTATTTCTTGAAAAAGGAATTTCTTGAATATATTAATAAGATTAAATAATAAGTTCTCATATTCATACTTAATACTGTGATTCAAATGGAGTGCACAAGTAGGGGTAGCACTTGTCGACTGATGGCTTGTGGAAGTTCAAACTGGTTTCATGAAGGCCTTCAAAATGTGATTAGCTATCCTTGAAGATGTTTGGTAGATACACCCCCTCATCTATGTAAAGAAGTTGTGAACAGTTGCACCCCTAACAACATGTGACCATGTGAGTTGAAGTTCTGCAACTGGCAATATTTCAATTTTGGTTTACAATTGTTTTTGAATTAATACCGCAACTAATTAGTGTGAATTTTGTGTTCTGAGCACAGGTTGTCAAATGACCACCATGAATATTGATAAGAATTATTTGTAACAGGACCAGATTGCCACATTCGCATCTGAATTCAAACAAATTTTGGAAATTTAAAGTGAACGTTAAACTTGATAAAACAGATATCACTTTAATGCAGCTATACACTATCGTTATCACACATTATTTCATTCTTTTTTTTTCATTAAGTACAGTTTCAACTCAAACCTTGCTGAATTCATAATATGATCACAAAAAATCTTTTGCTTTTCCAGATGAGGAGTCTCAGACATAATGGTGTTCCTCAAGGTTTCAACTAGAGGTTAACTAGAGGTCAAGGTCAAACCACCTTCCCAGTGAAGGTCAAAGCAGGGTCAATGATACAAGGTCAAAATTCATGGTCAAGAAATCAAGCCATGAAAATTCAACAAACCCTTTTTTCTAAACGGAACAAATAGTATTAAACTGAGGTTAATCTCAAATAGACCAGTAGTCCACGATGCGGTTGTTCATATCTTCTACAACACAGGATCTTTGATCTTTGATGTATTTATCCATCAAGGAGTTCAAGGTCATGTGTAATACAAGTTGTGAATGGTGTACATCAGTGAAATGAGATTAATAAACCTGCAGCTTGGTTGATAAGTTTCCATGGAGTTTCACGTGATTTACTGAATAGAGATCTCAATTCGTCATTCCTTCTGAGGATTGAAAATGTAATACAACACTTTCATCACAAGTTGAGTGTTGTAAGACAAAAGGAGAAAGACGAGTTTACAGAACCTGGAAGCTCGGAGCTGCTGACTTGTTGTTGCTCAACATCTGGAGGAGTATACAACAGGATGTACTGTACACCCAACTGTGCCAATATCGATGTAATGTGAGTTTAGTATGGACAGATCATTGGACGTTGCTCACTGTGTTGTGTTTACTAGAGAATTAGTTGTATTGTTGAAACGACTATAAAACTAATGTCCGTCCTGATGCAAGTGCTATGTTTGTGTCCATACACCAAGCAATCTGTGGAGTCATTATGGAAACAGTTCGTGATTTATTTTTAGTGATTAAACTCTCTTGCGCCTTGATGGGAGAATGTTTGAGATGATACTTCAGGGAGAGAGACTAGTCACTGCAAGTTGATGATGACAATCACTCTAGGTACGGACTATTCCAGGATATTCCTCTTCAGAGAGATGAACTTCTACAAACAAACCGTGTTGTTCATCAAGTGTTTAGCTGTTTGTATACATGGATAGTTAAAAATTTCTAAAGAAACACTTCTGTGTGGAAGACTGCACACTCAGGGTGAATCCATTTGAGAGAAGTGGATAAAGTTCAGGACTGTAACAATGAACTTTAATCCCTGATCAGATGTGATATGTTTATCGTTTATATGTGATGTATAATACTTTCATAAATAAAACATGAATATATATTATGAAGCAAGTCCATATGCTTGTAGATGAATTGATCAATAACAAATGAAGAAGCCTGTGAGGCGAGGTGATTTGTGGTTTAATGTCACTTTCAAGAGTATTTCACCTATATCACAGCTTCAAGTATTATTGCAGGGAGAAAGTCCCAACACCATTGTGGCTATACATTGCTGTGAAACCTGCAAGCAGCTATTGGAACTAGCAATCCCTTGGGTGCAACATGCTTTTACTGCATTGAAATTCAGTTTAGAATTTCACCAAAACTTCACTGCCTGTAGAAGGTCTCTACATCTGACAAACTGCTTAGTCCCCGGCAGGATTCGAAGTTCGAATTTCGAACCCCTGACCCTTTGATCTGAAGCTGATCACGCTAACCACTGCACCATCCTGTGCTGTATGTTCAAACAGCAGGATATTACGAAAGAATTATATTGGCTATCATCAAATTATTTAGAGGAAATACACTAATAAACTCAGACTGCAACAAAATGTTCAACTGTATTAATGGTACTGCACTTTGAACATAGGGTTTTATATTTATTTCTCAGATTTGTTTTGCCTGTTGCTAAATATATCCAATCAATGAAGATAGTTATAAGAGAAGATAGGAGTCAGGGAAGATTGTCAGTGATGGTAGAAGTCAGGGAAAATAATTTCTGTACCACGAGCCAATCAAAGTAAACTTTCTCATTACACAGAAAAACTTGCTATTGGAAATATCAAAGTTAATATAATGCAGAGACATGGAAACAACAGAGTTGGAAAAATAACCGTTTTACAAGGTACAGAAAACAAAAATTCTGCAAACAAACTATCACACATGCACATAAATGAAAGGGCAGTCTCAGAGTCTCTTCTGTTTTCATTTGTGATCGGGCAAGTAGTTCTTAAAAGCATTTGCAATTAAACATCATCACTCTTGTTTAGTTCAAAGTTCATTCCTAGTAACTGAATGACAAAATTTATATTGCCATTTAAAGCTTGTTATGTATGCGAGGCGAATCACAATTTTCCGAAATAGATTTCCCAGTTTAAGTCAAATATGCATACGCCATAGAGATCAAAGTTCCTGAAGATTAAAAGATGTTAGTTTCCATATTAGTGTCAGAAGTTAAGGTTTTCGCTACACCTCTTACTATTTCGCTGTATCATATTTAGCTTGCTATTTCTATGGCCAGTATACATTGGGCGATTTTCTGGTCACAAAATTCTTAATTGTGACATAAACATGACGTTGTGGAGTATACATGTCTCCAATGTTAAATTGTTTGTCTTTATGTTTAGTAAATACATATAATTACTGGCCCCTTATTTCAGTAAATATTTGTATTTCCTAGAAATTTTATTAATTACATGTATATACTGATTACACAGATACATATGGTGATGCCTGTGTCTGATTTTCTCTGTACTTCCACATCAACAAAAGGTAATCATTTAATGAGATGAGTTTAATCAACAATCATATAACAATCAAGTATCAAACTTCAATTAAGGAATTCATAATAAGAAATCATCAAAATATCCATGCCACTAAGTGAAATAGTCATTGTGTTTGACAAACTCTGATCACGTTTTATTCATGAAGTGCCACGCTCTGTAAGTGATAAGAAACAATATTGTTTGATTTGACCAGACAGAAGGACGGACGGAATGACCGCTATATTATGCAAAAAACATGCTACAGCATAAATAATATATGAGCAAAGTTATTTCTGTATTTCTATCAGTTTTCAGATGATATATTGTCCAATTATACTCTAAAAGCAATGCCATATTAATGAATAATACCGGTAGGTCAACATAGATCTTGCAAATTAACTTTGAAGTTTGGATTTGTTTTTAATAATTTTAAACAATTATTTATTTTGTGTCTTTTCGTAACAATGGCAGATCAAAAAACAATTTATGCATGAAAGCATTTTGAATATTTCCGCATTTACTTTTGTTGCTAGGAAACAAATGTATCATCCATTAGGAGAAGTAAACAGCACTGTATAACCACATATACCATCTCTGATTTTATAGCCAATCAGTATTGAGTACTGGGTATGTCTCAAGGTTATGGTTTAGTCCTGTGTAAAAAAGATGGCACTTCTGTGTAATGGGTGTACATTCACATATTCTGTATGTAGAGTATAATCAGTATTGTATCACATATGTAAATTGGTAGTTTCTGCAGACCTAGGTACTGGAATGATACCTGACCAATAATAGTGCAATTAGAACCATCAGGAACTACCAGGACTCCAGCATGTGAGAGGTTAAATAATATCAAGAATATAAACATATTTGTCTATATAAACATTTAATTCATGCATCGACTATTAAGCATTGAATTCTGTTTTAAGTAAAGCCAATAACAAATACATATTCATATCACATACTCTTCATCAACTGTAACTCAGTTTCAACATAAGCCATGTACAGTCAATAACCACAAATATTTCTCATATACAACTGACTATTTCATTTAAGATCTGTACAATTAAATATCCCATTAGAAATGACACAGACTATAACAATAAGCAGAGCTTCAGAACACACCTGTGCTACATATAGATTGAACAGTGATATAACAGTTGAGCTCAGCATGTGACAAGAGACTTGAGCAGTGACAAGAGACTTGAGCAGTGACAAGAGACTTGAGCAGTGACAAGAGACTTGAGCAGTGACAAGAGACTTGAGTAGTGACAAGAGACTTGAGCAGTGACAAGAGACTGTAGCAGTGACAAGAGACTTGAGCAGTGACAAGAGACTTGAGCAGTGACAAGAAACTTGAGCAGTGACAAGAGACTTGAGCAGTGACAAGAGACTTGAGTAGTGACAAGAGACTTGAGCAGTGACAAGACTTAGGCAGTGGCCATTTACAGTCAGATTTTAGCTGATTTACACATGTAGACAATATTTGGAGGCACAAAAAAATGGAAATGTCATTATTGATCACTCATGACATATTTTGTGTTACTTGAATGATAATTTCCCAGAGAGAACAAGCAATCGTTTCTACTGCCATTGCTCTTATAAAATCATAATTTGTACACTTAACTAACTGACTGACTAATATCTGAACTAATAGCCATCCAAACTTAGCCATGGGCAATACTATGAGACTATTACTCTAAGCAAGTTCATGGAACGCCACTAGAATGTCCTCTTCGTGCCCGTCAAGCTGAGGTTGCTGGTCCTTGTTTTCCTTCTTAGCCAAACTTTCCACATGCCAGGAAACACTCTCATGTATGTTATGTAAGAACACTCCATCAGCTGCTTTGGTCTCCTGTTTAAACCGGCTACATTCCTTGCATCTTTTATCATTAGAGGGACATCTTCCTGCCAACATCTTCACAATACACAGAGTGAAGAAACTGTCACCGCCTTGGTTGAAGTAAGATCTTTGGTATGCAACTGACGAGGACCACTGGTAGACCTTAGTGTCGTTCCCCTTGGCGCCA
Organism: Gibbula magus; assembly: GCA_936450465.1. Taxonomy (NCBI): domain Eukaryota; kingdom Metazoa; phylum Mollusca; class Gastropoda; order Trochida; family Trochidae; genus Gibbula; species Gibbula magus. The sequence continues at coordinate 107,570,587 of OW388289.1, read as the reverse complement.
CAATCGGTGTCCAAATCATCATCCTCAAGGTTCCACAACATGGGTATATAGCTATCAGGTTCTGAATCATCCTTAGAGCAGCTGTCCAGCGACACGATGAAGTCCTTCTCGTCAATCTTTTCTGTCAGATGTGCACCTCCGCTATAGCAACAGTCAAGAGTGATCAGGATGTTCTCTGCGTCAAGGCTTCGCAGTTCCCGTCTCAATTCCTTGGGAGTTATTGTGTTTGTCTGGCTGCCAAGTTTAAGGGCTCTTTTGTTGTTGTGTCCGGAGTAGAAAAAGAAGAGCATCACATGGTCTTTCCCTTGCATCATTATTCTGAGTTTAGCAAATGCTGTACGGAGCCTGACCTTTATGTCTTCCTCTACACCAGGCTTTGTGGCTGTTACGACCTTACAATTCTCAGGGCTGTAAGCGTAAAACATCAGTATCAAAGTACTATCAATGTCATGATTATAATAGAAACTATTTTACTCTTTATAGTGTAATAACAAAAGGTAATTTGAATCCACCGCAAAAATAGACGCTCAATGCATTTATAAATTATTATAATGTTATACAAGGTCAGAATAAAACATTGATGCTGCAGAATGAAAACAGAGAATCACACCCAAGTGTCTTCTGATATCAAATATATCAACACGAGTTGATTAAAGTTACCGTATATTATTGTGTATAAGACAACTTTTTTGTACCAGAAAATAGGGGGTCGTCTTATACACAAGGGCTATGTTTCAGAAGAAGAAATTTTGAAGCTTGATTGACGAACTCACAATGTTGAAACCGGAAACAGCAATACAGAATATCGATGTCAACTCATGCTTACAAAATGGAAATAAATATACTTTTATAATTATTATGTATTATTGTGGTTTTTTTTATTACTATATGGAGTTAAATACATAAAATATATTTGATAATTCATTTAAACATAATAGGTTGACGTACCAAAAGTGGTACCAGCAGTCAAGCAAACGATCGATAAATTCAGTGCCGTGGACCAATGAAATTCTTCAACTTATCTATTCATTCATGATGTGGACCAATGAAATTCTACAACTAACCTATTCATTCATAAAACTTGACAAGCTTATCACGATAAACATGTGTCATTGACGTAATGTTAATTCCATTCAGGGCAGTGATTTATTAACGTATCTGGTAATTATTTCAGCTTTGTTGTGTACTTATCAGTAATTGGTCTGTATATCCTTCTCTGGATGGAAGTGGTAGTTGACATGGTCAACGTTAAATAAACACGTCTTTAGCTTCAGAAGTTTGCTGCATTGAGTGGCCCCTCACTATAACACACATTTGGGAGCCAAATACTGACAGCCTCGTAATAGAGAATCAGCGGTAAAGCGAACCAGAGTTGGAATGAAAAATAATGGCTTGACTTCAGCTGTCAAACATTACAAACCTTTCACCAAAATTCTGCAGTATTAAATACAACTAGTTCAACTTTGTTTATAAGAAGGGACAAATATTTACATTTTAATTCAACACTACAATAGAAATCGGGCATGCGCAATCAAGCTTGGTTATCAAAGCTCTTCACACCATCTTAATCATATAAACACTGAAGTGACTTCTGAATCTGTGTACGGAGTATTGGCTTTGTTTAAATTTTATAAAATGGCGAATGGATTAATTTACGATAGATTGTTTACTGTAGTGTTTCTAATCTCGCTTGAATTGTCAAGAAAATGACATATCATTAAAAAATAGAGCCATGGGCTCTGTAGCTCATCAGGGTTTATATTGTTTGATGATGAAGACAGAAATATATTGTCTCAATATAATGTACAATCCCTAGCCCTGACAAATCTTAGTCTTGAAAGTGAGAGAGAGAGCACTCAGCAAGGTCAACACACAGGAGATTATGCAATATGCTGACCCCTTGGCTCTGGTTACAAGCCTCCTGTGCTTTTACAGCCAAATTATGTAATAGCCTCTGCCTTGCACAAAACACTGGCATCACTGATCTAACTGTATAAGGCTTAGAGAGAACAGGCAATGTGATGAATCTCATGGTACATAGTACAATTTAGAATCACCTTGGCTAAATAATCTTTGCACAATTTTATCGGTTCTTAGCCTTTTCATCCAAACATCTAAACATTCTGAACACAATATTCCTTCTAGTTTGTTCTGGAGAAGAAGATGAAAATAGATTTTTATGTTTTGACCCGTGAGGGCGTTTTTTTATAATATCCACAATATTCAGTTAATAGGCTAAGCAATAGTTCTCATTTCACATTGATTACATCAATTTGAGAAACATGTCCATAATGTAGATTGTAATCTTAAGTGGACATATATTTCACATTCCTACTGAATAAGAATAACGGCAAAGTTACTTTTTTTTCTAGATTCTGCATTTCTCAAACCCAAGTTAGGACTCACATATCTAAAAGATGAGATGACTCTCCCTCAGGTATTTTATTAGGGAAAAATTGATTGAAGTTTCATAAAATATCAGTTCAAAATTCAATTCCAAAGGTTTTCTTTAGGCTGTGACCCAAATCTGAGGTAACAGGATCACCAAATTTACAAGTTAGAATCCCCATTGGCTAAAGAGTTTGCACACAATATTACAGCCTTCTAGGTCTTTTTGTTTCAGAGAAACAGATGAAAACAGGATTTTAGGTAATGGCCTGTGAGGCCCTTATTTGGGGCCACAGGGTCACCAAATCTACAATTTAGAATCTCCATTGGCTTAAGACTTTTTACACAACATGACAGCCTTCAAGGTCTTTATGTTCTGGAGAAGAAAATGAAAATAGTCTTATCTTATCATTTCATCACCAGTCATATGCAGTTCACATATCTCATGTAAAATAAAAGAATTCTTAACTCCTCTTCAATTTATTCCTTTGTGGCTTGTTACAATATTCAGTTAATAGGCTATTCAATAGTTCTCATTTCACATTGATTACATCAATTTGAGAAACATGTCCACAATGTAGATTGTAATCTTAAGTGGACATATATTTCACATTCCTACTGAATAAGAATAACGGCAAAGTTACTTTTTTTCTAGATTCTGCATTTCTCAAACCCAAGTTAGGACTCACATATCTAAAAGATGAGATGACTTTCCCTCAGGTATTTTATTAGGGAAAAATTGATTGAAGTATCATAAAATATCAGTTCAAAATTCAATTTCAAAGGTTTTCTTTAGGCAGTGGCCCATATTTGAGGTAACAGGATCACCAAATTTACAAGTTAGAATCCCCATTGGCTAAAGAGTTTGCACACAATATTACAGCCTTCTAGGTCTTTTTGTTTCAGAGAAACAGATGAAAACAGGATTTTAGGTAATGGCCTGTGAGGCCCTTATTTCGGGCCACAGGGTCACCAAATCTACAATTTAGAAACTCCATTGGCTTAAGACTTTTTACACAACATGACAGCCTTCAAGGTCTTTTTGTTCTGGAGAAGAAGATGAAAATAGAATTTTAGGTCATGGCCTGTGAGGCCCTTATTTGGGGCCACAGGGTCACCAAATCTACAATTTAGAATCTCCATTGGCTAAAGAGTCTGTACACAACATTTCAGTCTTCTAGGTCTTTTCGTTCTGGAGAAGAAGATGAAAATAGGTTTTTAGGTTATGGCCTGTGAGGCCTTTATTTTGGGTCACTGGATCACTAAATCTACAATTTAGAATCCCCATTGCACAAGGAGTCTGTATACAAAATTTCAGCTACCTAGACCCAGTGGTTCTGGGAAGAAGTCGAAAAAGCGAAAAGTTTACGGATGGACGGACGGACGCCATCCCATGCCATAAGCCCATCAGGCCTTTCAGGCCTGATGAGCTTAAAATAATAACAAACACCGTAAGTAAACGTATACATAATTTTTTATCATGGTACATTTAAAACAATTTCTTTTAAAAACAAACGTTCATAACAAAACATTTATAAATATCTGATCATGTTACTTACAAAATTACCGGTATCAAGTTCAACTTACCGTTACCAAACCTACCAACGTGTTTTCCTTCATGGCATCTCGACCTGATTCCATGATTGCTAGAAGGGGGGTCGCCTTATATATGAGACACATGGTTTTAACCGGATTTTACGGGTCTGAGAAAGGGGGTCGTCTTATACACAACGTCGCCTTATACATAGTAATATACGGTACAAATATTTTAGGCTTGCCGAATGTTGATATATTTGATATCAGAAGAAACGAGGGTGAGATTTTATTTATCATTCAAAATCATTCTTCAACAATAATAGCAAAAGAATGAACATATCTGAACACAAAACTTTCATTTAGCTTCTACATTGCATTGTCACTATAACCGTAAAAATATGATGTAATAAAATTATGACGGTGTGATATTGTAGCAATATCTACAATGTCGATATGATCTGATCTGACACAAGCGATATATACTGTGGGAGCCAGTTTTGGATGATAAAGATAGTTTACCTGACGCCGATATACTTCTGATTGGTCAGAACTTCCTTCATTTGCATGACGTCCTTGATAAAGACTTCTGCATTCTGCCTCTTACTGTCGAAACCAGCCACCAGAAGGGCAAATGTGTTCTTGTGTCCTGGAAACAGTTATCATCATAAACTTTATTTCAGGCGGCACTAGAAGACCTGTTTAGAAGAAGGCTTGGTGGAGATAGCAGCATGTGGATCCACTATACAGATGGAATCAAACTGAAGTTTGGGATACGTAAAGAAGAGGATAAAGCAATCATCAATGCATAGGGATATCCACAGAAAGACCAGAATATTGTGTTACATGTTTCAGGGCTTTGGCTCCTTCATCAGTCTGTATATACTAACTAGTAACTAGTAATTGTAGAAACACTCTTGTAAATTGTTCTAATTACATACGAGAAGCGCTTGCTCAAAGAAAATATGTTATTTCATCATAATGAATTTATTTACATAGTTTTTTGTCTACTCTACAAAATTGTAACATTTATATGCATTGTACATGGGCCTACAAACCGAAGTAAAAGAATATTTGAAATTGAATATATACTACACTTAGATGTAGAAAACCAAAATGTTTTCAATATAATGCACGATTCCTTGCTGATCCTTCCTCTTTAAATGATATTACATATTCCCTCTCAAAGTCTTTTCTTCCTCCCCTCAATAACCTCTCACCTCTACTGTACACTGCTGGTGCTACTGCCATAAAATAGGGTGCATTTTTACTGATTTGAACTGTCACAAATCTATAAGATCACCAACAACATTATATAAAGACACTAAAATGATGAACAATTTAATTTGGCTCACCCTTATTTTTGGGAGTAGGGTAATGAAATTTAGTCTCAATCCATCAAGTCGTTTAGAGATTTTAGGGTGGACCCTGTCACTGCCATATTTTTGGTCCAAATTAACAAACCTTTGTTTAACATTTTTTCTTACGGAATTCCAAGATGTGTTTTCATTGAAATGGGAAATAAAAATGCGAAGATGTTGAAAAAGGAACATCTACACATGATCAATTTCACATACCAAGTTTTAATGAGCTGTGCCTTTTGCCATAAACCCATCTGGGCTTATAGGCCTAATTTACTCAACAAGATAACCATAAAGACTCTTACCCACAGGTGCCAGACAGTCGCCATGATCAGGACAGACAAGCTTGTCCTTGCGTCCGCGCTTCAGACACGGGAGACAGAAGCGTGAACAGGTGGGGTCCTCACACTCCAGGGACACCGGCTTCAGCTTCGCTGGCAACAACACAATCATTTAGGGCAAACTGACCGAGGTTCGGACAGTGTTCCTATCTTAATACTTTCACTCGTTGTTTTTTCAACATGTGACCCTTTAACAGCCAACAATAAGTGGTCAAAGTCGAGAATTGGGTTATTGTTCAAAATTCGAACCAACCTGCAGAGGTTGCAAATTCTTTGAAGAGGATCCTCCTTGGGGTACATATAGCATAAAAATCCTATTTTTTGAGTTATGACAGTTAGAATTTAATATTTTTAAAAAAATAACCGTAAAAATAATAAATTACTAAAAAATAAACATTTGGACCACCCTAAGTGGGCCCCCACCCTGGCGGTTGCTAGTGACGCCAAGGGCAGATAACTCTAACTCACCACTTATAAATCTGACAGGCAGACAGAATAAGGGGAGGCGGGTGGCCCTACCCCAAGGAGGATCCTCTTCAAAGAATCTGCAACCTCTGCAGGTTGGTTCGATTCTTTTTCAGAAGGGATCCTCCTTGGGGTACATATAGCATAAAACAGACTCCCAAAGCAGAGTCCTGGGAGTGGAATTCTGTCTGCTAGACTGTAAAAAATAAAGATGCTCGCAGATAATTTCTTAAAATTAAGGAATGGAAAAGGAGCAACTAACCTGAACATCCTAAGGCCAACTCCAAGGGATGGGACGTGCCAGTGGATCAGGGAAACACTAACCAAAAATGCCTTTAAAACAGGCATAATTTAGCATTGAGTCAAATGCACCCCCCCCCCCCCCCCCCCCCCCCCCCCTTTTTTTGGAAAAGGACTATGGGAGGAGTACAAAAATGGCATAAACACCCCTACTAAAACCCCTGAGAAGCAGCCCCCTGTTTCTTATGCAGGGTTTTGATTCTCTTTTTGGGAGTGCACTTCGTGATGTTAGTACCAACAACAGTGACAAAGTTAAAAACAACCTCGGAAAGCTCATTCAGCTAGAGGAGTTATGACTCTGCCCACTGGAGAGAACTGTCTGACCGAACCGAGCACGCTCTCTGGAGTGCTTATCCAGCTGATAATGCTGAATGAACGTGCTCGGACGGCTCCAGATAGCTGCGGAGCAGATCTCTTCGATGGGCAGGGCCGCAGCGAACGCTTTTGACGTCGCTACTGCCCTAACCGAATGAGCCTTCAGACCTTCAGGCGGGCTCATGCCCTTATGGATGTAAGCCAGTACAATGGCCGACACAATCCACCTTGATATCGTCTGTTTGGAGGCGGGAGCCCCTGGGCTGGCTCCCCCATAACAACAGAAAAGCTGCTTATCCCGTCTGACTGTGGCAGTACGGGAAAGATATTTCTTAAGAGTTCTGCGCACGTCCAGAATATGGGGGCGAGAACTTACTGAACCCGAGGCTGCCGGCTGGTGTAGCGCGGGCAGCTCAATAGGAGCAGTAATGTGAAACGAATGATCGACCTTAAGGCAATAGAAGTCCGGCAGTCTAATGCTGACTCTGTCTCTGTGAAAGACAGTCAACTCGGGATCGGAGGACATCGCATGGATGTCTCCTACCCGCCTGCCGGACGTGACCGCCACAAGGAAGGCCGTCTTCCAAGTAAGTAACTGCAGAGAAAGGCTTGCCAGGTCCCCAAACTTGGGTCCTGACAGCCAATCTAGTACTATGGATAGGTCCCATGAAGGGCTGATCCGCCTCACAGGAGGTCGGATTCTGTCCACACCTGCTAAGAAGCGCTGGACCAGGGGATGGGCACCTAGGAGGGCACCATCCACCGGTATGTGAAAAGCAGAGATGGCTGTGGAATATCCCCTGACTGTCGATGCGGCTAAGCCAGCATCTAGTCTGGATTGAAGGAATTCCAGAACCGCCACTAGAGACGTAGAAAAGGGATCTGGCAGCCCTCTACCTCTACACCAGCGCGCATAACAGGCCCATCTATCCTCGTACTGAACGTTTGTCGAATCCCTCCTCGAAGCCAGTATTGTGTCTGCAACTTGTGCAGGAATACCGTCCTCTTGGAGGCGATTCCGGATAGAGGCCAAGCCACCCATTGAACCTCTGGTTTGGGGTGTGGCTTGCCCTCCTGAGCCAGCAGTCCTGGTCGACACGGTAACAGCACAGGTGGCGAAACCAGAAACCTGAGTACCAGTGGAAACCAGGACTGCGCTATCCACAGCGGCGTGAGCAGCACCAGCAGACGAGCTGGCTGAACCGCTAGCTGTGACAGGACCTTGGAAATCAGAGGCACTGGTGGGAAGGCCCACAGTACTCTGCCGGTCCATTCTAGCGCGAATGCGTCCGCAGCCACCGCCCTTGGGTCTGGCAGCCGGGAGCAATACACTGGGGTCTGATTGTTCATCCCTGACGCAAACAGATCCACCTGGAATGACCCGAACAACCGGGAGATAGCTGCGAATATCTCCGGGTCGAGCATCCATTCGTGTGGGGCAAGGATTCTGCGCGATAGCGCGTCCGCCCTCACATTGTCCACCCCCGGAAGATAAACCGGTAGGACTGTGATGTCGAACTTGTTGCACCACAGGAGGAACTCCCATGACTCTACTAGAAGTACTGGGGACACTGTCCCGCCTTGGCTTCAGGATGTACGACATGGCTGTCTGGTTGTCCATTTCTAGACAAACCACTTGATGACGAAGCCTCTGTTGAAAGTGTTCGAACACCAGCCTGTGCAGGCTGGCCTCGGCCTGGGACCAAAGCCCCGACGCCGAGTGGGGCCCTAAGACCCCTCCCCAGCCCGAGAGCGAAGCGTCTGTTTGGACTGTGCACGAGGGCACTGGCGTCACCAGAGAGATACCCCTCGCGAGGTTCTCTGACCTGGTCCACCATAAAAGATGCGGCGAGAGCCACCCCGGAGTCTCGAGCTGCTTCTCGTAACTCTCGGAATGAGACCACAGACTGGCTAGAGCCTGCTGAACTGGTCTCATCCGAAGTCGAGCTCTGTAAACCACGTCCACTGTTGCCGCCATGAACCCCAGTAGCTGGAGCCATCTGCGAGCAGTGTGACTGTGGGACTCTAGGAACAAAAGCGTGGCCCTCTGAACCTTCAGAACTCGGTCTTGAGCGAGAGATACCGTCTTCAGATCCGTCTGGAACCTGGCCCCGAGGAAGATCTGATCCTGAGAGGGCTTCAGGTCCGATTTCTTCAGGTTGATTATCCAGCCCAGGGATACCAACAAGTTGATAATCTCCATGGTGGCCGCCTGGTTCAAAGCCTGAGACAGCGCCCTGACCAACCAATCGTCCAGGTACGGGTGACAAAATCGACCTCGTGCCCTGGCGACCTGAGCGGGAATCAACATAAGTTTCGTGAACACCCTCGGCGCCGTAGAGATGCCGAAGGGTAGAACCGTGAACTGATAGCACGTCCCGTCGAAAGCAAACCTCAGATATTTCTTGAACTCTGGGTGCATTGGGACGTGGAGATATGCGTCCTTGAGGTCTATCAAGGAAAGCCACTCGTTTGCCTCTATGGACGCTATGACCGACCTCAAAGTCTCCATCTTGAACGATGGAACCTCTATCTTCAGGTTGAGATACTTGAGGTTGAGGATCGGTCTGAACCCCCCGTCTTTCTTGGTAACAATGAAGTAGGTGGAATAATATCCACTCTGCTCCTGACCTGGGGGGACCACCTCTATGGCCGACTTCTGGAGCAAAGCTCGCAGCTCGGACCTGAGGATTTCGGCTTTCTCCGGCACAGAGGGGACAGGTGTGTACCGTATCCCGGAGAAAACCGGTGGCTCGACCTTCCACCGAGGCAGGTGTCCGTCCCTGAGCGTGGACAGGACCCAGGGGTTGTCGGTTACCTTGGACCAAGCCGGAAGGAACCTCGACAGACGCCCACCTACTGGGATGTTTGGCTGCAGGCAGTGAACCCCCGTCTCCGGCAGCTCTCGGGCTGCTGGAATTTTGGGAGACACCTCGGGGCACCGGAGGGGTTAGGAACCCTGATTGGGTTTCCGGCTCCCCCGAAAAGGCTTGTTGGAAAGCTTTCCCCCACGTGCCTGCTTGCCGCCCCTTGGTTTCTGGCCCTGGTAGTGGAGCGGTTTGATCCACTCCGGAGCCTCTCCCGCCGACGGAGTCTGCGAAACCTTGGGGAAAGGACGCTTGCTCTTTTTGGTAGGTGGCGGTTTTGTAAGGAGCTCAGTGTCCTTGCAAACCGTCGCCACCTCCACCGCGTCCTTGAGCACCTGCTGTGCCCCCGGGAAGAGGGAGTCCCCCAACCGGAAAGGCAGAGCCAGGAGCCGCGCATGAGTGTCCTGACCCGCCGACACAGTCGACAGCCAGAGACGCCTCATACCCATCACGGCGACCATCATCTGGCTAGATGCGCTACGCAGAGCGTCACGAGCCAGATGGGTCCCGACACCCACCGATTGTGAAAGGAGAACCACCGAGTCGGACTCGGGGTCTCCCAACCTCCCTACTATCTCCGACTGAAGCGCCGAGAGATAGGCCCCATGCACGGACACTCGCACTTGCTGCGCCGCGTTGCGGAAAGAGTCCTCGAAGGACCTAAACGCCGAGCGCAAGTGTGAGGCCTGCTGGGTGAAGGGAGGTACACGGCGGCCTTGCTTCCCCAGAAGGGATTGGGTCCCAGACCCAGCAAGGGAGGTGAGGGCAAGCACGTACTCACCGACCCCCGGGACATCGAACAAACCCTCCTCACCGATCTGGTACCTCTTCACCAGGTCCGGGCAATCAACCCGTACCCTGGTGCCGACCAGTTGAGGAGTAATGCTCTCAGCCTCAAGGGAAGGGAGCAGGCTAAGCTGCACCTGTGGTGAGGCAGAGCAACAGCGATTCTATCGCGCTTCTGCCTCAGTGCGAAAGTCGGTGTTAGGGGGACATCCCTAGCGTCCACCACATCATCCGCATCGACATCGACCTCCATGAGGTCGTCGATGTCTTCCCCATCCCCCCGATCCAAGACGTCGGAGACCTCCAAAGAGGAATCGACGACTGAATCGATGGGAGAGGAAGACTTGATGCGAACGATGGGCGTCAGCACAGTCTGCCCCGCGACTTTCGTGACCACCCCCGAACCCGGTCCCGTGGACCCAGGCTCGAAGCCCGGCTCCGTGGCTCGGGTCTCCTGGCGCCGAGAGGCTTCAGGGTTGCTCGGCGTAGCCGACGGCACCCTGGCGCTTCGCACCCTGGATTGGCTCCGAAGGCTCCGAGCGAGCTCGGTAGCCTGGAGCTTGAGGATGGACGGCATAGCAAGGTCGGAGCCTTGGTTGCCGCCACCCCCGGCGCCACTAGGGACTCCGGGCTGCGCTGGTGCATCCGGGTCTGCAAACCTCGGGGCCTGGAACTCCTTACGGAGCCCCGAGACCGCCTCAGCCAGCATTCCCTTCATTTGCTCATGCAATAATTGTGAAAATTAATTGAGATCAAAAGGTGCAGTTGGAAAGGGAACCTGTCTTTCTAAGACAGGGGGCTGCAACTCAGTCTCCTCCTCTGATTCTCTAACAAGTGAAGGAGGAGGAGAAGAGAGAGCTTTATCTGAGGGACGGGCCTTACCAGAGCCCTTACCCTTGCCCGACTTCCTCTTAACTTTAAAGGGGGGATCGACTGCTGCAACGTCGGCACCCTCCTTAATCAACTTGAAAAAGTACTGGAAGTCCTGGTGTCTGGACTTCCTGGTCTTGGGGGTGAAGTCAAGGCAGACATTATACATCTGCTGTCGTCGTGCCCATCCTCCGCTAGACACTTGAGACACTTGTCGTGTTTGTCAGCAGGAGGTAGTCTGATGCTACACCCCGAACACTGAGTGAAGGACTGAAAATCCAACAGTCAGAGTGTGAGGCCAATGGGGTTTGGGGTAGGAAAGTGCATATGTAAACATAACAAATGCAAAAGCCCCCTGGCAGAGGTAGTTATATTAGTCCTGCATAGTAATAATAATAAATGCAAGCCATTGATACGTACGTGATGCCTGAATGAAAAACATGTAAACAAACATGGCTGACATGAAAAAACGACTAAGTGCCAATCCCGATCGGAAAGTCAAAACTGACCAGAAAGGGATGGAAACTGCCGTGCATCCTACATAAACCTATCGTACACCAACATAAACGACCCAAAAACACTTTCGAACTCTGGGGAAAGAGAAACGAAAAATACAAAAGGGCCGCCATGATGGTCGTTTTTTTCCGCCACGTTGTCAAACTGACCACGTAGACAAGGTAAAAAACGTAATTACGAGGTAAAGAATGCGACATAAATGGAGAAACTCTGCCGAGACAATATAAGAAAAGGTTACCACTCCTACAGTATTGAGATCTTGGTCCATTTCTTAAGAAAATCTGCGACACTGAACAAATTCTGAAACACGTCTTCTCTCTCGAATGACAGATTTATAAGTGGTGAGTTAGAGTTATCTGCCCTTGGCGTCACTAGCAACCGCCAGGGTGGGGGCCCACTTAGGTTGGTCCAAATGTTTATTTTTTAGTAATTTATTATTTTTACGGTTATTTTATTAAAAATATTAAATTATAACTGTCATAACTCAAAAAATAGGATTTTTATGCTATATGTACCCCAAGGAGGATCCCTTCTGAAAAAGAATCCAAACACTGTCTTCGTTTATTATATGAATAAATATGTAATTTAGTCATTTTCGGCGAGTACACCAATTCGCCCAAGGTTCGGACAGTTTTGACCTTGGTTCGGACAGTTTGCTACCAGTCCTGCATGGACACAGAAAGGGTTACAGATAAACCGTTGTGCGATATTTGTATTTTTTTAAGTAACTACATCGAAATGATCAATGAGTCTGAGCAGGCTGTCAATGAGATTTTTTAAATCATAAACTATGAACAGCCGTGTTTATCCCGCCTTCTAAGTGATACACTCCATATTTTAGTTTTCAGGTTCAAATATATTTATCTTGTTGAACTGTTACATTTATAACAATAAACTCAAACAACAGCTTAAGAAATTTCGAACAGTAAAACAATCAAAACATATACAGGTAATGGTTCAAGTAATTATTCGGCTATAATTAAATGATTTACGGTTCTCTAATCACGTTCAGACGTAAACCAAACCTATAGGGGGCACCGGGATGGGTGTGCGTTAGCAACAATGTTGTACATGTATTTATTCTTCAATTTTAACTCTTTTCATATGTAATAAATAAAGAACAAGAAAGTGTTTTTACCCGTAAAAACAGATGTCTCCCCCTTCCTCAAATGCTCCAAACCTCTAAACAATACTATCATATTAATGTTCTCTGTATAATTCAACTTGAATAAATAACCTATCAACTCCACAATTGTAGCAAACAAAATATTCAAAATTCTAAATGATTTGATGCTGAAATAAAAGCCAGTTTTTAGCTCATCAGGCCTGAAAGGCCCGATGGGCTTATGGCATGGGATGGCGTCCATCCATCCTTCCGTCTGTCCATCCGTCCGTAAACTTTTCACTTTTTCGACTTCTTCTCCAGAACCAATGACTCCAGAGAGCTGAAATTTTATGTATGGACTCCTTGGCCAACGGGGATTCTAAATTGTAGATTTGGTGACCCTGTGACCCCAAATAAGGGCCACAGGGGTCATAACCTAAAAACCTATTTTCATCTTCTTCTCCAGTCCCAATGAACATAGAGAGCTGAAATTTATGAACAGACTCCTTGACTGAAGGGGATTCTAAATTTTAGATTTGGTAACCCTGTGACCCCAAATAAGGGCCACAGGGGTCACAACCTTAAAAGCATTTTTCATCTTTTTCTCCAGTCCCAAAAGCTCTAGAAAGGTGAAATGTTATGTACAGACTCTTTGGCCAATTGGGATTCTAAATTGTAAATTTGGTGATCTTGTGACCCCAAATATGGATCACAGGGTTCACTGCCTATAACAGCTGTTTTAATGAGCTGTGAACATATTGAGATTTTATGTGCACTTCATATGTCAGCTTAAGAGTAATACTACATTATGGACATGTTTGATGTAATCAATGTGAAATTAGAACAATTGAATAGCCTGTGAACTGAATATTGTGACAGGATGCATAGGAAAAACTTTAAAAGGATTAAGAAATGTTTTATTTTACATTAGATATGTGAACTAAATATGACTGGTGATGAAGTAAGATAAGACTATTAAAACTAGCTACATGAGTTTGTGATACCACATCTTCTTTTCCAGTAAAGAAAAATAAATAAAGATGGGGAAAACAAAATTTAAAATATATAATATCACTGGCTGTGAGTCCAGGGTCTGCATGTTGTGTAATTGCAGGTGTTGACCTGGGGAGTGACCACTCCCTGGCAGAGATGCAAACAGCAGCTAATACACAGAGGTTTCAGGTTACTTCTCTGCTGTGTTACTGATTTAGATCAGATCAGATGCTCAATAGAATTTATTAATTAAATATTGAAAAGGAGCTTATGAAACTATGAGTCTATGAGAAACATGAATTTTAGAAACAAATAGGGGCTCTTTTTCATTTTGTAATAAATGTTGATAATTCCAGAATAAAAATAAGAAGTAAAACAATAAACTGCAAAGGTCTACATTTATAATGAATATGAATTAATGTGTAACCAATTTTTGATAATAACTTTTAAATTTGATGACTGGGCAATGACTTATTATGTGATATCTTAATCTTTTCCTTAGAGATAATTAATAACATGATTCCTGATGAGCTTCAGAGCCAGTGGCTAAATTTAAAAAAAAGACTAAGTCCAAATCGTTGCCATGGAAATAAAGAAAATTAAAATGTAAAAAAATCTCTAACCCCCAAAAGGCACATCTACACGATATGGAGAGACAGTATAGCAAGTTTGGTGATGATTGATCACATAGTTTTAGAGATCTGCTCCGGAAACGAAATGGGAATGCCGACGCCAACGCTGACGGGAACTCAGCTAAAACCAATATGTCTCCCGACCCTTCGCGGGGAGACATAATACTAAACAACGTTCTGTTTAATAACAAATTTATGAAACGAGTGAGTGGTTTGTATTTAACAAGCGAAAGCGAGTTAAATACAAATACCATCTCACGAGTCGTTTAGTATTCTCTAGTATTCTCACTTAATTCCACAAACTCGTCGATAAATGGGACACGCTCCATTGCAACCGCGGCGCTGACATTGTGGCAGCACGCGATGTTATTACACTCAGTGTAATAACAAGGTAGATTAATTAAACTGCGATATCCTCAATCAGTGAGTAATAAAATACAAAAATAGAGCCATGGGCTCTGTAGCTCATCAGAGTTTATTTTGTTTGATGATGAAGACAGAAATATGTTGTCTCAATATAATGTACGATCCCTAACCCTGACAAATCTTATTCTTGAAATTGAGAGAGAGCACTCAGCAAGGTCAACACACAGGAGATTATGCAATATTCTGACCCCTTGGCTCTGGTTACAAGCCAGCTGTGTTTTTTGTGTTTTACCGCCAAATTATGTAATAGACTCTTGCTTGCACTAAACACTGGCAGCACTGATCTAACTGTATAAGGCTTAAAGAGAACAGGCAATGTGATGAATCTATGGTACATAGTACAATTTAGAATCACCTTGGCTAAACAATCTCGGTTCTAAGCCTTGTCATCCAAACATCTAAACATTCTGAACAAAATATTTCTTCTAGTTTGTTCTGGATGAAAACAGGATTTTAGGTAATGGCCTGCGAGGCCCTTATTTGGGGCCACTGGGTCACCAAATCTACAATTTAGAATCTCCATTGGCTAAAGACTCATTACACCACATGACAACCTTCTAGGTCTTTTCGTTCTGGAGAAGAAGATGAAAATAATCTTATCTTATCATTTCATCACCAGTCATATGCAGTTCACATATCTCATGTAACATAAAAGAATTCTTAACTCCTCTTCAATTTAGTCCTTTATGCCTTGTCACAATTTTCAGTTCATAGGCTAATCAATAGTTCTCATTTCACATTGATTACATCAATTTGACAAACATGTCCACAATGTAGATTGTTATCTAAAGTCGACATATATTTCAAATCATTGGGATTGAAGTGTCATAAAATATCAGTTCAAAATTCATTTTCAAAGGGTTTTTTTAGGCTGTGGCCCATATTAGGGGTCACAGGGTCACCAAATTTACAAGTTTGAATCCCCATTGGCTAAAGAGTTTGCATACAATATTACAGCCTTCTAGATCTTTTTGTTCCGGAGAAAAAGATGAAAACAGGATTTTAGGTAATGGCCTGTGAGGCCCTTATTTGGGGCCACAGCTTCACCAAATCTACAATTTAGAATCTCCATTGGCTAAAGACTCATTACACAACATGACAACCTTCTAGGTCTTTTCGTTCTGGAGAAGAAGATGAAAATAATCTTATCTTATCATTTCATCACCAGTCATATGCAGTTCACATATCTCATGTAAAATAAAAGAATTCTTAACTCCTCTTCAATTTAGTCCTTTATGACTTGTCACAATTTTCAGTTCATAGGCTATTCAACAGTTCTCATTTCACATTGATTACATCAATTTGACAAACATGTCCACAATGTAGATTGTTATCTCAAGTCGACATACATTTCAAATAAAGTGAATGAAGTGCACATAAAATATCAGTTCAAAATTCATTTTCAAAGGTTTTTTAGGCTGTGGCCCATATTTTGGGTAACAGGGTCACCAAATTTACAAGTTAGAATCCCCATTGGCTAAAGAGTTTGCATACACTTTTACAGCCTTCTAGATCTTTTTGTTCCGGAGAAAAAGATGAAAACATGATTTTAGGTAATGGCCTGTGAGGCCCTTATTTGGGGTCACAGGGTCACCAAATCTACAATTTAGAATCCCCATTGGCCAAGGAGTCTGTACATATAATTTCAGCTCTCTGGAGTCATTGGTTCTGGAGAAGAAGATGAAAATAGCTTTTTAGGTTATGACCCCTGTGGCCCTTATTTGGGGTCACAGGGTCACCAAATCTACAATTTAGAATCCCCATTGGCCAAGGAGTCTGTACATAAAATTTCAGCTCTCTGGAGTCATTGGTTCTGGAGAAGAAGATGAAAATAGCTTTTAAGGTTATGACCCCTGGGGCCCTTATTTGGGGTCACAGGGTCTACAAATCTACAATTTAGAATCCCCATTGGCCAAGGAGTCTGTACATAAAATTTCAGCTCTCTAGAGTTATTGGTTCTGGAGAAGAAGTCGAAAAAGTGAAAAGTTTACGGACAGACGGACGGACGGACGGACGGACGCCATCCCATGCCATAAGCCCATCGGGCCTTTCAGGCCTGATGAGCTAAAAATGCTTAGTAAAAACTACAGTTTAACACATTGTTGTTAGTAATCCTAATAGATATATAGTGGGAGTTATATGATACACATTGTTCATTTGTAACACATTTAGATAACTTGGTATTCTTTGTTACATTGAGCCAAACAAAAGATGAGAGTCTACAATAAAAATATTTTAATCAATAATTTCAACACCATACAGTGTCCTGTTTGCGGTCATGTCAATCAGTTTGATCTCATCAGTGTTGGTCAGTTGAGGTTTTACCCGTTCCTAGCATACACATTTACCCTGCCTGTGACCCGATCAGAAATTGTAGATTTCGCAATGTTATACATCTTGGTAACTTTGGCAAACCCTGTTTTAAAAGTTGAAGAGCTTTCAAAGCCTGTTTTGTTTGGAGGGACTTGACATGTTTCTGGCTGACTGGTTACCAGAGATACGGCCAGTATGACGTCACTGTGCATATTAGACTTCATATGCGCATCGCATATAATGGCGTGATATCATTAGAGCACTGTAGTATGAAAAACAATGTTATTTTGTTATTTGTCCATTATGAAATTCCCGCGAAAAACCAAAACATGTTCCCGCCATTTTATTTATTAGCCGGAAGTGTCCGAGCCTTGGTCAATTTGTGTCCGAACTTTGGTCTACTTGTATCCGAACCATAGTCAAACCTGTCCGAACCAAGATCATTTTGACATGTTATCAAAATCTCAATTCTAAACCCAAGAATAAATTCGAACAAACCTGTATAGGTTGCAGATTCTTTGAAGAGGATCCTCCTTGGGGTACTTATTGCATAAAATCTCTTATTTTAGGTATATGACAGGTTGTAACTATTTTTTTCCACATAAAAAATTGATTAAAAAAAAGTACTTTGGGTCACCCCTTCAGAGCCTCTCACCCTAGTGGTTGCTAGCCAAGGGCAGATAACTCTATTCTCACCACTTTTCAATCCAGTCATGGAGACTGAATGAAGGGGAGGAGGGTGGCCCTACCCCAAGGAGGATCCTCTTCAAAGAATCTGCAACCTATACAGGTTTGTTCGATTCTTTTTCAGAAGGGATCCTCCTTGGGGTACTTATTGCATAATATAGACTCCAAAAGACAAAGTCAAAGGCAGTGGCATTCAGTCTGCACCAGTAAGCGCATAGAATAGATAATTAACTCACCCAAAGTACCATGTGCATCCACCATGGGCAAGTAAAACCAAAGACCTTGGGATTAACCTGACAGACTTTATGGCCGCCTCACAGGGATCTCCAGCCGGGGAAGTAACCGTGGGAATGAGACTTGGGCCATTAGTATCAACGATATTAGTGGCGTTAGTACAGTTCATTCAGCTAGGGGGTTGACGATTCTGCCCTCTGGAGAGAACTGTCTGACCAAACCGAGCGCGCTCACCCGAGAGCCTGTCGAGTTGGTAGTGGCGAATGAACGTGCTAGGCTGGCTCCAGATAGCAGCGGAGCAGATCTCTTCAAAGAGCAGGGCTGCTGCGTATGCTTTTGACGTCGCGACTGCCCTAACCGAATGAGCCTTGAGGTCACCTGGGGGCTCCCGGCCCTTATGAA
This sequence comes from Gibbula magus, assembly GCA_936450465.1. Classification (NCBI taxonomy): domain Eukaryota; kingdom Metazoa; phylum Mollusca; class Gastropoda; order Trochida; family Trochidae; genus Gibbula; species Gibbula magus. The sequence goes on along the minus strand of OW388289.1, from coordinate 107,552,053 downwards.
CATAGGCTAGGCAAATAGCCGACACAATCCATCTAGAGATTGATTGTTTGGAGGCGGGTAAACCCTGCTTGCCTCCGCCTTAACAACAAAAAAGCTGCTTTTCCTTACAGATAGAGGCTGTTCTTTTGATATACACCCTCAGGGTCCTGCGCACGTCCAGGCACGTCCAGGCCTGAGAACCTAATGCCGCCGGCTGCTTCAGCGCCGGTAACTCAATGGGGGCCTAGACATGAAATGAATGGGCCACTTCAGGACGGTAGGAGTCTGGCAGTCTGATACTGATTCTGTCTATGTGAAAGACTGTGAGTTTGGGATCTGCGGACATAGCATGTATGTCGCCTACCCGTCTGCCAGACACCACCGCCACCAGAAAGGCTGTCTTGCAGGTCAACAACTGGAGAGACAAAGACGATAGGTCCCTGAACCTGGGACCAGAGAGCCAATCAAGGACTATCGATAGGTCCCATACGGGGCTGATCCGCCTCAAGGGAGGCAGATCCTGTCCACACCTGCTAAGAAGCGCTGGACCAATGGATGAGCACCCAAAAGGGCGTCGTCCACCGGAATGTGAAACGCTGAGATAGCCGTGGAGTATCCCCTGACAGTTGATGCAGCCAAGCCAGCATCCAATCTGGACTGCAGGAACTCCAGGACCACCACTAGATCTGCAGAAAAGGGATCAAGGACGTCCCTTTCTGCACACCAGCGCGAGTAACAGGTCCATCTATCCTCATACTGAATTTTCGTCGAATCCCTCCTCGAAGCCAGTATTGTGTCTGCAACTCGTGCGGGAATTCCGCTGTTTTGGAGGCGATTCTGGACAGAGGCCAAGCATCCCACTGGACCCTGGGGGTGACAAAACCTGCCCTGAGACCTGGCCACCTGTGCTGCTACCAGCATGAGCTTGGTGAATACCCTCGGAGCCGTAGAGATTCCGAAGGGTAGCACCCTGAATTGATAGCACTTCCCGTCAGAAACAATACAGAAACATTCTGAAGTCTGGGTGCATCGGAACATGAAGATAAGCGTCCTTGAGGTCGATGGAGGAGAGCCACTCCCCGACCTGCACTGACGAAATCACGGTTCTTAAGAGTCTCCATTTTGAACGATGGGACCTCTATGAGCTTGTTCATGACTTTGAGATTCAAAATGGGTCTGAAACCTCCGCCCTTCTTGGTCACCAGGAAGTAGGTCGACTAATATCCGCAGCCTTGCTTAGCAACGCATTGATTTCTGAGCAAAGAATGTCCCCCTTCTCCGGCGCGGAGGGCACCTTCGTGTGCTGCACCCCGGTAAATGAAGGAGGACCGCGCTTCCACTGTGGCATGTGGCCTTCCCTGAGTGTGGACAGGACCCAGGTGTTCGACGTGGCCTTCGCCCAAACGTCTACGAACTCTGACAGTCGGCCGCCAACAGGGAGGTGTCTCAGTAAGCAGAAGGTGTCCGTCTCCGGCGGCACTCCGGCCCCTGCTTGCCCGATGGCTGCTGGGCTGCATAGCAACCACTAGGGTGAGAGGCTCTGAAGGGGTGACCCAAAGTACGTTTATTTAGTTTTTAATCAATTTTTTATGTGGAAAAAAATAGTTACAACCTGTCATATACTTAAAATTAGAGATTTTATGCAATAAGTACCCCAAGGAGTATCCCTTCTGAAAAAGAATTGACAGTACTTAACTACAACTTTAATCGACTACCAAATTGTTTCTTCATGTACATGCATATATTTGCAACAATATGATCATTTCCTTCATTCCCTGAATTGTCACTCAAATTTAACCTTCACACAAATATTTCGTCAATTTCTTTCATGAAACCGTTATTTGTACCTCCCGTTAAATTTCATTTTTAAAATATATCTGAATGTCAGATATTTCACAAAAGAATCAAGTATTGTCAGAAATTGAACAGAAATATTTAGAAACCAACAAGAGTGTTACAGTTTGCTTTGTTTTTGTGTCAGCTATTAACTGAAAGTGTCAGAAGTTTGGGGCAACTTTGGGTGGTGTCCGAGCTTCGGTCAGTTTGCCCTAGTAATATACAACACAGTGGTGGATCTAGATTTAAACCTCACATCCATTTTGAAAGATTTGCATGCAAATTTGATGAACCCATTCCCCTGCTGAAAATTCCTGAATCGACCTTTGTAATATCATAGTAAAATTTTATATCTATAATTTATATATTATATTATAAAATAGAGCCATGGGCTCTGTAGCTCATCAGAAATTGCATGATTTAATATCTCAAATTGAAGGAATCTGAGGTTCGACGAAACCGTTTTTCTGTGACATACTGGGTAGACCTAATGACATTTTGCAACGTACCATTCAGTCGAATGAGTTCACATGTAAACAATCCCTTCAGTAAGTCAAATTAAAAAATTAATATAAATGTTCCTATCAGCGTATTTCACTGTACCTAATTGATAGCAAATACATTTCCCAAGTTTTAATGAACAAGAAAACATCCATCCCTTAAAAAAGATGCAACTGTAATTGAATAATTTTTTCAAAGCCAAGCCATACAGGAATTCAGAGTGTACAGTGTAGATTTATCGGAGCGTATACTCTGGTTTATTCGAGAATGACGTCAGGCCTGATAAACTAAATATAGAACATAAGTAAATGGTATTAACTTCACACTCAATATTGGTATCTGTGTACCTAGCACAACACCTACCCTGCGGGCTGCTCCGACATGTGATGCACACTGCAAACAGCAAATCAATATTCATACTCAGTCAAAAGATGGTATCCATAAGAATGAAATTACTGAATCTCAAATAGTCGAATACAAGTACATATTTCTTTAATACTAACAGTCAGTTTAAATTCATTTCAGGTTTAGTAAAACTACTGTTAACTGTTTGACTTAAATGTTATCTGCTTTCTGTACACCTACCTTCTATATAATATACATAGAAGGTAGGACATGGTTGAACATCTCGTATCCTGACAGTCTATGAATTTTACAAAGCATATTTGAGCCAGGAAAACAGGTTAATCATTCCAGGTCACATGTCAGGATCCAAATTGGCCGACCGTGTCCCACCTTCTTTATATATAACATTTAGATAGATAGGTACACTTTGGTCCTTTCAATATATATACTGTAAAATATATTATCGTAGTTTATAGTTAAAGATATTTTAAGGAGATTTTAGCAACATGTAAAAGTTGTCGCTTCATCCAGAAACTGAAGTACCTTGTTGGTTTCCTTTCGCAGTCTGATTTAATTGCGCTTTTTTGGCTCCCACTTTGACGAATTCTTCTTTGCATTTCTTGACCTGCTCTTCTGACTCAAAACATATGTAGAATTTCTTCACATATTTGCCTGATTTCTGAAATCTATCTATTACATAGAGGCAAACATCAGTCGTCATCTGTAGATTCTTGTTCAGAGATTCTGGAAAATGAAATAATATCAACATCAATATTTGAAATGTATGAAATTGACACATACCTAAGAACTGTATAGGCAAGACGAGATTGACACATACCTGAGAACTGTATAGGCAAGATGAGATTGACACATGTTTACCTACAAACTGTATAGGCAAGATGAGATTGACACATACCTAAGAATTGTATAGGCAAGATGAGATTGACACATACCTAAGAACTGTATAGGCAAGATGAAATTGACACATATCTAAGAACTGTATAGGCAAGATGAGATTGACACATACCTAAGAATTGTATAGGCAAGATGAGATTGACACATACCTACGAACTGTACAGGCAAGACGAGATTGACACTTACCTAAGAATTGTACAGGCAAGATGAGATGCTCAGCTTTCATTGCTCCAGCCTTGAAGATCAACTTGAGGAGTGAGTTAGCAATGGCCCGGTGGTTCAATCTCTCGTATTTACAGTGGAGGAGACAACGTGCCTTCGACACCCCTCCATCCGTCATCACCACCCCACCTAACTTCAGCTGAGGCGTGTCTGCAAAGGCAACTCTCAGTATCAAAAATGTCAATGATGCACAAGCAAATTTGAACAGAGCTCTTTGACATACTAAGTTAATATGGTTAACAAACAGAAATTATTATATGAACAGATTTTTTCAGTCTTTCTGATTGGTCTACCTGGTCAAATGACAGCACTGATGCTAAGTGATGTCAACATGTGTAACTCGTGAGAGGTTGATATAACAATCCGGACACCTCACGTGGCTAAAAGTAGCCCAGCCTTGAACATGGCGGACAATGGTGAAACAATAAAACGATGTCAAAGAAAGAACCTTCTAATAAAGATTCAACATTGTATTCAACATAAAATACCTGCCAAGTTTTATGCCGAAGTGATACTAAACAATTATAGACTTCAGACTCGGTTGATCCAATGATTTATCGACCTTTGTCATGTGAATATCACGTGTCCAAGGTTGATAAATCATTGGATCAACCGAGTCTGAAGTCTATAATTGTTTTATCATATGAACAATGTCTTAACTTGCTATTCTTCTGTGAAATGTAACAGGTATGAGGTGAAGGATTTTATCATGATACATCAATGAAAACAGATAGAGCTTAAATTCGAACCAACCTGTATAGGTTCCAGATTCTTTGAAGGGGATCCTCCTTGGGGTACTTATTGCATAAAATCTCTGATTTCAAATATATGACAGGTTGTTTTTTCCATACAGGTTGGTTCGATTCTTTATCAGAAGGGATCCTCCTTGGGGTACTTATTGCATAAGACAGACTCCCAAAGATTAAATCAAAGGTAGTGAACTTCAGCCTGCACCCAAGTGCGCAAAGAATACATAAAATTAACTCACCCAAAGTACCAAATGGATCCACCATGGGAAAACACTAGAGGACCTGGGGATTACCTGGCGCACTCATAGTCGCCTTACTGGTCTGAATACCCCCCCCCCCCCCCTCCCCCCTTTTTTTGCGAGAGAGAGCGAGGACAAAAAATCCCATAAAAAAGGATCTCCCCACGGGAGTCTTCAGCCGGGGAAGTGACCGTGGGAAACAGAGACTAGGGCACTTAGTATCAACAAGATAATAGTGACATTAGTATGGTTAAAAACAGATCGAACAACCCTCCTCAGCTCATTCAGCTAGGGGGTTGACGACCCTGCCCACCGTAGAGAACTGTCTGACCAAACCGAGCACGCTCGCCAGAGAGCCTGTCGAGTTGGTAATGCCGAACGAACGTGCTAGGCTGGCTCCAGATAGCAGCGGAGCAGATCTCTTCGATAGGCAAGGCCGCTGCGTACGCTTTTTACGTCGCGACTGCCCTAACCGAATGAGCCTTGAGATCACCTGGGAGCTCACGGCCCTTGTGAATATAAGCTAAGCAGATAGTCGAGACAATCTATCTCGAGATCCACTGACTAGAGGCGGGCAAGCCTGGCTTGCCTCCGCCGTAACAGCAGAAAAGCTGATCATCCTTGCGGATAGAGGCTGTTTGCTTGATATAAGCTCTCAAGGTCCTGCGCACACATAGAATATGGTCGTGCGAGGCCTGAGAACCTGAAGAAGCCGGTTGCTTAAAAGCCGGAAGTTCAATGGGGGCAGACACATGAAATGAGTGGGCCACCTTTGGTCGGTAGGAGTCTGGCAGTCTAATACTGACTCTGTCCCTGTGGAAGACTGTGAGTTCGGGATTGGCGGACATAGCATGTATGTCTCCAACCCGTCTACCAGACGCCACCGCCACTAGAAATGCTGCCTTCCAGGTTAACAGCTGGAGACAGCGAAGACAACTCTCTAAACCTGGGACCGGACAACCAGTCAAGAACTATAGCAAGGTCCCAAACAGGGCTGATCCGCCTCACAGGAGGCCGGATCCTGTCCACACCTGCCAAGAAGTGCTGGACCAGGGGGTGGGCATCCAAAAGGGCTCCATCCACAGGAACATGAAAGGCTGAGATAGCCGTGAAGTATCCCCTGACAGTTGATGCGGCTAAGCCAGCATCCAACCTGGACTGCAGGAACTCCAGGACCAAAACTAGGTCTGCAGAAAAGGGATCGAGTACGTCCCTATCTGCACACCAGCACGCATAGCAGGCCCATCTATCCTCGTACTGAAGGTCAGTCGAATCCCTCCTCGAAGCCAGTATTGTGTCCGCAACTCGTGCAGGAATACCGCTGTTTAGGAGGCGATTCCGGACAGAGGCCAAGCCACCCACTGCACCCTGGGGTTGGGGTGGGGGGCTCCGTCCTGACAGAAGTCCCGGTCGACATGGTTACAGAACAGGTGGCATAGCCAGAGATCTGAGTACCTGAGGAAACCAACTCTGCGCTGCCCACAGAGGTGCGAGGAGCACCAGCAGACGCGGAGGATGAGTGGCTAGACGGGCAAGGACCTTGGAGATCAGAGGCACTGGTGGGAAGACCCACAGAACTCGTTCGAAGTTCGAATGCATCCTGGGATAGGGCCCGAGTGTCGGGTATCCTGGAGCAAAACTGCGGTATCTGAAAGTTCGTCCCTGACGCAAACAGATCCACCTGGAATGACCCGTATAACTGGAAGATAGTCTCGAATATCTCTCGATCCAGTAGCCACTCATGGGGGGCAAGAATCCGGCGAGACAGAGCGTCTGCACGGATATTGTCCACCCCTGGTAAGTACACTGGCAGGACCGTGGTGTCGACCTCGTCGCACCAAAGGAAGAATTGCCACGTCTCCTCCAGGAGGGACGAAGAGACCGTCCCGCCCTGTTTGAGGATGTAAGTCATGGCGGTCCTGTTGTCCATTTGGAGCCGGACCACCTGACCCCTCACCTGATCTCTCAGGTGTTGCAAAACCAACCTGGCCGCCCTGAGTTCTAACACATTGATGTGCAACTGAGACTCGGCCTCGTAGCCTGAAGTAGAGGCCATAGCCTGGATACCTACTCCAGCGAGCGGTTCCAGGTTAGGCGGGTCCCGCGATCCCCCAGACGAGACCTGCCCTAAGCCAGGTGTCTGGGGGGGCTGGGATTGTGTAATGGTGGCCTGGGCCTCCATACTCCGCAGGGGTAAGCCTGGAAGCTGAGCACCCCGATGAGACCCCGTGTCTCGGACAAGTCCGAGATCGAGATCCCCCCCGGCCCCATGGGTAGCATCGGGTTCACGACCCGAGCCCCAAGACCGCTGAGTACCTTCATCTGCTGTGTAATGATTGATGTAAATTGTGCCATATCAAGGTTAGTATTAGCCTGTGTATTAGCTTGTTTGGGGGGGGGGAAGGGTGGGACAGTTCCCCGGCTGAAGCCCCCCGCTGGTCCTCAACAGAGTCGGCCTCGGATGTGGAACCATCGAGACCCGACTTTTTCGAGGACACAGTGGCGGAGGCCGAAGCCTTACCCTTGGACTTACCACCTTTAGCAGCTGTCTTTTGCAGCTTCTTAGCTTTAGAAGGGGGGTCCATCTTAGTTATGTCTTTCCCCGCCTGCAGAGCCTTGGCGAAGAACTTGAGATCCACGTCTCTGTGAGCCCTGGCCTTGGGGGTAAATGCCTGACAGACATCACATTTGACCGGATGATGGAAGTCGGAGGCAAAACACCTCAGACACTCAACGTGCCCGTCCGTTATGGAAACGGGACCCCTTACACTGGGCACAAGGCTTGAATGGCTAAAACAAAATAGCCAAATCAAGAACTGTGCAGTGTGACATGCGTATATATATAGTTTCTTTTAAAGAATATATATACTAAATACATGGGGAAAAGTGATGTAAATGTTTTTGTTAAACATGCATGTAAAAAACATGAGCAGAGGCGAATGGCAAATGCGAAGTATAAAATGTAAACAAGCATGGCCACACCCCTAACATCACTGAAATAAATAGAACATGTAATGTGACTAAATTGCTTGAAGGCCAGGGGGCTATTCCAAATACTTACAAAAAACGAATATAAAACCCCAATACATGTATAACTAAACGTGGAAAGCCAAGATCAAACCAAAATCCACGATAAAAAAATATCGGTCGACTTTCCAGCCCTACGCGAGAAAGAAAGTTACAATAAACACGAAATTACTACTAAAACCGTGAAGCCATTCGACCCTACTGTAAAAAGGTAGAAGTTACCACACATACAGATTGTTTCTGGGACATTTTCTTCAAGATCAAGGAGACTTTGACTTATTCTTAGGAGAGCAAAACTTTGTGCGTCGTGTCACTGAAATGACAGATTGAAAAGTGGTGAGATTGGAGTTATCTGCCCTTGGCTGCATAGCAACCTAAGGGATGGGGCTCAAGATGGGTGACCCAAAGTACGTTTTTTTCGTTTTTTAACTAGTTTTTAATGTGGAAAAAATAGTTACAACCTGTCATATATTTGAAATCAGAGATTTTATGCAATAAGTACCCCAAGGAGGATCCCTTAAATTCTGATAAAGAATCAATTGTTTAATGTTAGAATCAACTTGAACTTTTAACAGTTAATAATATTTCAACAATTTCAAAATATAACCATTGAAAATATTTAAAACAAGTGTAGAAGCGAGCAAAGCTCACATACCCCCGCTTCCCGCTTAGGTCAAAGAAGTTTCAAATAAGCACATTATAAATCTGTGGCTATTGATTAACATATCAATACAGTTTGATGAAGTGGATCACATAGCTTCAGATGTTTCTACATAACATTGGAAGATGTAAGCTATATAATTAAGGTCCAGTTGTCAAAAGGCACATCTAGGGATCATGGTTGACATGTGTTTCAAGTTTGGTGGTCCTTTCAAATGTAGTACAGGAGATATGCTTAGGACAAACTGACTTCTACATAGTCACTGTTGAAGTCATGTTTCCATAGCAACCATCCAAAAATAGCATTTGCATATTGGTCTTACCATCAAAAGACACATCTAGGGATCATGGTTAACCTCTGTATCAAGTTAAGTGAAGCTGACATGCATAGTAAGGGAGATATGGTCCGGACAACAAGACTTCTCTATAGAGTCCCTGTTTATGTCACGTTTTCATGGAAACCAAAAAATAAAATTCAGATATAGGTCTAACCCTCAAAAGGCACAACTAGAGATCCTGTTTGACATGTGTATCAAGTTTGATGAAGCTAGCATGCATAGTTTTGGAGATCTGCTCCGCACAAAATGACTTCCTCAAAGAGTCGCTTTTTAGTCAAGTTTCCATGGAAACCGCAAAAATTAAAATTCATAAATAGTTCTAACCCTCATAAGGCACAACTAGAGATCCTGTTTGACATGTGTATCAAGTTTGATGAATATAGCATGCATAGTTTTGGAGATCTGCTCCGCACAAAATGACTTCCTCAAAGAGTCGCTTTTTAGTCAAGTTTCCATGGAAACCGCAAAAATTAAAATTCAGAAATAGTTCTAACCCTCAAAAGGCACAACTAGGGATCATGGTTGACATTTGTATGAAGTTTGATGAAGCTAGCATGCATAGTTTTGGAGATCTGCTCCGCACAAAATGACTTCCTCAAAGAGTCACTTTTTAGTACTTTTTAGTCACGTTTCCATGGAAACCGCAAAAAATTAAAATTCAGAAAAAGTTCTTACCCTCAAAAGGCACAACTGGAGATCATGGTTGACATGTGAATGAAGTTTGATGAAGCTAGCATGCATAGTTTTGGAGATCTGCTCCGCACAAAATGACTTCCTCAAAGAGTCATTTTTTAGTCACGTTTCCATGGAAACCGAAAAAAAAGAAATTCAGAAATAGTTCTAACCCTCAAAAGGCACAACTAGGGATCATGGTTGACATGTGTATGAAGTTTGGTGATGCTAGCATGTATAGTTTGGGAGATCTGCTCGGCACAAAGTTTTGGGACGTACGGACAGACCGACGGACGGACGGAAAGAATGAACGCTATATATCCCCGCTTACGCTGTAAGGCGGGGGTATAATAAGTCATTTAATTTCTTTGGCATGGCTACAAATAGGCCCACGTACCGGACTTTGTATGACTCAGTGAATTCAGTGGGTCTTGAACAATGTAAAAAAATTTCCCCCGATACATGCTTTAATGTCTCTTAATCCTAAGATGAAGGTAAAGTAAAGTAGTGCGTAGCCGTTTCACACAGTTTGACATCGCTTGGCGTCAATGCTGTCATGTGACCTTGTCGACCAATCAGAATTATGAAAATAATCCATTCATATAATAAACGTGAACGGCAACCAGTATAAACACAGTACTTAGTTTTACCTTCGCCATAGGATTAACTGATATTAAAAATATAAGCAAGTATCGGTCCGGAAAGAATGTTGACATTGTTCAACTTCATGACCCACTGAATTCACTGAATCAAACAAAGTATTTGTAGTCATGTAGTCAAATCCACTCAATATGAGAGACCAGTCCAATTCTTACCCTCTTGGTTCCACTCAACATCCAGATTTTTCAGGAGAGGATGCATGCCTGAAAACAAATTCACCATTAAACACAAGAAAATCTATATTTGTATTTGCAGAAGTACATGAATACCATTAAGAACAACTATCAACACCTTAAAAAAAATTTAAAGGGACACAATCATGTTGGTGAGGTCACATTATAAGTCCAATGTTATAATTTGTGTAATTAAGTTGAGTATCAACTTTAACCGAAAATAACCAGTTTTAGGTCAATCAGTTATGCATAATGAAAATACAACCATTCAAAGTCGTGGTCTTGATCCAAAACCAGACAATGGACCTTGGCTTTCTGCAACCTTTAAGTCAAACGTAATTTTGGAAACTTTAATAAAGTAATAAGATTTGCTTCTATATTGTTTAATAGGTCTGATAATGAGTACATACGTGAGATAGAGTCATAATTATCGGCTACTACACATGTATGAGAACATTCCTTGATTTCCAATGAAACATATTATATTTGATATTTTAAGCATTTGGGGGTGAATATGAAAATCGAGTAAGAAGATATAACCTAAACCAGAACCTATTATCATTTGATACACTTTAGAACCAAATAAAATATAATGCAAAACTGATAACATGCATCTTTAAGTATACATAAGGAAATGAATCCCACATAAAGTGGAAGACATTTTCACTTAGTTTTTTTTGATGGTCTATGAGCTATCTTGAAATAATTCAAGAGAGAAATCATAGTGAACTTTTATAGCTCCTAATATTCAAGGCTTGTCTTTACTCACTAACAAAGGTAATGTTTTGTCAAATCAAATCAAATCTCCATTGTATACCATTATCATGCATGTTAATCTCCATGATTGAGTTTCGTCACCAAACGTTGCATATTTTCACATTAAAAAAAGTTGCTATCCAGAAAATCTTCTTGTTCTTATGTATAGCAATTCTAAATGCCCTTCAAAGACCTCCCAAAATGAGTTTCCTCACCATTGTTTTGTTTGCTTTATAAATGTATCATCATGCATTTCCTTACAGTCCACCGGATGAAGGAGTGAGTATATACTCTGAAATGTTGTGTATTTTCACATTAAAGAAGTTGTTATCCAGACAATCTTCCTGTTCGACTTCACCTACTTAAATGAAGCGCATGCTTTCAAAGATTAAGCTCATAATCCTTTCAGATACAATTTATCACATATGCGGATACATAGCAAGTTTATATTTCTTAAATTTTAAGGGAAATAAAATAAAACAAGTAGTTGTGACTAAGGTGACATGATCCCCTGGCGCAAATTATACTTCAAAATTGAAAAATAATGTCAAGATCAGCAAAATCCACTGAGCCCTGAATTTTCCCTATAAAAACCACAGGTGTAAGATAATGATGAGAATCCAATGAACAGTTCTTGTGATATCGATGCCCCTGACAAGCTTCACAAGCTTAACAAACTCAAAGTTCTGCTGTGACCTTGAGAATAATGTCAAGGTCACCAAAATCTAATCAGCCCTTTGTCTTCCCTAACACGTGTGTTGTGTAAGATATGATGAAATTCCAATGAATGGTTCTTGAGATATCCCACTGACTAGGGTAAAATGACAGTCTCGTTGTGACCTTGAAATGAAGATCAAGGTCACAAAACTCTGTAGGAACATTACTTTCCCCATGATGAACCCATATGCAAAAAAAAAAAAGAATTCAGAGAATATATAGTATTTGAGTAATTCCATTTCGTACGGATGGACGCACAGACGGACGCAGCTGAATAATATATCACCCGCTTCGCACTAAACGCGAGGAGGGGGGTAATAAAGTAGTTTTTAAATAAAAACAACATTTTTATTATCGTTTTTTCGCAAATTCAATATGATTTTTCACTGACACACATATTTTAGATATCGCTAAAACTGTAATATGATGTGAGCAGTCGAATAAACAAACAAATTCAGAAATAATAATAGGGGGTCACCAAACGTTTTTCATCACTAGCGTCATTTTTTAAATTACCTAGATAAATGTAAAAACCTGACGTCACGGCAGTTTTGATCAATTCAACTGTAACTTTGACGGCCTATCGTGTAATTACTATTGAATATAGCCTACTATCAATCTAAGAGTGCTTCAATGAAAGAACAACTGTCAGGGAATTTATATTCATCACTGACTGGAGATATCTATGTAATTGAAATAACACACATGATCACATATTTACCGCGAATATAGGTGACGTTTATCACATGCGTCATGTTGTAAAATGACAGTTGAAAAGGCGTTGTGCTAAATTTAAGCGCTTTCCGTTAGTTTATTGATAAAATCTATGCTGTTACCGTAAGTGAATTCAATTTCTTCGTTCCATCTTTGCTTAACATTTAAAAAACGAAGGGATTATAATTTCCTTAATTCTTATTTGTATTCTGGAAATACCAACATTATTAACGAGCTAGCTTCTGTAAGCAGCTCTCAACCAGGGACTGGTTACTCCCCAGGTCAACACAATGCAATTAGGTCAACACAATGCAATTACATAACATGCAGATTCACAGCCAGTGAATTTTATATTTTAAATGTTATTTTCCCCACACTTATTCATTTTTCTGTACTGGAGAAGAAGATGAAAATAGGTGTGGTGTCACGAGGTCATGTAGTTACTTCTTATGTTATCGTTTCATAACCAGTTATATTCAGTTCACATATCTTGTGTAAAATAAACAATTTCTTAATTCCTCTTCAACTTATTCCTTTGCGGTCACAATATTCAGTTCACATTGAATTCAATAGTTCTCATTTCACATTGATTCACATCAAATGTGTCTATAGTGTAGATATTAATCTTATGTTGATATATCTATTTCATGTTCCTATTGAATATGATTACGTAACTGCCAAGTTAATAGAAAACTAAATCAGTTATAAAATATAAACTCATATGATATAAATACCAAATTTACTTGTACTGGAAACGCTCATTCAGAATGAAAACAAACTTTATCTCAAAAAAAGCTCCAAATTATCGCAATATCATTATATACTCAAAACCTCCAAAATTACTCTTAAATTTCAAACAACCTTTAATTACATTAAACAAAACATTCTGAAATATGTCTTTGAAATACTTTTTGACTTGTGTACTTAAAGAATCTACCGGTATATATTGACTGCGTTATGTTCAAAGCTCATTCTAAAAGTTATTTTAGGCCGTGAGACCTATGATCCATATTTGGGGTCACAGGGTCACAAATCTATAATTTAGATCCCCATTAGCCAAGGAGTCTTTACACAACATTTCAGCTCTCTGAGCCATTTGGTACTGGAGAAGAAGATGAAAATAGGTTTTTAAGGGCATGACCCCCGTGACCCTATGTGGGGTTACAGGGTCACCAAATCTACAATTTAGAATCCCTTTTGGCCAAGGTGTCTGCACATAAAATTTCAGCTCTCTAGAATTATTGGTTCTGGAGAAGAAGTCGAAAAAGCGAAAAGTTTACAGACAGCTGGACGGACATCATGCCATGCCATAAGCTCATCAGGCCTTAAGAAAGAAAACATTTGTTGACGGCTCGAGTTGTACAGTACCTATAGTGATCTGGTGTTTGCTCCAGAGACACAGCATGACGTCACACTTAAAGCTGGCCGGGTCTCTATTGACAGGCTTCAGAGAAACTCTTATTGCAGTTAGCGCATTGTTTGGGTTACCATCTGAAATTAGCAATAGTAATATTTTAATAAAGGTTATTCTTCTTTGTAGGCTTTATTTAACTAATCAAATTTTCATGTTACAAGGGATTTAATTTGATTAATAGATCAGAATGAAATCATTGTGAAAACACAAACCAACATTTCTAAAAAATCTCTAACAAAGAAGATGTTATGTTATGTTAAGCTATTATTCTAAATCATTTGTATGAGAATATATTATTCATTCACTAAAACTAAGTCATTTACCCAGATTAATACTAAAATACCAGGTAATGAATATCAGCACTGAAACTTTCTCACTTGTAAAACACTACCACAGCACTGATTAGGCTAACTATTTAAAACTGAATATTGTCAGAATTGGTGGTATTTACCTTTGGAACCTGGCACATTTCCAGGTTGATGGTTGGTAGGGTGAGACTCTGTGTTGCTCCCTGCCATTGGAACTGCCTGGTTATCCCTTAAACCCTGGCTCGTTTCACCCTGATTCCCTGGGGAGCCAGCACAATGCAGACAGAGAGGGTAGGTGGAAGCGGAAGTGGGGTTGAGGCAGCCAGGTCTCTCACACTCATCTGATAGAGAGTTCAGGTCAGGGTTACTTACCGACCTCATCCTCCCTTGGTTTCCTAAGGACAATCCCAAAGATTCAGAGTTGTTGCGACTCGGGGGCATGCTTGCTTGTGGAGTAGTAGGCTTGGGCTGTAGGTTCAAGTTTTCAAAACAACTCAAGCAGTATGGATAAGTTTCTTCCACACATTTCTTCTCACATTGCTGATTCTTACATTGATCAGACAAGACACGAAACTCAGGGAAACTTGTCGAAGTTGTTAGAGTTGATGGACCAGAGGCGACTGAGGATGCATTTGAGGAACTTTGTGTGCTTGAAGCTTGTTGATTTGACTTTGAACCTTGAGTCTTGAGATCACTTGCTGGCGTGATTGTATTTGAGTCGGATGTCGGTTCAAAACTCAACTGTCTGGCTGCATCCTCTGTTTCCCTGATGGCAGAGGGTCCGCTAGCATGACGTCTACGATTATTTGGAGCCGTAGGGGTATCATTTTTGTATAAATAGTCCTTGTAACAGCTGCTACAAAGACCATCTGTTTCTGGATTGGCAAAATATTCACAACCTGCATTTCGACATTTCTTATCAGTTGGGGAGCCTGGCAGGTTTGCTTCTGTGATCTCCATGTAATTCTTGAAGCAATTTGAACAGAGTCCGCTGTGTTCTTGTGATCCAAAGAATTCGCAATCAGGAGTGATGCATTTCTTGGAAGCTCCAGCAGCAGCAACAGACTTGTGCTCATCCATTGGTCTCTCTGAAACGAGATGAGCGGCTGCCTCTGTTTAAATCTGAAAATCATTGAAACTGAATCCATCCATGGTATTATATGGAGTACCGGAGAGCAGGAATGAGACATACACGGAAAGTAAGAGGAAAGTTCTGGAGATTCTTAACAGTGCTCGTGAAACAAAAACTGATTTGCCGCCTTTAGTAGCTAGGGATATTGAAAGAGCCCACCGACTCCCCAGTGGAAATTCAAGTAAAACAAGGCCGATAATTATTAGAATGTGTCATTGGGAGGACAAGTGGCACTCGGTGAAACTGAGAGAAGTGCTTAAAAACCAAGGCTATGGAATAGCAAATGATCTCACCAAGCTCCAAAGGAATGAATTATATAGGCTAAGATCTGAAAACCCTGACACACGCTACTACTTTAAAGGCAATAAACTTGTACATGAGGCAAAGGAGAACAGGACCCAGGAGCGTGCTGACCCTCCCGAGGATCGAAGACAGAACTCGGACACTAGGACCAGATCTACTAGATCTACCTCCCGTACCGGGGGACGAGGTCAGCCCCGTTAGGGGTGGGGCACGGGCCGTCTAAATGATCCATCATGTGTGCGATCTCACGATACTGATTGTAGGACGCTTCATGAGGATGAGAGTGACATTATCAACAACACAACAGGTCAAAGGTTAAAGTTAATATTTTGGAATATATCTGGTGTTTTACAAAAACTAAATGACAATGACTTTATTACTTTCATAAATTCTTTTGATATTATTGGATTAACAGAGACTTGGAGTAATGATAATTGTACAGATGATGTGTTTCCAGATTTTGATTGTTTGTATGAAAATGGAGATAAGTTAGCCTCAACAGGAAGACTCTCTGGAGGTATAATTGTTATGATAAAAAAATCAATATCTAGACACATAAAGTGGCACAAAATTACAGAAAATGCAATCTTCATACTTTTTGATAAATCACTATTTGATATCGATAGAGAACTTTTGTATAGCTGTGTCTATATACAACCAGAGGGATCTTCGTGGTATAATAAATCCAGTGTAAAATGTAAAAATGGTATTACACTTTTCCAGGAGAAACTGTTGGACATAATATCAGTTTTACCAGATATCTATTTGCTTTGTGGAGGTGACTTTAATGCTCGCACTGCAACTCTACCAGACTTTGTTGAAGATAACATAATTGATTACACTGAAAGTAAGAATCATTCTATGTGGGACTTTATATTAGACCACTTCGATCTTGAACGGTTCTCCTGCGACAAAGTTGTTAACCATTTTGGTAGATGTCTATTAGACCTTTGTAGTATTTTAAATATTCATATCTTAAATGGCAGATGCGGTAAGGATACTAGATTAGGAGAGTTTACATTTATAAGCAGGAATGGCACAAGTGTGATAGATTACATCCTAACCTCAGCAGATATGTTTAAACAAGTCATAGATTTTGATATACCAACTCGAGCTGAATCATCACACCTCCCATTGACTTTAGATTTATGTGCGCATCATTCACTTTACCAGGGTAATCATAGACAGCAAAACACAGACAACAAACCAACCAAATATGTATGGAATAATGATAATCTCTCTCAATTCCGGAATAATTTATTATCTGAACATGCTCAAGATTTACTTGACAAATCTGTTGATATAGTATTTACAAATATTAACCAAAGTGTACATTTTATTGTAGGGGCATTATGTCTAGCTGCTTCAGATATGAAAAAGCGGATATGTACTGTTGCAAAACACAGAAATACAGAAAAATGGTACGATAGTGAATATGATCATCTGAAAAAGGAAAGGTGCAAATTACTGAACATTTTCCGAAAATATAAAACAGAAGACTCCTTAGAAAATTATCATAACGCCAGAAATAAATATAATAATACCTGCTCTGAAAAAAGAAAGACATACATCCAACAAAAGAGAAAAATATTAGAAGACAATATCAATGATTCAAAAACATTTTGGTACGAATTGAAAACACTAAATGGAAAAAACAGTCAAAATAACAACATCGAAATTGACGAATGGTACAATTATTTCGAGTCTTTATTTTCAACTTCCCACAATGACCAAGATACACTAAGACAAGACAGCACAGAACATACACCAGTATGAGATATTGCCTCTGACATATTAGATGCCCCGATAAGTAGGGAGGAAATCCTGAATAGTATACAACATCTCAAGTGTAATAAATCTCCAGGTATTGACAATATTATCCCAGAATTTTTCAAACACTCATCGGACCTAATAGTTCCATATCTGGAATTAATATTAAATGTTATACTTGAAAGTGGGGATTTCCCAGAATCTTGGTCAGTTGGATTACTTGTCCCAATTTATAAACTAGGTGATCGAACCGAGGTAGTCTCCCATTACCCCTACACAGCATATCCCCTACAGGTTATCAAAACAAGTTAACGGTCCACCGCACTCCTAATCCCTAGCTTCTTACCTCTTACTATGTAATGGAACGGCCCAGATTAAAAAAAAGTGACAATTGATAGTGTGAGCAAAAAGATTTAATGAACATCAAGGACACGTTTCATATTCATACAAATACATACATATCTTTCACATATGAATTTGATATGTTTATGAAATAAATACCTACATATCCATCAATGACATGTTTCACATTCATGATATAAATACATACATATCTATCACATATGAATTTGAATATTCACAAATTGCAATGTTTATCACACTTCACATTGTCACTAACCAAGCTTCAGGAGATGTCCGACGACATCTAAGAACTGGACCGGTGACTTCTGTTCCCTATTCAGTTCGTCCTTCAGTCGACACATTCGGTTCTCCACCTCCCTGTAGACTCTCTTCCTGCTGATAGGGGCTGCTCCAAAGTGTAGCTGTGCAATCTTGGCACTCTCTGCCTGCTCCACCTTCTTGATCACTTCCACGAACCTATAGATGTTGGGATGACGATGTGGCAGTCCTCGGTTGAGCCTATTGTGGAACCCTTCAAGATTGTTGTGTGATGATTCCAGAGCGGCAGGGGGAAGCGGGCGTCGTATTCAACCCAGGTGGTGACGATGTAGTCGTTGAAGGTGTCAGCTCTGGGAACTTCTTGCGTGTCCTCAATGGCGTCAACCCAAGTGTCCTGGATCTTGTTCTGGGGGAGTAGGGGTAAACCAGCTGCTCGTCTGATCCACTTGCACACTTCGGGGTCATCTCGATATGCGACAGCCAGTCCTACTATCGTGACTCTCCCTCTGCATGTAGACTGGACACACTTCCAGTGAACGCAAGTCTGTCTCTCAACATTCTTGGTGTGAAGATAGCCATCTAGTAGAACTTGTGTACTTTCTCTCTGCGACAAGACAAACTCAACATTGCGAAGGCCGGCCATGTTGATGTCATGTTAGTTTGGTTCAAGTACCTATATACCAAACTAAGCCATCTCAACTGTAAATCTTATATTCTCATTCTCTTTTCTTTTTATTATAAATTCCGACATTAGCGAAACTGTTATTTTTGCGCTTAAAAAACGTTTCCTTCTCACCATACTTACAAAAATGTACTACCTACTCATTTATTTCACAAACAATCCTAAACATTTATCCCCGTAATCCCCTCAAGCTTAACTTTCATTTCTACTCAATACTTAAACACTTGTTAGGGCGAGTTCATTTTGCCAGACGGGTAACTGCTTGTGTTGTTTTAACTAATTGTAGGGGAAATGGAGTGTAGGGGATATGGGCTGTAGGGGTAATGGGCTATAACCCGAACCGACCCTAATAATTACCTTGGTATTACTGTATTTAGTGTCTTCGGTAAATTATTCACTTATATTATTAACAAAAGATTGGTTAAGTGGGCGGATGCTATGGACAAGATATATGAAGGACAAGCAGGTTTCTGGGAAGGTTACACTACTACAGATAATATTTTCATTCTTCATTCTCTTATACAAAAATATCTTAGTTCGAAAGGAGGAAAGTTTTATGCACTATTTGTAGATTTTGCGAAGGCATTTGACTCTGTACAGAGAAATAAACTTTGGAATCTCTTGCAAACGCATGGAATAAGTAGTAAAATGAGTAAAATGTTGGAAAGTATTTATCAAAATGTAAAAGTACGTGTGAGAAATAATCATGAAATGTCTGAACCCTTTATTAGTCAACTTGGCGTTAGACAAGGTTGTATCTTAAGCCCCTTTTTGTTTAGTTTTTTCATTAACGAATTAGCAGAGCAAATATGTAATACATGTACGAATGGAATCCAATTACACCCAGATACAGTTAAACTATTCCTGTTACTTTTCGCCGATGACATTGCACTATTCTCTAGTACCATAAGCGGGCTTCAGAAACAAATAAAGGTACGTTCTCTGATCAATATAAATTGAATATCAATAGAGAGAAAACCAAAATAATTGTTTTTAAAAGGGGTGGAAAACTATCCAAAAATGAAAAATGGTTTTATAAGGGAGAACGTCTTCAAACTACCAGCGCTTATAAGTACTTAGGTGTATGTTTCTCTAATAATCTATCTTGGTCTTTTCATACCAAACAGACCTCAACACAAGCCATGAAAGTCTGAATAGGTATATACAGAAATATGCGACTTTTAGGTGAGATGTCCTTTAATACCTATTTTAAAATATTTGATATGAAGATAAGCCCAATACTGTTATATGGATCTGAAATATGGGGATTGGCACAACATGACAACATAGAAAAGGTTCATTTATATGCATGCAAAAAGTTCCTAGGCGTCAAACCAAGCACTTGTAGCACAATGGTCTATGGAGAATTAGGCAGATTCCCACTGTTATTCCTCAATTAGAGCTGTTAAATACTGGATAAGGTTGTTGAATATGCCGCTTCATAGATATCAAAAAAATGTTATAATATGATGAAACTGTATGATAAAATGGTAAAAGAAATTGGGTGACTGATATTAGAGAGCTTCTCAACAAAATAGGATATGGTCATATTTGGTACAATCAAAGTGTTCAGTCACAATCAGAATTTATCATCTCAATAACTCAAAGAATGAAAGATATGTATTTACAATCCTGGGCAGAATCCATGACATTATCGACAGAATGTATGTATTATAGAGAATGGAAATCTGAAATATTTCTTGAAAGCTATCTTCCAAAAGTTGATGTTAAAAAGTTCTGTAATGCCATAGCCCGTTTTCGTTGCTCATCACATGAATTGTTTGTTGAAACTGGAAGATATAAAGGTATTGAAAGAAAAAATAGAATATGTAAAGTTTGTAATATGAACGCAGTGGAAGACGAGCTACACTTCTTATTAATCTGCCCTGTCTATAAGAATCTACGGATAAAATATCTTAAACCTTACTATTTTAACCACCCAGATAGAACAAAATTATTGTCATTGTTAACAAATACCAATACTCAGTCTTTACAGAACCTTGCAATGTATATCTATTATGCAATGTTATTTAGAAAGAATATTATGAATGCAACTGATTTTATCATGTGATCTAACTGTGGCCTTCTAAGTACAGAAATAAAGATTGATTGATTATAAGAATACTCTCTCATAGGTTTGTTTTTTAGGGGTTTTTTTTATTATGATTTTATTTCTTTTAAGCAGGTACACTGATTACATTATACACTCTTGTTTTGAATTTAAAGTTCAAATCACACAATAAGCATACTCTTGAATGTAGCAATTAAAGCAATTATAGTTATGGCTTTTTACAGGAGTCGTAGTGGCATAGGCCAATTGTAAAGGTATTTAAGTAAATAGGCAGTGACATATTGACCAGTATTTCATGAATTTGGAGTAGTTGCAGTTTGAGAAAGAGATATATATTTTTTTTTTTTTATAATTTTATTTCTTTTTCAGATACATAGACATATATGAAATGTTCATATAAGACAGCGTTTTACAACATAAAATAGGTACAAATGTTGAAAACAGAGCAACTGCAAGCTAACATTGCAAATTCAATTGAATAAAACGTAGAATTCAAGTGTTTATGGACCTGGCATTTCCATACTTTCACCGAAGTTGCAGAGTGTCAATCTTTAAAGAGATTATGGCATACAGACCAGAATTTTGTGAACTTCGAATAGTTGCAATCTGAGTAACAGATGCGTTTATCAATTTCATAGACATTGTTTAAATCTTGTTTTATAATGTTAATTTGCGGTACAGTTTCCTTTAACTTTGATATGTATATATTATATTTGACTGTTGTTATAATAAGATTTAGAATCATATTTCGTGTTTCCGGATATCCTAGGCATATGTTTCGTTTTGAGAGGTTTAATATTGAATCTGTTTTCTGCTCTATCCATGTCTTTAGTCTATCCCAGATGTTATTCACTTTCGGGCAATCATAGAAAATGTGCACTATAGTTTCTACAGATACTTTACAGAAAGTACATTTGTTTGTGTCTTTCAATTTCATTTTAAATAGAAGGTCGTTCAATGGAAGAATTCTGTGTAAGATCGAATATTGAAACCAAATTTGTTTTGTGCCAAGATGTGATGAAAAAGGTGTATAATTTATTTCGGTCCATTCATTTTTAGCTATTGATTGATTTAAGTCCTTTTCCCACTTATGTTTATATTTATATGAGTTACCACTGATAGAACTTTGAAGGGTATCATAGAAGAGCCTGCATCCTTTGGTTGGTTTTACGATATCTACGATGAAGTATCTGGCAGGATGGGATTGGTTAACTTATTTGATAACTCGAGATTTTTTGCCTTAAGGTAAGCTTTAATCGATTTTACTATACCGGCATATTCTAAAAAGTTTGTTTTACACGTGTAGACATTTTTAAAGTTTCAAGATTTAGAAAATCACCTTTTTCATTCACGATATCATTTACAAATATTATGCCATGTTGTATGTAATGTTTATAACATATTTCTTGTTTGCCAATTGTTATATTTTCATTACACCAAATTGGTTGGGATAAAACATCATTGACATCATTAACCTTTGAACCTTTGTTACTGATAAAACATCCCCATGCTCTTAGCACATCGCGCCAGAATGGGTTAGTCCGCGGTGTGAGGATGTTATCTTCAATATACTTAGGTGATTTGAGGTAACAATGCTCAGATGTAGGAGCTACATTTTGAGTATATAGGTGTTTTATTTTATTACCATTTTCTGCTTTGAAATTTCTTTTTATCCATGCTATTTTTTGTGCAAAAATTGTGTTTTTTATGTCTGGGACTCTTATTCCGCCGTCTTTGTACGATCGTGTAATTTCGTTTTGACTTCTCTTATCTGGTTTGTTTCGCCAAATAAAGCTAAAGCATAAGGAGGTTAATTCTTTTATGATTTTATCACTTGGGTTTGGAAGAATTGAAAACAGGTGATTTAATTTTGGAAGAATCAGACTTTTTAAGACTGTATTTCTTCCTAGGGGAGTGAGATCTCTTCCTAACCATTGATTCATTGTAGTTTTAATCATCTTTAGTTTGTCCTTATAATTTCTTTCCACCATTTCGGCCAGGTTATGTGTAAAAGTTATGCCAAGGATAGTGAAATCTCGTTGATTCCAGTCTAGTTTATGATTTTTACAGAGGATGTTCTGCGAGTGTTTTGATGCTCCTATCCATATGACTTGGGTATTGGTTGTATTTATTTTGAGACCAGAGAATGATGCGAATTCATTTAAGGTGTTAAGGGTATGCTGAAGACACTTTTCAGTTCCGTCAAGTACAAGAGAGGTATCATCTGCAAATTGTGATAGTAGGTATTCCGTATCGCCTATCTTTATTCCCTTTATGTTCTTATTATTTCGTAACATTATACTTAACACTTCGGCACAGATTATAAAAATGGGCTCTGTAGCTCATCAGGATTTTCTTTATTATCTAAGGTTGTATATCTAAGTTATCTCAAGTAATACAATGTTGACAAGCAAAAAATAGGTTTTTAGATCATGACCCGTGACCTGTATTTGGAGTCACAAGGTCACCAATCCTACAATTAAGAATCACCTTTGACCAAAGAGTCTCTACACAACTTTTCAGCTCTCTAGACCTTTTGGAACTGGAGAAGAAGACGAAAATAGTTTTTTTGGGTTGTGACCTCTGTGACCCCATTTGGGGTCATGGGGTCACGAAATCTACAATTTGGAATCCCCATTGGTCAAGGAGTATGCACACAACTTTTCAGCTCTCTAGACCTTTTGGAACTGGAGAAGAAGATGAAAATAGGTTTTTAAGGATGTGACCCCTGTGACCCCATTTGAGGTCATGGGGTCACAAAATCAACAATGTAGAATCCCCATTGGCCAAGGAGTCTGCACACAACTTTTCAGCTCTCTAGAACTTTTGGAACTGGAGAAGAAGATGAAAATAGGTTTTTAAGGATGTGACCCCTGTGACCCCATTTGGGGTAACGGTGTCACGAAATCTACAATTTAAAATCCCCATTGGCCAAGGAGTATGCACACAACTTTTCAGCTCTCTAGAACTTTTGGAACTGGAGAAGAAGACGAATATAGGTTTTTGGGGTTGTGACCTCTGTGACCCCATTTGGGGTCACGGGGTCACAAAATCTACAATTTAGAATCCCCATTGGCCAAGGAGTCTGCACACAACTTTTCAGCTCTCTAGACCTTTTGGAACTGGAGAAGAAGATGAAAATAGGTTTTTAAGGATGTGACCCCTGTGACCCCATTTGAGGTCATGGGGTCACAAAATCAACAATGTAGAATCCCCATTGGCCAAAGAGTCTGCACACAACTTTTCAGCTCTCTAGACCTTTTGGAACCGGAGAAGAAGATGAAAATAGGTTTTTAAGGATGTGACCTCTGTGACCCCATTTGGAGTCATGGGGTCACGAAATCTACAATTTAGAATCCCCATGGGCCAAGGAGTCTGCACACAACTTTTCAGCTCTCTAGACCTTTTAGAACTGGAGAAGATGATGAAAATAGGTTTTTAAGGATGTGACCCCTGTGACCCCATTTGGGGTCATGGGGTCACGAAATCTACAATTTAGAATCCCCATGGGCCAAAGAGTCTGCACACAACTTTTCAGCTCTCTAGACCTTTTGGAACTGGAGAAGAAGATGAAAATAGGTTTTTAAGGATGTGACCTCTGTGACCCCATTTGGAGTCATGGGGTCACGAAATCTACAATTTAGAATCCCCATTGGCCAAGGAGTCTGCTCATAAAATTTCAGCTCTGTGGAGTCATTGGTTCTGGAGAAGAAGTCGAAAAAGCGAAAAGTTTACGGATGGACGGACGGACGGATGGTCGGACGGACGGACCGACGGACGGACGGACGCCGGACACCATGCCATGCCATAAGCCCATCGGGCCTTTCAGGCCTGATGAGCTAAAAATGTAAGGAGATAGTGGGTCACCTTGTCTGCATCCTCTTGTAAGTTCAAAGAAATCAGATGAAAAGCCATTCACTATAACACTAGATTGAATGTGTGTATAATACAATTCAATCCATCGTCAGATAGATGGACCGAAACCAAAATAAGTTAGCGTTTTTTGTATAAATAACCAATCAACTGAGTCAATTGCTTTTTCGAAATCTATTAATAGTAATAGACCGGGTATTTCCATACACTCGGCATAGTCAATGATGTCATAAATCATGCGAGTACATTCGCCGATATAGCGTTCTGACATAAAACCTTTTTGATCATCATTTATTATTGTGGGGAGTGCTGTTTTTTTTCTCTATTTGCGATTGTTGCAGATGCTATTTTATATGAAACATTTAGAAGGGAAATAGGTCTCCAGTTCTTTAGGAACTGCTTTGATTTACCTTTCTTTGGTACACATGTTATCAAACCTTGCTTTTGACTAACTGAAAGCTCTCCTTTTCGAAAGGCAGCATTGAGAGATCTTAACAAGGTGTCATTAAGGTCTGTCCAGAAAAATTTATAGAATTCGGCAGTGAACCCAGAAGGTCCGGGGCTTTTATTGTTTTTCATTTTCTTTAGAGCTGTGAGGACTTCGTCATACATTAGTTCGCCTTCAATATTATTCTTTTCAGTTTTGCTTAGTTTTGGGACAGAGCATTCTTTTAATAAATCATTTAGATCAATGTCACTACATGTTTGTTTTGTGTACAGATTTTGGTAGTAAGATTTCACTTCAGATATTATTTCCTTTGTTTTTGTGATCGTTTCTCCATTTTTTGCTTCTAACTTTGCGATAGTTTTATTTATATTATTTCTATTTTCAAGAGAGAGAAAATATTTTGTGGGTTTTTCACCCTTTTCCTTCCATTCAACTTTTGCTCTCATCATTATCCCTTCAGTTTTTATTTCATTTAACTTTTCTAATTTTAAATTTGATGATTTTAGTTGTTCTAATATTTCCGTTTTATCATCTAAGCTGTCATTTTCGTCGAGTTTGATATTTAATTCTGCTATTTGTTTTGTTAAGTCCGTTTCTTCTTTTTCTCTTTTTCGTTTTTTTTCTGATGTATATTTTATTGTATGTCCTCTGATCATCAGAAGAATCGTTTCAAATAGAAGTTGGTCATCGATCTTATATATTGGTTTATTTAACTCGTCGGTTCCGCTTTCGTATTGCTTTTTCGTGCTCCTGATTATTTCTTTAATATTGTCAACAAATGGTTTTATCATGCAATAGGGAATTATTAAATTTCCAAAACCCTCGTCCTCGTTCGAGTGAGTGAGTGAGTTATTGTTTAACGCCGCTTCGGCAGTATTGCAGCCATTAGCGGCGATCGTCCTCGTTCGATTTCGGCTAACTTTAGAGTTACCCAATGTATAGGAATGGTCGGATTTATAAGCGGAGTCTATGCCTGTGTTTGCAATAGAATGTTCGAGACTTTTTGAAAGAAGAAAGTAGTCAAGTCTAGCTTGTTTTATTGGTTTTGTTTGTCTCCAGGTGTATCTTTTTCGTGAAGGGTTTTGATACCGCCAAGGGTCTATCATGCTTTCTTCTTCAATATAGTCAAGTATAACCTCTCTTGCGTTTGGGTTGTTTACATGTTTATAGTTGAATTGATCTAAGTCGGGATTTTGTACAAGATCACCGCATATAGAATAGTGATCCGAATCAAAATCAGATATTAATGTTTTTAGTTTTTGATAAAACATAGGGCAGTCCGTGTTTGGTCCGTAGATGGTTATGAGGGTTAGTGTCGTATCGGTTAACTGTACTTTCAATGCTAAGTAGTTACCGGACTCGTCATCTTGTTTTCGACGAAGAACTTCAAAGTCTAATTTACCATCAAACATAACAGCTACACTCTTATAAGAACTGAAATAACAGAGATTTAAACCCCATTCATTGTGTATGTCTTTTTCTAATTTTTCAGTAAAATGTGTATCTTGTAGACAGTAGATGTCAGCATGTTTTTGTTTCAAATTACGGAAAACATGAAGTCTTTTCTTTTTATTATTTAATCCTTGGCAATTTGTTGAGATAATTTTCAGAGTATCAGTCATTTGAGAAATGTGTTAACATACTTATTTGATAGTTGCAGTTGTCTGTGTGGGTCTTGTAATAATTTTGGTCCATGTATTTGTTTTGAGGGTGAATGTGCTTATAGTACATGACGATGTAGGAAATAATAATAAAGTTTGGAGAGATTGAAGATTGAGGAGAACTGAAAAAGTGATGCATTGCTTTTATTTTAAAAGAGCCTGTTCATGATAACTGTTTTGTGGGTGTCCGTTTAGTGTAAGACGGTAGCGTAATATATGCTCTACGTGCGAATGAGAAAAAAACGGGTCAGCATGTGCTGCGTGCTTTGGCTGTGCAAGTGAGTGCGGGTTGTTAATTTCAGTGGCTATGAGTTCGCAGTTGGATGTGCTTAGTAAGAGATGTGTTGCCGTTGCTGTGAGTAGATTTTTAAGTTTATTTGAAAGCATGTCCATACTATATAATGATTTTAGAATAAACGCTGCAACTTGTTTGAACTGTATGGGTATTTCATACCACCAGTGATTTTTAGAATAATAGTTTGCCTGATAAATTCCATATGCAACAGTGGAACAGAAATACAAAACAATGAAAACATTAATTTTCACATTTCAGAGTATATATAAATGACTAAATGTACTCAATCTTTCTTTGATCTAATAAATAAGATGGTTTGCGGCAGTGCGTTATAGCAAAATTTTCATAATAGGGACAAACACCCCATTTTGTATTTTTTTTTTTATTACTTTTTGTAATTTCAGTATTGATCAGTTGCATTTTGAATTGATTACATTTTTGATTGAATACATTTAAAAACACACGCTTATCCATATTATGCTGTGGTATATTTGCATTTATGACTAATCAATGTATATTTTTTAAGGATAAAAATAACAATACATAATTTCACTGATGATGATATAAAGTATGGTTACATATCAATGATCTAATAGCTGTATGCATTGTGTAACATATATTTTACATATGCATGTATTCTTCAACCTGCAAGCACATCTGTAATTTGAATATACACAATTAATCCAGCAGCTGTATATAATGTCTATGTTTGTTCTGTACACATAGCATGGTTATACACTTGAAAAATAAATGTATAAATGCATACAGACACATATATGTTCATACAATGTTATGCATTTCTGTACATGATAATGACACATTCATGAAATTGCATATGATATTTTTAAATTGTGATTTGTAACCCATAAGGCACACACACATACATATATACATACACATACATACATACATACACACATACATATGCACATACATACATACATACATACATACACACACATGCATACATACATACATACACACATACATACATACATACATACATACATACATACATACATACATAAATACATACATACCCATGTATATATCAATATGCATATTTAATATAGATATAGTTTAATTCTGATAAACATTTTTATAAGCAGACACACATATATGTATCATGCATGTACACTGTATTACAAATGGATGTAATATAGGTGGTTTGGCATTTGTTTTGATTATGGTATTTATATTGTCCATCATCAAACACAGGGGTATACTGAATATACTTACATCCATATGCATGCTAAAGTAGATATATACATACATGGAGATCAAATAACATTTCATCTTTGGTATCTTATGTTTTATCTTTTTCAGTAAGATAGCATGCCTGGATGTGCATGTATATATGATTCTGATGATCATGCTTTACTTCTGGTATAGATAAAGTGTTTGGTGCATGTTTGTTTTGTTTGACACAAGCACATATACATATACATATACATACACATACATACATACACATACATACATACACATATATACACATATATACATACATATACATATACATACATACATATACATATACATACACATACACATACATACACATATATACATGTGTATACATAAACACATTAACACACACATTCTGGTAACTAAATGCTTTTACTTGGGTGTAAATAAGCATTATGATGCTTGCCTTGTAGTATAGGTTTTATCTTAATCATTATTATCATATGGTTGCACATTCAAATTTCATTTACTTGTTATGTATGGAAGATAGATTATGTATATATGAATAGGGTATTAGTTTTCTTAATTACTTTTGGGGTATCTAAAAAAATAGAGCCATGGGCTCTGTAGCTCATCAGGGTTTATATTGTTTAATGATGAAGACTGAAATAGATTTTTAGGTCATGGCTTGAGGCCCTTATTTGAGGCATCACAGGGTCTCCAAATCTAAAATTTAGAATCCCCATTGGCTAAAGAGTCTGTACACAATATTACAGCCTTCTAGGTACATTTGTTCTGGAGTAGATGAAAATAGGTTTTTAGGAAGTGAACCCTGTGACCCCAAATGGGGTCACAGGGTCACGAAATCTACAATTTAGAATCCCCATTGGCTAAGGAGTCTGCACACAATTTTTCAGCTCTCTAGACCTTTTGGAACTGGAGAAGAAGATGAAAATAGGTTTTTAAGGATGTGACCCCTGTGACCCCATTTGGGGTCATGAGGTCACAAGATCTACAATTTAGAATCCCCATTGGCCAAGGAGTCTGCATACAACTGTTCATGTCTCTAGACCTTTTGGAACTGGAGAAGAAGATGAAAATAGGTTTTTAAGGATGTGACCCCTGTGACCCCATTTGGGGTCATGGGGTCACAAGATCTACAATTTAGAATCCCATTGGTCAAGGAGTCTGCATACAACTTTTCATTTCTCTAGACCTTTTGGAACTGGAGAAGATGAAAATAGGTTTTTAACGATGTGACCCCCAGTGACCCCATTTGGGGTCATGAGGTCACGAAATCTACAATTTTGAATCGCCATGGGCAAAGGAGTCTGCACACAACTTTTCAGCTCTCTAGACCTTTTGGAACTGGAGAAGAAGATGAAAAAAGGTTTTTAAGGATGTGACCCCTGTGACCCCATTTGGGGTCACAGGGTCACGAAATCTACAATTTAGAATCCCCATTGGCCAAGGAGTCTTCACACAACGTTTCAGCTCTCTAGACCTTTTGGAACTTGAGAAGAAGATGAAAATAGGTTTTTAACGATGTGACCCCAGTGACCCCATTTGGGGTCACAGGGTCACAAAATCTACAATTTAGAATCCCCATTGGCCAAGGAGTCTTCACACAACTTTTCAGCTCTCTAGACCTTTTGGAACTGGAGAAGAAGATGAAAATAGGTTTTTAACGATGTGACCCCTGTGACCCCATTTGGGGTCATGGGGTCACGAAATCTACAATTTAGAATCCCCATGGGCAAAGGAGTCTGCACACAACTTTTCAGCTCTTTAGACCTTTTGGAACTGGAGAAGAAGATGAAAATAGGTTTTTAAGGATGTGACCCCCGTCACCCCATTTGGGGTCACGGGGTCACGAAATCTACAATTTAGAATCCCCATTGGCTAAGGAGTCTGCACACAACTTTTCAGCTCTCTAGACCTTTTGGAACTGGAGAAGAAGATGAAAATAGGTTTTTAAGGATGTGACCCCTGTGACCCCATTTGGGGTCATGGGGTCACGAAATCTACAATTTAGAATCCCCATGGGCCAAGGAGTCTGCACATAAAATTTCAGCTCTGTGGAGTCATTGGTTCTGGAGAAGAAGTCGAAAAAGCGAAAAGTTTACGGACGGATGGACGGATGGACGGACGCCGGACGCCATGCCATGCCATGCGCCCATCGGGCCTTTCAGGCCTGATGAGCTTAAAAGTAATGATCATTATATATGAAAAAATACAATCTTATCTATGTGATATCATAACAGATTTGAATGTTTGATGTGGTATAGAGATAGGTTCAGAGTCAGTACTGCATCAAGTCCTGGGGGATGGCTACTGGGTGTAACCTCCAAGCTGTATTGGGCTCCTCAGGTCTCCTCTTTTCCAGGACTAAGTCAATCCCTTTAATTCTTACCCTGGTATACAAATCTGTTTGTTTCCTGAGTTCATAGCCCTGCTTGTTCAAATATGCCCTGATCTTTTTCATAGATGGTGGAAGGTCTGTCTGGATGTTCTTACCAGTGTTGTAGAGCTGGTACTTTGCTTTGAAGCATTCATCTCGGTCTCTCATGGAGAAGAATGAGGCTATGATAGTGGCGGGTCTGATGTCTCCATTCCCTGATGTGAGTCTATTATCTAGGTTTTTGAAGTCTATGTACAGACTTGAATTTGATAGTGGCCACTTTTTCTTCTGATAATTTTAAGTCGTTTTTCATGACTTCCCTAAGGCGTTCTTCTGTGTTTTCGTCTCTCGTCTCCTCGACACCATTAAAGAGGAGATTTATTTTACGATCGTGCAGATCCTTCATGATCATATCTCTTCTTATATTCCCAATCTCCAGGCCCACGTCAGCTTTTAATCGTCTTTTATGCTCATTGATATCGTTGATTTGATCACTGTTGAATTCCGAGTTTGTTTGTATTTCATCAACACGGCTAGTGAGAGTTGCCACGTCGCCCTCGATTTTGGCCATTTGCATTCGGTCACTTACTGCGTTGATTTTTGCACTTATTCTACTTTCTGATGTTAGAATTAGCTGTTTTAATTCTTCCATGTCGACTGGTTGTTGTACTGAGGATCTTAGAGAACTCGCGGGACCTTCTCGTTGTTTTTGTGACATGGCTGATTCAGTTCAGTAGTGTCAGTTTTCGTGAGTGTGGTTGTTAGCACGGATATTAAGATGAATATGTGTGCTTTTACTCTTAAATAGCTATCAACAGTCTTTTAGATATCATAAGATAATATGTTCACCTTTTGGGGCCCTTAAGCGTTGGTTTTCATTCATAAATGCATCAATGTTTTCTGAGCTCTCCTCACTCCATTATCGACCTCAGAGAAAGAGATATATTTATCTAAATCCGAATGTATTAGTAATGTCTCTTTTGATATGTTGTATCTTTGGTATTCTTTTGGAGAGCTTACATTTTAAAATATTGAATTTTGTTGTATTTATGATCAAGTTTAAGACATCATTTCGCTTTTCATAATAACAAAATAGAATTTTTTCTTTGGTGAATTCTAGTTTGATTCCTGTTTTGTTCTGGGTCCAGTCTTCTAATTCTCTCCATATGTAATTGACTTGTGTACATTCATAAAAGTGATGTGATATTGATTCGATGTCAGTTTTGCATAAGTCGCACATGTTGCTTTCTGTATATTGTATTATGTACCGTATTCTCGCGGGTATAAGACGATATTTGAGCCTAAGACCACCCCCACTTTTCAGAGGGTTGTCCTGTTTGGGCTTATTTCCGAGTTATAGCCCACCCCCCATTTTGCCAGATGTTCCATGGTCCAACGACGTCTCTATTTATGCACAGATTTTATTTCTCGGACATACAATAAAGTTTGATTTGTCATGTTATCGTCTTGTGTTATGTGTTCATATTCTTATTTTGACAGTTTAATTATCGTATATATTTTAATAATTGGATACATTACATATATCTATAATATTATTTTATAACTTGGGTTATATCTTTCATTAATTATATTTGTGTACGTAAATCAAAACACAACATGAACTTAGTACTTCCCTGCGAGCTGTCAAGTCTCGTGCAGTTACGATGCCGTAATTATTAAAAAAATATCAAACACCATAAACGAATAGGCTAAATGAATTTTCATTAGTTGTGAAATAAAATATTTGTAATATTTTCTGTGTTTGTCCTCTTTTCGTATCATTTTGAAGTGTTTAAATACTTCGATTCGAACCAGGAAGTAAGCATCGTATGTCTATGAGTCGCCATAAATATCAGCCAATGAGATTTTGAATCGATGACACACCCTTTTATCCACCAATGAGAGTTCGCATAAGTAATTAGCCATTCGTTCCGACGCAATAATCTGCCATCTGTTTCGTTATATTCTGCACTCGTTCTTGAATAATCAACCTTCATAGTGAAAACATTTTGTTGATTTTTTGTCAACAACACAACAACACAGCTTATTGTTATCATTTTAATTCGCGGTGCAAAATTTTTTAACTCAAAGGCAATAACAAATTTCAAAGAAAAAGTAACTAGAGTATCATGGCTTCGCTGATCGTAGCTACTCACCTGAAAAACAAACACGATGTATTTGTGCGTTAAATGAATATAGTTACGATTTTATAAACATAATTACATAAATAAATATCGTGTTTATGTTATGTTATGAAGTAAAACATCAAAACAATATCCTAAACAACATGATGTAGACTAGTGACAGATCGTGTGTGTGAGAGAGTGACACCACGCTTGCAGGAAGGGAATTCCGTAATGACGATAGTCTGCTCTGATTGGTCGACACTAATATAACAACCAATCATATTGTACTTCCTTTGAATAACAAGCAAAAAAGTGAGCGTGGCTCACTAATACCCCCGACTGTTTCAGTTTGACATTTTTATTTTACTTAAAGAGAGAGGTGTCTGCACACCTAAGGATTGATAAGCTTTGAAATGTAATTGCTAAGATTAAACTGTTTGTGAAAATGGTAGGACAAGTCTCGATCTTCATGTGAAAAAGGTGGTTTAAGTCAAAATAGGAATAAAAGTAACTTGAAAAGGTATTGGTAATATAATACACTACTGCTATTACCACTGATTTCAACTTTATTTTGGAAATTAATCCATCATAATGATTCATTCGAGTGACTTTAAACAACAGGTACATGGAAGCACACCCCTGAAGGCACAGTGAGAGATATACAGCAGTTTATATGGCTGAAAGGAAAGAAAATTTAACTTTTCCCAAAATATAACCAGTGGAAATATAAAATAGTAAAATCAACGAGAACACAGAAGTAGCTTTTGATGAAAGTTACATGAAAAAGAAAATGATGAAGTCAACAAATCACAATACAGTAGTAGCTTCATTCATTCTAGCTATGATAAAGTAAAAGAATATAAAAAATCGCCAAAAATTCAAAAATTCACCAAATCGTGTTACATTTTGCAATGCACCTCTCCTAGTGGTGAAGGAGACATGTGCCAAATTTGAAAAGGATGAGATGAATAGTTTTTCTGTAATCGATCGGACAAAAAATGCTCAGAATTTGACTAAGTTAAAAAAAATTAAAATTCGCCAAAAATTCTAAAATTCACCAATTCGGTTTAAACTTCGCACTGCACCTCTCCTAGTGGTGAAGGAGACATCTGCCAAATTTGAAATGGATGAGATGAATAGTTTTTCTGTAATCGATCGGACAAAAAATGCTCAGAATTTGACTAAGTTAAAAAATAAAAAAAATCGCCAAAAATTCAAAAATTCACCAATTCGGTTTAAACTTCGCACTGCACCTCTCCTAGTGGTGAAGGAGACATCTGCCAAATTTGAAATGGATGAGATGAATAGTTTTTCTGTAATCGATCGGACAAAAAATGCTCAGAATTTGACTAAGTTAAAAAATAAAAAAAATCGCCAAAAATTCAAAAATTCACCAATTCGGTTTAAACTTCGCACTGCACCTCTCCTAGTGGTGAAGAAGACATGTACCAAATTTAAAAAGGATGAGACAAATAGTTTTTCTGTAATCGATCGGACAAAAATTGTCTTCGGACGGAAGGACGGACGGAAGGACGGACGGACGGAAGGACGGACGGACGGAATCGTTGGTATAACTATATACCCCCAACCGTTGGTCGGGGGTATAAAAAGCCATTTCAGTCGGCATGCACTGACGCTTCCAACACTGAATTGTAAATAGTTCATTAGCAAATTACGATATTTGTTCTGGAATTTATGACTAAATAACGTACATAAACATTATTGACAACATCATAATTAAGCTATGTAATGATGAATATCAAATCGGGACGTGTAACTTACATCGATGTTTGATGACGTGAGTAGCTAAATTTTATTCCCAACATTTAATTTTTTCTGAATTATTTTGTCAGCTACGTACATAACTATCAATAACGCAACTCAAGAATGTTATCGTTTTTATTCATTGTACACCATTTTAAACCAAACACATGGCATACAAAATTCATAAATAACAAATTTAATGGCAATGATTTCATGGTTTTTGCAGTTGCCGACCATAGAATTCTGAAAAACAAAAATGATGTTTAAGTGCATAATATAATTATCATATATAAAAATAATAACATGAATGAATATTAATAATATCATGTTTATGTTTAAATGACTTAAAACATCAAAGTACAATATTCTTTATGCCGGTAACATGCCTTGCCTATTTGTGTTAGTTACGAGCCGCCATCTTGGATTCGGTCTCATGAGTTGGGGTCTCTCTCGAATACTAGCCCACCCCCATGTTTTCAAGATGTTTGTTTGCCGGGCCCCCTGGTCTAATACCCGCGAGAATACGGTATAAGAGTTCGTTTGTGGGTAGTATTCTGTAAATTATGCTCTGTTGAAACCACTGTAGTTTGCTATTAGCATATGAGCGAAATGGTATGTTATGTATGGTTTTCCATTCTGTTTCAGTAAAGCTTGTTGTTTATTAAACTCAGTGTCCAAGTTAGATCCAGAAATCAAGATGGATTTATCACCCATCATGCAAGAAAGAAAGAAAGAAAGGGATTTTAAAAAATCTTTCTATTACTTTCAAAGGCAGGGATGAAATAATACCAAGAAAAAAGTGAGCATGGCTCACATACCCCTGCCATCCGCTATCTGTCCATTGAGCATCTTAGATGTCAAGGATGCAATGTTTAAAAAAAAGATTCAAGCATCATAATATTATCTAAAATATTTTTGGGAACTGGCCTTGTTATTACAAAATTTCATTCACCCAGATGATA
This sequence comes from Gibbula magus, assembly GCA_936450465.1. Classification (NCBI taxonomy): domain Eukaryota; kingdom Metazoa; phylum Mollusca; class Gastropoda; order Trochida; family Trochidae; genus Gibbula; species Gibbula magus. Next base: position 107,516,531 of record OW388289.1, on the reverse strand, counting down.
TATTATTTTTCAGGTAACTTAATTGTTCCCATTAGAGCATCAAGGCGGTAATTTGTACCAATTTCAATAACAGATTCAAGGGCCATAACTCCGTAAAAAAATAATATTTCAGAACTGGTTTTCGAACTCGATAATGAGTATGGTCATGAGTACTCACAACCATAATTTCATTCACCTAGGTTTAATAGTTTCCGAGAAAACTTGTCCGGATTGAACACAATAAAACTAAGTCCAAAAAGTGACATTTCCATGGAAAGAACAACAAATTAAAATCTCAGAAAACTGAAAATTGACTGTGCACAATGGGAAGAACATGGTTAACAACTGTACAAAGTTTGGTTGATGTACCTTTAACGTTTTTTGAGGAAATTGACCGGACGGACGGAATGACCGCTATATAGACATCAGACTGAAGAACTTATATACAACTTCATGTACCAATGGCCGCCATATTAAATAATTGACATATGATGTATATGCTTTGCTTATATGAAGACAATATTCTTGACACTCAACGGAAACTAACATGAAAATAATGTGTATGTAGCTGAAGTGATTTCCAACCTTTTGGTATATATGTGATAACAATTTTTACATATTTATAGAGACGATTTTATGGATATACAACTTCTTTATTCTTTGAAGGCGACGTTTCGACATAGGTTCTAATGTCATTGTCAAGCAAGTGGTGCATTCTAGACTGGACATCGTTGCTTGACAAAGAATAAAGAAGTTGTATATCCATAAACTTGTCTCTATTCTTCATAACATCAACTTCTAGAATGCCAATCAAACAAGTCATTTTTACATACAGTTTAATTATGAACATTATTTTTGCAACGGTTATTTACATGTAAGTCTATGAAAAATACCAGAATGGAGAAAAACTTTTGATACCTGGGTGTACCTGTTCAAATCGTGCTTGATTCATTTCACAGAGTTCTAACTTTTACTTTTTTCTATCGGATGTGTCATTGTCAGTCAATGGGTCACCAATAATCAAGGGTATATTAAGGATTTAAATAATCAAATTTGAACAAAAAATAAAGCTGTCCATTTCAACAATCTTTTAAAAAACATTACTGGTATCATAATTGGAGGAACTATAACCGTTTTGTCCATTTCTTGAACTGCGACTTCCAACTTCCATGGGACAGCAATTACATTTTAACTACCGTACGATTTCAAGTTTCATTTAATCAATTATTTCACATATCTAGTAATAAAATTTTTACGATATAGTAAAGTATATGTTTTGTTACAGTACCGTTTTAACTAGCCACTTAACGGCCCCGAAACTCAGGTTTCTGGGCTGCTTCTCAGCCCTGTAGAAACGACGTCTGGTGGGAAGTGCGAGATACCCCACTCGCCTTCCAACGCAGATTTAGATATGTTAGCACTTGTGTCATCATATACCCTTTGGATTGTGTGTAAACGAGATATTTCTCTTTAAGTTCGGCCTATTTTCAACTTTCTACTGCAACGAGAACCAACCTTAATCGCCTTTATTAGGGACCGCAGCGCAAAAATTTCAAAATATTTTTTTCATAATATTTTTGTTGTTTATCATTAGGAAGTATATAACTAAAGGTAAAAAATAGAGCCATGGGCTCTGTAGCTCATCTGAGTTTATTTTGTTTGATGATGAAGACAGAAATATGTTGTCTCAATATAATGTACAATCCCTAAAACTGACAAATCTTATTCTTGAAATTGAGAGAGAGCACTCAGCAAGGTCCACACACAGGAGATTATGCAATATTCTGACCCCTTGGCTCTGGTTACAAGCCAGCTGTGTTTTTTGTGTTTTACCGTCAAATTATGTAATAGACTCTTGCTTGCACTAAACACTGGCAGCACTGATCTAACTGTATAAGGCTTAAAGAGAACAGGCAATGTGATGAATCTCATGGTACATAGTACAATTTAGAATCACCTTGGCTAAACAATCTCGGTTCTAAGCCTTGTCATCCAAACATCTAAACATTCTGAACAAAATATTCCTTCTAGTTTGTTCTGGATGAAAACAGGATTTTAGGTAATGGCCTGTGAGGCCCTATGAGGCCACTGGGTCACCAAATCTACAATTTAGAATCTCCATTGGCTAAAGACTCTTTACACAACATGACAACCTTCTAGGTCTTTTCGTTCTAGAGGAAAAGATGAAAATAATCTTATCTTATCATTTCATAACCAGTCATATGCAGTTCACATATCTCATGTAAAATAAAAGAATTCTTAACTCCTCTTCAATTTAGTCCTTTATGCCTTGTCACAATTTTCAGTTCATAGGCTATTCAATAGTTCTCATTTCACATTGATTACATCAATTTGACAAACATGTCCACAATGTAGATTGTTATCTCAAGTCGACATATATTTCAAATCATTGTGATTGAAGTGTCATAAAATATCAGTTCAAAATTCATTTTCAAAGGTTTTCTTTAGGCTGTGGCCCATATTTGGGGTCACAGGGTTACCAAATTTACAAGTTAGAATCCCCATTGGCTAAAGAGTTTGCATACAATATTACAGCCTTCTAGATCTTTTTGTTTCCGGAGAAAAAGATGAAAACAGGATTTTAGGTAATGGCCTGTGAGGCCCTTATTTGGGGCCACAGCTTCACCAAATCTACAATTTAGAATCCCCATTGGCCAAGGAGTCTGTACATATAATTTCAGCTCTCTGGAGTCATTGGTTCTGGAGAAGAAGATGAAAATAGCTTTTTAGGTTATGACCCCTGTGGCCCTTATTTGGGGTCACAGGGTCACCAAATCTACAATTTAGAATCCCCATTGGCCAAGGAGTCTGTACATAAAATTTAAGCTCTCTGGAGTCATTGGTTCTGGAGAAGAAGATGAAAATAGCTTTTAAGGTTATGACCCCTGGGGCCCTTATTTGGGGTCACTGGGTCACCAAATCTACAATTTAGAATCCCCATTGGCCATGGAGTCTGTACATAAAATTTCAGCTCTCTAGAGTTATTGGTTCTGGAGAAGAAGTCGAAAAAGTGAAAAGTTTACGGACGGACGGACGGATGGACGGACGCCATCCCATGCCATAAGCCCATTGGGCCTTTCAGGCCTGATGAGCTAAAAAGTGTTTGTACCTATTTGTGATGCTGAGTTAGTGAGTACCGACACTTACACTATCACTATCCCCCGGGAATCAAAATCCTGAATTTTTACGCACATTGGATCACTCTTCATATTTTTGTTTAAGAAATTATATATCAAATTGTCTTTTTATTGTGTACTATAAGTCTATTGCAGTATTGTCACAAAGTTTCAAAAACAAATATCTACTTTTATTAATGTTTCCGACAATAAACATTTCTGCCACACCCACTTCAACAAAACCATGATATAACAAAGCATGCCAACTCTTCAATGAGTGAAACAGCTCAACGCCAAGTACAACATGACTCGCTGAGGGGGTGGTTCGATGTTTATTGAAGATCTAGACGTGCACTATAAAAGTGCGACCCTGCAACACATACATTATTCATAAATATTCAATGTTGCATAACAACACATTTTCATCATTACATTACATGAAAATCACCATGCGCTATCACAATTGGCCCAGACAAAATAGAGTTTAGGTAAATACATTAAACAATCAAAGGGAGATTATTTACACTAAAAAAACAACATGAAACATGAAGCAAAATCACAGAGCAGCAATTGATGCTATTCGTACACAAATTACATTGCTATGACACAATCAGATAAAGTTACAAACCCTGTTATTGCACAATATGCAAATTAGCTTACCCGTCAGTTTGATCAGGTCAAAGGTTACCAGACCTCTATGTCTTCATTTGGATATCTAAAGATAATCAATTAACACATGAAATATCAAACATTTCACACACCCATAACAAATGCACACTGAACCATTAAACTTCAGACACACTCATAACTATACTTTAGGGCACTCACACTTTGTAGCACTAGCAAATATGGAAAATTGATATTGCAAGGGTATTTAATATTATACCTTTTAGGATATGATTTATAATTACATGAATTGGGAAAATGACTTAACATTACTGTTTAAAGTTTAGGTTTTAACTTTATGCATTTAGAGAATTATTCAACACCAACCTTGTGAGAGAATATATGATTGACGACCAAACTCGCCAAGGACGCTCGAAGTAATGAGCAAACTACGAGGCCAGAACAGCACGAGCGCACGTGCTAATTACGCTGTGCTAAAGATAGCACAGGAAAACACCAAAAACAAAGAATTCCCTTCACCAGAGACAAACAAGAGAACTAACATTTTTATTGTAAGATTTTTATTGGTTTTCTTAAAATGAGTTACATTAATATTGAAAATACCCTGTTACATGAGTACTTTTCTTTGTTGTAACAATGTTCCTTTTTTACCACGACAATAGATGTATAGTTACTGAATATTTAGGTTCCAAATTCGAATACTCTGAACATTTGTATTTTCCTCCAATGTACAAGGTGATGAAAGCCATTCCCCTACAAAAAGTATGAACATGTACGTGTTGAAAGCTCACGGGGCAAGCCTAACAAACAGTGCACATATTGCACCGTCATTAGTTCTATACCGTAATTACAATACTGATTGGATAATCAAAGTAACACAAGGAATCAATGATCTTACATTAATGTATCTGTACGAAATATCCTTTTTAAACAAGAGAATTAGTTCGCTCATATACCCTCACTTTCAACGTTAGTAAAAGTAAAGACTTCCGGTTGCGCATGGTTGAGGCCTGACATGTTTTCGATAGCTCCCGCTGACCCCATGGAAAATCTCAGTAATCCTTAACAAATACAGTTTCCTTGCAACACAAAAGTATTGAAATCTACATATACATTATCTGGTGGATAATTGTGATAAATTTGTGTAATATAAAGTTGCAAAATTGGACAATATTAACTGTGACATTTTGTGCATGTCGGAGACACAACGTGTTACTCGCACTATGGCAGCCCAGCCAGGTAACATTGATAAACTGATCATTGCCTCGGAGAAGAGACTCGCAGAACTCATTAACAACTCAAAATTGGAACTGCAAAACTCCATTGACTCTATCAAAGGTGATATTCATGACTTGAAAAATAAAGTGGAGACTATTGAATTTGATGTTGCTAAACACGACTCTGAGCTTAGCAAACTACGTGATGAACTGTCAGAGGAGCGCGAATGGAGAACCATTCTCGAGAAACAATACATTGTCAAGGATATACACGACAGGAAGCAAAACCTCTTGTTTTACGGAATCCCGGATTTTCCTAAATTAATCACCAGGCTCACATAGAAGAGACAACAGACAAGACTCGGGCTCAACTATTTAATTAAAACCATGCATGTCAATACAACCTGACAGTCATGAACATCCAAAGCATGAATAGAATGCATTGTATAAACTAAACACAATAACATAAGCACTGCCTTGCAATTACAGCACATTCCATAAATCCCCCTCATGAAGGGGCAACATGAAAATACGAATCAATCCTTAATGAAGGAAGCTAAGCAAATGGGAGCAGAGGGTGGGTGATAAAAAACGTGCTTGCAGCAAAATCGTCTGCTCACAACTGCCCGGATGTACTAACACGCATGCGCTGAACCCAAGGCCTGACCTGTGTTAAATATAGATTACTCTGTATACAATTCGTAATCTATCACTTAACACCAGGCTCACATAGAAGAAACAACGGACAAGACTCGGGCTCAACTATTTAATTCAAACCATGCATGTCAATACAACCTGACAGTCATGAACATCCAAAGCATGAATAGAATGCATTGTATAAACTAAACACAATAACATAAGCACTGCCTTGCAATTACAGCACATTCCATAAATCCCCCTCATGAAGGGGCAACATGAAAATACGAATCAATCCTTAATGAAGGAAGCTAAGCAAATGGGAGCGGAGGGTGGGTGATAAAAAACGTGCTTGCAGCAAAATCGTCTGCTCACAACTGCCCGGATGTACTAACACGCATGCGCTGAACCCAAGGCCTGACCTGTGTTAAATATAGATTACTCTGTATACAATTCGTAATCTATCACTTAACACCAGGCTCACATAGAAGAAACAACGGACAAGACTCGGGCTCAACTATTTAATCCAAACCATGCATGTCAATACAACCTGACAGTCATGAACATCCAAACCATGAATAGAATGCATTGTATAAACTAAACACAATAACATAAGCACTGCCTTGCAATTACAGCACATTCCATAAATCCCCAACCCGAAAGTTAAGAGTTATGTTGAGATTTGTTGGAATGTTCTCGAGATGCAAATCAGTGCATATGCAAACCAGAGCTGGGGAAAAGAGCTAAGCGCTGGCCGCCCGACGGCTTGAGGTATTTGAAAACACAGTCTGATTTCCAGTGTCCAAGAGTCTTGATCGTGTCCACTGGGACACCTTGAGAGAGGAGCCATGTGGCCCCGCCTCGTCTAAGGCTATGGGTATTGTACAGTCCTTTATCATAGCCAAGAGCCTGGAGGTGGGAGGAAAGGCGACTCCTAAAGCTGCTGACAGAAGGGGGTGTCCCAGGACTAACTTCACTAAGAGCAAACAGGGGGGAGCATGACGGGACATGTTTGGTGCAGAGACACCAGCGCACCAACGCAGAGGTCGGACACAGTGAGACACCTTTATAGAGTGGCAGGGCTGTTACATGGCAACGTTGAGCAAATTGTATTGTCTTAGTTTTATGAACATTGATGAGGCATCCCTGACTTGTGAAAGTTACATCACCACGTGTAATGCCTTGTGGGGCGGCAGTTGTCACTGAGCCAACTCGTAATAGCCCAAAAAAACAAGACAATATCATGCACCAAAATCTTAGATCCGCCATGTCCAGGAGGTCAAGTCGCCGACGTAGTTGGTACAGCATGTCAATAGTCATAGGCTGCTTGTAGTTGGGAGCCGCCCCTTTGACCCTCTTGATTCCCTGCAGGAGGGAAGTAAGTGCAAAGTTCTCTGACACAGGGTTGGCAAAACCTAAAGCCATGTGTAACAACCGTACAACATTGAGATACTGTGGGATAGAGTTGTAAGATTTGTCCCTAGCCAGGAAAGCAGCATATCTACAGATAACATTAGGTGCTGCTGGGACTGGCGTACAATCACATGCAGAACAAAATCGCAGATAACACAACACCTGTGAACGATAAGTGTGCTTAGTAGAGTCAGCAAAGCACTGTTTCAGCCAAGTCACGATTTCCCTGTCCAGGTGACCAGCCAACGACGAATCTGTGGGTAAAGAAACTGTATGGCATTAGCTGACATATGATTGAGTAGCATGTAACCACACGGGGCATCATAGGGGCCATACCACGCTCTGATTCCCTGCATCAATCTGACAAACATAGATGGCTCTGATAAGCGTGAAATAGCATCAGCGATGACATTTTGCACACCTGGTATATGCACTGCGCTAATGCTAAAATCAGAACACATGCACACATAACTTAATTCCCTGAGAATGCACAAGCCTTCCGTTGATGTGGTGGTGCCTTTATTCAGTGCTGCAACAGTCATCTGATTATCTGAGACAATCACAACACGACGATGACTAAATAGATGATGCCACCTTCGTACTGCTAGCCTTACTGCAGCTAGCTCTTTGACGTTGATGTGACTGGAGGAAAAATCTGGCTGGTCTAGTTCCCAGTTCACATTCGACCAGTCACCCTCGTGAAAGGCTCCACCTGCAGTAGCGCTGGCATCTGTGAAAACTGTAGAACCGGGCCTGTAGTCCCATAATAATAATAATAATAAGTCCATTTATATAGCGCTCAATCCAATCACAAGTGGTTGCTCATAGCGCTGTAGAGTCAACATATCAACTTCCAGTTCTTGTCACACTTGATAAAGTTCAACCACCATTTTATATCGTTAATCAAGTGTGCAATGTGGCATTTATGATGTGGTTGACGCAATGTAGCTATAGTGTCAAACACAAATCAGGTATGCAGGCGACCCCAAGGAACAACACAGGACGCCCATGATAACCTGCCTGCGAGGCGTTCCAGCTGGCGTCGAGAAGCCCTAGTTTTGGTGCAGAAGTTTTCGAGGAAAAGAATCAGCTTCTTTGCTTTCCTACGATCAAGAGAGAGTAAACCAGTCACTGAATTAATCTGAACTCCAAGAAACGTCAAACATGTTGTAGGCCCTTCAACTTTAGACCAATTGATGTTAAAGCCTAAATTCCGTAACAGACGAATGAGTAACAACAATGCTTGATTGCCATCTTCTCTTGACTTAGCAGATATCCAAAAGTCATCTAAATAGGTCACAACTGCACATATCCCTTGTCTCTCGATGTACCTGGTGATTGACTGAGTAATTTTGTTGAAAACGTAAGGTGAACGGCTTGCACCCATTGGCAGTTTGGTGTCTATCATGTAAGTAGGTTGATCATGACCTGAGAAAGTCCACTTCAAACCAGTACAAGGGTAATTAGAGGGGTGAATAGGCACACTACGATATGCCGCTTTGAGGTCTACTTTTGCCATAAAATGTCCTCTCTGTAAAACAGACACTGCATCATTCACTGTTTGATAAGAGAAGCAGTCTTTAACAGCATAAGAGTTAACTGATTTACCAATAGGACGACTGAAATCATGTATGAGGCGTATGTCATTGTCGTCTTTAGGGACAACACTAAGAGCACTGATAATTTTGGGCTTTGCAGTCACAATACGGTAGTTACTGAGTTTTAACTCTTCTTTAATACGAGCCTCTAAGAGTTATGCATTTTTCCCCTGAAAACAAACAGCATTGTTAGCTACCTCTACATTAACTGAAACTTTATCAGCATCAACAATGTCAAAGCCATATTTTAAGCCATCCATGACCCAGTCCTTGTCCGAGTCACCTTCCAACATGTGTTCCCAATAGTGAAGCTTTGCAGAGAGATCACTGATAGGTTCTGAAGAATCGGGCGGCCCTACTGAAAATTCTGGTAAGGTGTCGGAGGAGGTGCGACGTGCAAAGCTTGCTGCGGTTGAGTGAAACCTGTGGGTGGCTGCATGCTTCCCTGGGAGAGGGGGCCATGGTACTGAGGCACTGAGGGTGTCGGCCGGGGGCCTGGTGATATGCTATGTGACCACTGGTTGTGATTCGGAGAGAGGCAGGTGAGACACACATGACCATACTTGCATTGTGGATAGTTGCAACCCCCCCTCGAGTTCCACTTAAGACAAACAGGGTGAGGCCACTGAGTGGGTGCATCCTTTGAACTGGAGGTTGTCTGGGCGAGTTAAAAGATTGAGGCCCCTTCTGTTCACGCCTTGTCAGGAGTAGCATATGCGTATGACATATGCGTTATCAGCTCCCCACACAAAGTCAAGTTCATTTTGCTTCTGTCGATACTGCCTGTCATAAGATAAGACACTCTGCCACGTGAAGGCCTGTCCTAGCGTGGCTATTTTGACACAATAGCCCACATACTGTAATATTTCTGCAGTAGCTACACGATCCGTGAGGATCATATCGCTAAGGATCTTGTAGGAGGCCTCCATGGTCTGGCTTATCGTCGGGGCCCTTGTCAGACTGATGCAAGTAGTTTATCAGCTCGCGGCATGGCCCCCTCGAATGCGCCGGCGGGGCATCAAAGGGGTAAAAAACTCTACCTTTGTCCGACGTATTCTTCTCTTCAAAGTTGGGGATGTCCAACATCTCCGCCAGATCGCTCACCGAGACTTTGTTATTGTTATTATCGGAAGTCCCCGCATTGCGCATGCGTGTGGGTAGACCCGCTCGACTGCTCGTGTCGTGACTGGATAAACGGGGTTTATCTTCTTTGAGGTCAGCTACAACCTTTTTCAGCAAAAGGAGTTGCGCCAGCGGTAAGTTAGGCCTAAAATGTTCATCGATTATGTTGTCGTCGAGCAATTTCACTGCTTCAGTCGAGTTGAAGCCTTTGTCAGTCAGTGCGGCTACCGTGCCGATGCTGAGGCCGCCATCGACGACATTGTCACACCAGTCGGTGAAGCAATCCGACTGGGACTGCGATTCTTCGTCGCTGCCAGAAGCAAGGTCGAGCAAGTTTTTCTTTTTTAACTTCTTCTGATCTTTCTTGCGTCCCATGATTATTTACATGTAGCAGAACGTATATTAACCCTTACGTTGCGTATATATATTTTACCATTTTTAGCCCCTGTGGCGGAATTTACAGGCTCGCAGCTCGCAGCAGTAGTTTGGGCTTTGGCACTAACTAGCTCTGCTGGCGGAAGTTCCAGGCGGCGATTCCGGTACCGTTTTTACAAAATATACCGCATCTACATGGCGAATAAGGACTATATACGGGCGTTCAATACAAATTCAAGTAGCGACACCCGTACACAAATGGCTAATTCAAACCCGAAACTTTGAATGAATTTTCTATGTTTTTTCGTTTTTATTCTATTACTTTCGAATGATTGTCTTTAATTCGGGCCTCGTAACATCATAAATACGAAACGAAAAAAATTCGAACCAACCTGCAGAGGTTGCAGATTCTTTGAAGAAGATCCTCCTTGGGGTACATATAGCATAAAAATCCTATTTTTTGAGTTATGACAGTTAGAATTTAATATTTTTAGTAAAATAACTGTAAAAATAATAAATTACTAAAAAATAAACATTTGGACCACCCTAAGTGGGCCCCTACCCTGGCGGTTGCTAGCGACTTCAAGGGCAGATAACTCTAACTCACCACTTATAAATCTGACAGGCAGACAGAATAAGGGGAGGCGGGTGGCCCTACCCCAAGGAGGATCCTCTTCAAAGAATCTGCAACCTCTGCAGGTTGGTTCGATTCTTTTTCAGAAGGGATCCTCCTTGGGGTACATATAGCATAAAACAGACTCCCAAAGAAGAGTCCTGGGAGTGGAATTCTGTCTGCTAGACTGTAAAAAATAAGGATGCTCGCAGATAATTTCTTAAATTTAAAGAAGGAAAAGGAGCAACTAACCTGAACATCCTAAGGCCGACTCCAAGGAATGGGACGTGCCAGTGGATCAGGGAAATACTATCCAAAATGCCTTTAAAACAGGCATAATTTAGCATTGAGTCAAATGCAACCCCCCCCCCCCCCCCCCCTTTTTTTTGGAAAAGGACTATGGGAGGAGTACAAAAATGGCATAAACACCCGTACTAAAACCCCTGAGAAGCCGCCCCTTGTCTCTTATGCAGGGTTTTGATTCTCTTTTCGGGAGTGCACTTCGTGATGTTAGTACCAACAACAGTGACAAAGTTAAAAACAACCTCGGAAAGCTCATTCAGCTAGAGGAGTTATGACTCTGCCCACTGGAGAGAACTGTCTGACCGAACCGAGCACGCTCTCTGGAGTGCTTATCCAGCTGATAATGCCGAATGAACGTGCTCGGACGGCTCCAGATAGCTGCGGAGCAGATCTCTTCGATTGGCAGGGCCGCAGCGAACGCTTTTGACGTCGCTACTGCCCTAACCGAATGAGCCTTCAGACCTTCAGGCGGGCTCATGCCCTTATGGATGTAAGCCAGTACAATGGCCGACACAATCCACCTCGATATCGTCTGTTTGGAGGCGGGAGCCCCTGGGCTGGCTCCGCCATAATAACAGAAAAGCTGCTTAACCCGTCTGACTGTGGCAGTACGGGAAAGATATTTCTTAAGAGTTCTGCGCACGTCCAGAATATGGGGGCGAGAACTTACTGAACCCGAGGCTGCCGGCTGGTGAAGCGCAGGCAGCTCAATAGGAGCAGTAATGTGAAAAGAATGATCGACCTTCGGGCGATAGGAGTCCGGCAGTCTAATGCTGACTCTGTCTCTGTGAAAGACAGTCAACTCGGGATCGGAGGACATCGCATGGATGTCTCCTACCCGCCTGCCGGATAGAGGCCAAGCCACCCATTGAACCTCTGGTTTGGGGTGTGGCTTGCCCTCCTGAGCAGTCCTGGTCGACACGGTAACAGCACAGGTGGCAAAACCAGAAACCTGAGTACCAGTGGAAACCAGGACTGCACTATCCACAGCGGCGTGAGCAGCACCAGCAGACGAGCTGGCTGAACCGCTAGCTGTGACAGGACCTTGGATATCAGAGGCACTGGTGGGAAGGCCCACAGTACTCTGCCGGTCCAATCTAGCGCGAATGCTTCCGCAGCCACCGCCCTTGGGTCTGGCAGCCGGGAGCAATACACTGGGGTCTGATTGTTCATCTCTGACGCAAACATTTATTTTTTAGTAATTTATTATTTTTACGGTTATTTTATTAAAAATATTAAATTCTAACTGTCATAACTCAAAAAATAGGATTTTTATGCTATATGTACCCCAAGGAGGATCCCTTCTGAAAAAGAATCCATTTATATACGGAATTGAAGACAAGATGTCTAGCTTCACAATGATATAAAAATTATTAGAATGCGACCTTTGGTTATAATTCTATAGCTATGTAAAGTTTGTCTTTATTTCCACCAATAAAATCGTAAATACTTACAACATGTATGCGGCATTGCGAACGGTCGTTCATCGCACTTTTCCAAGAAATCATAATCTCGAACCAGTTGACAAATAAGCACATGTCAACCCTAATATGGTTATGTTGTTTTACCTTTCAAATAAAAGCTAACCTCGAACCATAACTGATGAAAATATGTTGATTAGTTTGTGTGCCGTTTGGTTTCACATGCCTCTCAGAAAGGTAAAATTGTATCTTTATTTCTGTGAAATAATTATGCGCATTTTATATAGAATAAAAGATTATTCTTTTTGGTTTATTGTGATATAAAAATCATGAAAATGCATTCAGTATTTTAGGCGTGATAAATGTGTAACAAGTTGTGAAAATCGCCGATTGTTAAAGGGATTGTCGGTGTAAACGTGCCCTTTTCCACGGCGCTTGCTGTGTCTTTATTATTTTTTTGACATTTGCTAATTTTATATGGGAATGTAGTCCATTGTTTCCCCTTTATTTTGCCGTATTTTTTTTTTGAAAACAAACAATTCGCTCACATGATATGAAGTGCGGGAGTAAGGCGAGTTAGCGATTTTTTTCCCCGTCTCGCGAGATGCGAGGCAGATAGCAGTCTCGGGCGAGGCAAACCCGACGCAATACAAACACGTGGGTGAAAATAGCCTCAAGCGAATTAATGCTTCGGGGGCTAAGCCCGACATAATTGGCCTTTTGTAAAGCTAATTATCGATGCGTTACGGGTCAACAATGCACACGCAATTGGTGTGAATTTTGCTGGACGTTCTGACCAGACACTGAACAAAGCTTTATTCTCATTGCGGGCTGCGAGGCATAAATACAGCCATTCTCATGCAGCGAGTCGCGGAAACAATCGACTCGGGACCCGGTTTGGGGGATAGAAAAGTACTTAGACAGCCGTGAATTCTTCTAAGTAAGCGATCCGGGATCCGTATTGAGGTACCTCGGAATAGCTTATAGCCCGCCCGGATAATTCCGGGATTCGCAAGTTAAGGGTTAAAAAGGGGGGTCCCAGATCCCCGGCTGATAAAAAAACGTGCTTGCAGCAAAATCGTCTGCTCACAACTGCCCGGATGTACTAACACGCATGCGCTGAACCCAAGGCCTGACCTGTGTTAAATATAGATTACTCTGTATACAATTCGTAATCTATCACGAAAACACCGAGAGGACCCTCCGTGAGTTTTTTGTTTCCAAATTGAACTTTCAGAACAGCAGGCATATGACACCTTCTTCAAGACCGTGCACAGACTACCGATATCGGAATATCAGAAGAAAAACAACCCCAATGCGGTGAGGAGTATCATTGCTTGTTTTTCATATATGCCCAATCGCGAGGCCGTCTACGACGCCAGGAAACTACTCAGGACGTCAGGCATGAGTATACAGACGGATCTACCACCCTTCTTGAAAAAACGAAGAGCTATTCTAAGCCGCCAAGCCGCTAATCTTCGACAAATTACCGGAGTCTGGACACGGGTCAGGGTTGTCGCCACAGAAGTGGTCCTTGAAACTCGCGACCCCAAGAAGTCAGGATCTCCTTGGGTCAGACAAGATAACCAGTAGGTCTGGACGATGTTATTGTTGACATTTCTAAGAATGCTACTTGCCCACAGCCACTCGATACATTGAAATAAACTTTATGTTTGTTGGTAACTACACTAAATACAGTTTGTCAGTACTATTACAAGTAGGGGTGTAACAATACATCAAACTATCGATGCATCGCAATAGTTGGGTTGGCAATAGTACTATATCGATAGTATATACAAAAACACTATCGCTATCACAATAGTAAGGTTAACTATCGATACTATCGAAACTATTAAATTTCCCTTAATTATGAATGATTTACACAAGCCTCACCACATTTAATTCAAGATTTTTCATTTTAGAATGTCAAAAGGGAAGAACTAGAGATAGGAAATAGCATAATGACAAAAAGTCTTTTCATTTATGATTTCTTTACTTATTTTGGTTCCATAGTCCTTACATCAATTAAACATTTCTACTAAAACCTACAAGAAATCTAGCTGAGTATTGCGTATTTGTACCAAAAAAACCTATCGCAATAGTTATTGCAATAGTGAGTTACAATAGTCTATCGCTATCTCAATAGTAAGTGGCAATAGACTATCGCTATCGCAATAGTCTCTTTAGGGCAATAGTCACCCCTAATTACAAGCCACACGAGTTCACATCATCAATCCAGACACTTGTGCCCGGATTCCTCGAACTTTCATATTCTGATTATATTACTAGCATTCACCGTACTCATATAAATTTGTTGCACCCTATGCACTATGTGCTATTTTTAGCATTAACGTGAGACAGGTCGTTGAGTGCTACCAGCACGTGAATCACGCCCAACCCTGACTGAACTAAAGCACGTGCGTTTTGTCAGTGAAGTGGACTCGATACTGACTTCCAAAGTGTTTAGCGGACTATTCACAAGCACATGTATGGGTTGTTCAATAGTTTGGATTTTATTGTGTTATTTGATATGGACTCACAAACTGTAAGTAACGTATTTAGTTTCCTTATTTATTATATGCTCTTATAGTTAGATTGAAATGTTTCTTCTCTAAAACATCAACTATTTGTCTTGAAGAAAACCAGTTCATATTTATGTGAGAAAGGAGACTAATATTGATCTTTTGTTATTTTGAGGGTTATTATTTTTCGCACTGTTGAGGGTTAACTTTTCCATGGGGGAAGCGGGGCTTTACCCCATTTGTACACTTAATACGGATATTTCTTTGTTTTAACTTTTCCCTTTATTGTTATACTTAAACAACAAGATGTGTTTGTTAAACACGGATGCCCCCGGATATACCAAAGTTATGGCCAAGGTTAAAGTTTTCTGAATATTGTCCACTGTGGCAAGGTCAAGGTCACAAGGTCAAATATGATGACTTCATCTGAAAGGTCTCATCACAAGGTATGCACATGCCAAGTATGAAAGCCGTAGCTCTGAGCAATCCAAAGTTATGGCCAAGGTTAAAGTTTTCTGAAGATGTCCACTGCGGCAAGGTCAAGGTCAAAAGGTCAAATATGATGACCTCATCTGAAGGTCTCATCATAAGGTATGCACATGCCAAGTATGAAAGCTGTAGCTCTGAGCAATCCAAAGTTATGGTCAAGGTTAAAGTTTTCTGAAGATGTCCACTGCGGCAAGGTCAAGGTCACAAGGTCAAATATGATGACCTAATCTTAAGGTCTCATCATTAGATATGCACATGCCAAGTATGAAAGCCCTAGCTCTGAGCAATCCAAAATTATGGCCAAGGTTAACGTTTTCTAAATATTGTCCACTGTGGCAAGGTCAAGGTCACAAGGTCAAATATGTTGACCTCATCTGAAAGGTCTCATCACAAGGTATGCACATGCCAAGTATGAAAGCCGTAGCTCTGAGCAATCTAAAGTTATGGCCAAGGTTAAAGTGTTCCAGGGATCGACACTCGCACTAGTCCGCTGGCCCGAGGCTAGTGAAAATTCAGAAGGGCTAGTGAAATTTTTTTGTATCACTACAGATTAACATATGTCACTAGCCCGAAGAGCACTTTGGGCTAGTAAAGATTTCCAGCGAGCGTCTACCCCTGTGTTCTGAAAACGTCCATTGCGGCAAGGTCAAGGTCACAAGGTCAAATATGATGACCTCATCTGAAAGGTTTCATCACAAGGTACGACATGCCAAGTATGAAAGCCCTAGCTCTGAGCAATCCAAAGTTATGGCCAAGGTTAAAGTTTTTGTGGACAAACACACAGACGGACAGACAGATGGACGGACAGACAGACAGACAGACAGACGGACCGACCGACGGACGGACAGACGGACATGTGAAAAACAATATACCCCCGGAATCTCCGATTCGGGGGCATAAAAAACCTTCATTTTGGATCCATGTAACATATTCATGCTCATTTTATTTATGCTGTGTAACGATTACTACAAATGATCATGGGTAAAAATGCAAAAATCAGTATAGTTTCTGCCAACTGTAGAGGCCTAGCCGATAAGAAGAAGCATAAAGAAGTCATGCAGTTATATAGAAAAAAGAATTTTTCCATTATATGCTTACAAGATACCCATATTTCGCCTGAAAATGAGAATACTATGAAAAACGAATGGGGTTTAACATGTGTCATAGCTCCGTTTAAGTCAAACATAGTAGCCATACTTCTGAACAATACCTTTGAAAACGAAATACACAATATATCTAAAGATGAAAATGGAAATTACATAATTCTAGATATAACAATTGAAGGTGTAAGATTTACTTTGACTAACCTCTATGGCCCCAATGTAGATAATGCAAACTTTTACACCGAATTGTTTACAAAGATTATACACATGGATAATGACTCGATAGCAATATGTGGAGATTGGAACCTAGTCATTGACCCTTCCATAGATTTAGAAAATTATAAAAATGTAAACAACCCACAATCTCGTGGTATTGTTTTGGAACAATTAGAAACGCTTAACCTTATAGATGCATGGAGAGAGATTAACCCTAACATACGCAAATTTTCTTGGTGGAAGAAAAATCCTCGCCAACAAGCCAGGTTAGACTTCTTCTTAGTAACTGAAGACCTTTTTAATATCAGTACTGATGTTTCTATTATACCAGGCTATAAGAGTGATCATTCAGTTGTAACTTGATCTCTTTCGACGCAGAAAACTAAAGAAAAAGGACGTGGCTACTGGAAATTTAACACATCACTTCTAAGACGTGAGGAATACATAGCTATAGTTACCGATTTACTAAAAGCTACCAAACTCGAATACGCAGATTCTAAATATACTAAAGATACATAGAAGCTAATGAAGAAGACTTACTCTTAACAATCAAAGAAAGTCTCTTCTTAGAAACCGTCTTTATGAAAGTTAGAGGCAAATCCATATTTTACTCCTCATATACAGTCAGACCTCGATAATCCGAACACTTCCGTTGTTCATCAAAAACGTTCGGATAGTGAAACGTTCGGACTGCTGAAATGAACCAAACAAGATGGAGTTACTCCCCTTTGAATCTACATACAGAAGACAACGTATTTAGAATATCAAATGAGTTTTATTTCATACACATAACAACTGGGATACATATATTAATAAAACAATCATTGCACAAAATTCTAGACGTACATGTTAAAAACATTGAACTAACTCACTCAGGTTTGAAGAATTTGCCGATTACAGATTGCGTACTCAATGGCTTGAACGACCAACGAATAGTGATCAAAGTTTCTAAATTCTTCTCGTCACAAATATAAATATAAAATAAACCTGTCTCGTCAATGTTGAAGATATCTTCTTGTTCATATTCTTGTAAAACAGACTTTAGATCCACTCGACCACGAATTACAGCTGTCTTATCAGCGCTAGCTGCTTCACCCTGGTAAACTTGTTTTGTCATAGCATGGCGAGATTTGAAGCGGAAAAGCCAACCGCGAGAATAGCCAAAATCATTAACTATCACACAAAATGAGATATTTCAATTTATTACGTTCAACTCCCTTGTCAATCCACTGTCATTGATGTTTACTGATTCAATCAGTGTGGTGCTCGCTTGTCTAGGGGATTAGCCGAACGCTTTGATGAACCGTCGGATTAATGAAACAGAAATAGCTGTAATTAACTAATCCGTTACAGCTAATTAGCGTTTGGATTCGGAAACGAAGCAACGGATTAATGAATTCACATTTAATGAGTTTATATAGAGATTAGTTTGGTTACAGCTTGCTACCGTTCGGACACTGCGAGATTCGGATTATCGGAGGCCGGATTATCGCGAGTTGACTGTATAAAGAAAAGCAAAAACAAAAAATGTGAAGAACTGGAAGAAATAATACGTAGCTCGGAGGATCAAATAAGAGAAAACTTCCAAAGTGTTGATGAAACCCTGCTTACGAATTTATCAAAAAGTAAAATCGAACTAGAAGAAATAAAAGAAGAAGAAACTAGAAGAGCGTTTGCGGGACACCGCAAAAGCAGAGCAGCTCCTAAACTTTGGGTCTCGCCTTTCCCTGTTCCGCCTTCTCCTCAGCATAAATAAAATGGGAATTTTTTTTGACAAAATGTTTTTCATTATTCAAAATATGGAAAAATGTTATAAAAAATACAAAAACCCCAAATGATGCGAATTTATCAATATGTTCCCCCTGGAATGATTTGCAGAGGCCTAGAAAAGGTTCTCGACATTTTTACGACAATATCAAGCCAGAACATACTTTTCCCAAAGTCTGTGATAAATGGGACCACGAATTAAATGAGAACTTGGATTGGAAGACTATATTTTTACAATATAGACAAGATAATAGAGACACAAAACTCCTTGAATTCCAATATAAATTCATACATAAGGCCATTTACACAAAAAGAGAGTTACTTAAAATGAAACTTGTTGATAATGATCTTTGCTTGGCATGTGGTTCGGTTAGTGAGAACATATATCATGTATACATTGAATGCCCAACTATCAAACTGTTTTGGAAAGATTTTAACAACTTCGTTAGTAGATTACTCAATATAACATATGAACCCTCCACTATAGATATTCTATTTTGTTGCACCAAAAACAATCTACTCAACCACATGATTTTATTGGCCAAACGCCATATATTTGTAATGAATATAAAAGGTTTAAAACCCAATTTTACTGGGTATAAATCAACTTTAAAAGATGTCTATTACATTGAAAAATTTATTTGTTCAAAAACCATCAATTCGAACTCCTTTAATAGAAAATGGAATGTTATTTCATCGGAACTGGGATAGTTTTTGATTTTATCTACGTATGTCATGTCCATGTTCTTTTATTATTATTCCCAATTCTCAATGTCATTGTTGTGATGCCTATCCATGTAAGCTGTTCTAGATATCGAGTATCCTATTTCATCTAGAACATGTTATCACTTGTCTGTATCCAAATGAAGTGAATAAAAATATTAAATAAAAAAAAATAAAAAAAGTAAAAGTTTCAAAATAGTAAAATCAGAGTGTGAAGTTTCAGAGATACGCTACAAAAGTACAATTGACAATTCTACAGATATTAACATTCTGTCATAATTTAATGAACACCACCGAAATCTAATTAAGATATTGGTATACCGGTAATGGTTTAAATTTGTAGAAACTTTAATGAAGCCAACATCTTCATTTGATGAGTTACATGTATGCTTCAGACAAAAGACTTCCTCATAGAGACTGTTTGGGCCAAAAAAAACTCACAAAAAGAAATTCATATAAATGGGAACTTAAAATCATGATTGCATGTGTGACCATTTTGGTGAAACCAGCATGTCCTCATAGAGACATTTGTAACATTTTAAGAACAGACGCATGGACGGATACACGGGTCGCTATATAATTATACCCTCGAATACTTTTATTAGTATATTCGTACAATGTACCACTTGCTTTTCTATAGGTGATGGCTCTCCCCCTTGATTTACCTATTTTCTAAATTAGCATATTTCATAGATATTTGAGATCCCATTACTTAAAGGGGCAATAGCACGTTTTTTGCAAAATTTATTTTTTCAAATTTCTTATTTATAATGATAGTTTGTGCCATTTAAATGTATTTTAGAGGGTATAACATCTTATTACACAAAGCAATTATCAGTAGTAGTAAAAATGGTGTTGCATATAAAGCAAAAATTGCATGGCGGCCATTTTATTGTGAACACATTTTATTATTTCGAATGACAAAAATGATTCCAATGGCTTTTCTTAGCCATGTACACTCATTTATAACTTGATTTTACGAAAAGAAAAGGGTATTTTACGATTGGTGAAATTATTTTTCAAATATATTTCAACGACTTATTTGACCGAAAAAACGTGCTACTGCCCCTTTAATATAAAGGGGGAATCAATTGTTAACAAAGTGTGTAAATGAGGAAAGTCAGCCTGAAGGAAAGAATTAATGATGTAAAAAAACAAAACAAATTGTATCAAATAGAAAGTAAGATAAATACCATTATTTTCAGAAAATTTATACAAGCGTAAAGAATCGCTCGCTGCTAATTTGAATACAATTGTCTGTGCTTGATATTGTTAACATCTTCCAGCATGAGTCAAGTTCCAAAATATGTTCTTTAAAATACATGATCCTCCAATAATTATCAGGTACAGTTTGTTTCTGGAAATGAGATCCAGGCTCCAGCTATCTTAGAGAAGTCAATATGTGAATATACCAGACAAGTAAGCTTATGTGGCTGTTGGAAAATATGGTGTTTAGTGAACACACTTACAAAGAACTATGCAATGTTTAAAAATAGTCAAGGTACAGTATTATTTATCAGTATATTTAAAAGGAGTTTTGTTATTTGTATGTTTGGCGTAAATCTTTCGACTCTATGACGAACGATCCAGAATTGAGTTTGAAATCATAAAAGGTCATGTAGTAAATTAGTCATTTGGAGAGTTTGCTGATTATTTGTAACCAATATTTTTAGCGCACAACACTTTCTTAAGTATAAAAAATGCAGATGCAATGTATCCATAGATGTTTTTTTTATTCTGACAATACTGACAATTCTACAAATTAAAATTATTTATAGTTGCAGGTGTCCACCATTCCAGAACCTCCTGCTTTTCCCAGTGTAAGCAGGTGCTGAGTCGAGGAATGTAGAAAAGGAAGAACTATCGTTTCATCATTTAAATTAATTTATTAAGTGGTAAGGCTGTGCAATATTATTGCAATACCAATATATTGCAATACAGAGTTGTGCAATACACGTATTGCAATACGTTTTTCATATCGCAATATATTGCACCAACACATATTAAGTCAAATTTATTCATTATTCTTGTAAAAGGCCCATTTACTGGCTTAAAGTGTATTGAGAAAATGATTTTGAAGTGCTAGAATGTGTGTTGGACTGTATTACAAATGATCTTTTCAAAGATCTGAAAGTCATTTTATCAAATGTGTCATGTTTAAACTGCAAAAAGAGTCCATTTAGCATATTGCAATATCATTTGTACTAGTTAGAATGGTTTCTAGAGAAATATTTCATTGTCATAGCATCTTGCAATATATTGTGGTACGTATTGCAATACATTACAGTTCAGCAATACGTATCGCAATACAAAAATTGAGGCAATACACAGCCCTATTAAGTGGTAGATGTTACATGATGTAATTTGCCTGTCTGTTCGATTTGTGTAACATGTTTGTTTGCAATAAAGAATATAAAATGAAGAAGTTGGGCTTTGACAAGAGAATTGATAATATGGAAAGTATGGGAGCAGCAGTCTAAGCATTGGATTCTTTAAAATCTGCTACATAGATCTAAACTGTCAGGCAAAAGAAAGTACATGCTTCTGTTGATTTTAACATGATATATGTGTGATTTAATTGCACATATCTCAAGTTTTCGATGTCATAATCTAAAACTGTAAAGTAAAGATGTTTAGTCAGCAGCGATAGAATACTTCTACATGTTTTTAAATTTTTAAAAATATGAAATTTTAATTTTAAAAAGTATTTTTGATGATACCCAAATGTTCAACATATATAAGACTACGAATGTGCCTGATTCTGCACACATTTACAACATTTTAAACATGAAAGGGGTCATATAGATATTTTAACTAAAAGTCACCAATTTATTCATTCAAACTACTGCAGATAAGTATTATTGTATTGTGCCATAGTCAAAATTAATGTATCTGCTTTCTTTCAAATATTGAAACAATCTAAACCAACTGAGGTGTGTACTTTCTTTTGTCTGGTAGTTTAAGATGTATTCTAGCAGATAAACCAATGGTGTGACAATATTTAATGGTAAGCAGACCCATTTATATAACTGCAATAAATTCAAACATTTATTTCGAGATATGGAAATCAAATGTTTTTGTTACATACAACACTAACAATCGTGTGTTCGCAGAAATAAAATTTCTGAAAAATTGGAAAACAATCGTAAAAACCTTTCAAAATTTTAATATTCCACTGAGGCATTTGTAAATTCTAATCTTTACTTGATAAATATCTGCGTTTCTGAAATTAATATAAATCATATAATAAAATAAACTATATATGTGATCACTTATTTTATTGAAATCATTATCTATTTTTGTCAATTGCACAGAGAGAGAAAACTTGTCTGATGTATGCACTAGCCAGTATGAACCATATTATAGATGTGCTAAAGAATTTTTTTTTAAATATATATATATAAATTCAAATATATGTCTTGCAAATTACAATGGAAATTGAACAAAATGAATTAATTAATATGTTTGGTTTTATTATTTTTTATTCATTAAGTCCATATACATAAGAAATACTTGCCATTTAGATAGTGAGGAAATATAACATGGTTATATTTGGGATAACACTACCTTCAATAGTACAAATTCTTGTACTTTTTCGGTCCGAGTCAAATGCGGGATTCGAACCCACGAAAAGAAGAGACTTATAAAATCTATAAAATTGCTGAAATTTTAGACACCCCATGGTCGACAGTAAAAAGTGTTTGCCAAAAGTTTGAAGCTACTGGATCAGTACTGTAGAAAACCGTCCCCGAAATGGAAGAAAGAAATTGTTTACTGTGCGTGACCAGACGGCATTTGAACAGGTGTGTGAAAAATAACCGCCGTGTGACCCTGAATGATATCACTTGTCAATTTAATGAAAACAAAGACCAACCTTTCAGTAAACGGACAATATTCGG
Source organism: Gibbula magus (assembly GCA_936450465.1). NCBI lineage: Eukaryota > Metazoa > Mollusca > Gastropoda > Trochida > Trochidae > Gibbula > Gibbula magus. The sequence goes on along the minus strand of OW388289.1, from coordinate 107,493,371 downwards.
AGAAAATTGACCCCTCCGCACAGAGCACGTAGCCACGCCCCCTCTTACGTCATGATACCGCCGTCACAAGTGTATCGGCGTACAGACAGGAAGACGTCATCATCCCTCAAACTAGCTTAAAAAAACATATCATTTATATTATATAACTATTTTTTTAAAATTATTTCAAAACATTGATTAATATTTTATTAGCGTGTAATGCAATGTTTTAAATAAGCAGTGACATTTAAAAATAAATCAGTCAACTATTTAATTGTACAACGCAACTTCATAAACAAAAGGGTTATTGAATGTCGCAAGGGTAACATTTGTCCGCCATTACACGCCGCCTTCGCCGGTCATTTCCAACCGGCGCATTCGGAGTACGCCTAAGGCGTACGCCGGGTTCCAATCAAGTGATTTGCCGGTTGCGCCGCTTCCGGCGGCGTACGCCGGGTAGTGCGCCGGGTCCCGAATCAAGCATAGCCTTAGACAAACATTGGACAAAATGGCGGCAGATTCAACGCGTCAAGCAGCGAAACTGACAGATCTTCCGGCCAATTTCTCCGTCATATTTCTAAATAACATCACTATTTCAATCAAAAGTAAGCAGAAAGGGTTCAAGTAGTTCAGTAAAGTTTTTTTCATTCCGTGTCAATGTGCATGGGTAAATGTATTTCTGTTAGTCCGAGCTGCTAGGCCTACTACCGAAGTCGGCAAAAGAAGGAAATGCTCACTCATTACATCTGGACGTCAACCTATCAAGATATTATATGCACACTGTAATTGTCAAGCAGGGTGAGTATTTCTATGATGTGTTTTAATGTGATGTCCAGAAATAAATTCAAATCTAATGCAGTAATTACGTATTTACCTAGGCCTACAAAGGTCTGCATTGATGGTATTCACATAGCCAACATTACTGCAGATTTTGGCCTTATCATTTCAACAATAATTTCATAATTTGTTTTTCGGTAAAATTCATTTTCAAACGAATAAACAAGATTGTATTAATAATCTCAGGTAGAAAAACGTAGGCCCTGAGTCCCTATTAATTTTATTTGGATTTCCACAAAATATTTCCTTTAACAAATAACTGATTTGGTTTGTCCCATTAGGCCTACATAGAAATATCTTGATTAATCAAATCATTATTTCAGCCAAGAAATATATATATTTATGTAACATAAAACATGTAATTCTAAAATTTATTCATTACAAAGTATAATTAGGAATTATTTCTGCAAATTAAATAAGAAATAATGAAATTGAAAAATTCCAAAATAAATGAAAATCACTCATCCCACTATTGAGCAACTAACAATGATTTTATTTTAAAGCACATATCCTTCAGCTGTTTATATACCTCCTCATTTTAACCATATGTATTGCAATTTTTTCACTCAATATACATTTGCCTTGTAACCTATGGGAACAAATAAATAAAATAAAATAAAATTATTCGGATGATTTTAAGAAAACTGAAGCTAAACTAGGCCTTCTGAACGAACTTAATCCAGTTTAAAATGGTTATCTGTGGGATTGACAATGTTGTAGTAGAGTTGAAATTATTCATGCTTCAGGTATTGGCCCAGCATATTGTTAAAAATCCTGATAATATACATACAGACCTCAAAATACTAATCAACTGGAAGCATTTGTTTCCTGTAATTTAAAGTTGAGCACACATGCTGATTATATAATTTGAAAGTCTTAATTCATAAGTTCTCCTTGCAATTCTTGTTTAGTCCCTAAACATATGTAAGGAGCTTGTTCACTCCTAGACTAAACTGTTTACTTGGGTCTTTGAGGCCTGTAATATATTCTGATCATATATTGTCTATCTTTAACAGCGTTGTTGGATCTTGTTCCCACATAGTTGGCCTGACCATCGCCTTATAACAGTGGCAGCTGATGCACTACCTGAACACACGGCAGTCAAATCCTTCGCTCAGACAAGTTTGTCTAAGGAAGTGATTTCCCGCGATAATGTACGCGCGCAACTATGACGTGTAGCATGATGATTGGTCTACTCGATCATGTGACCATTTGTTGCGGAGGGGTCAATTAACTTTTGAAGGCTATAAACAGGTTCAGGATACCCCCCATATGGGATATTTAATAGGTCGAGAGGCTCTACCTGCAACCCCACTGGAAAGCGGCTCGCTGTGTGAGGTAGAGCATTCGGACGACAGAGGTTTCGGTCTAGTGGGATATGGGCTCAACTTTGTTATTATACCCAAGTATGGATATTAAAATCACCTTCTAAGAGCTTGAAAACCCGTAATTTCGCCACTGCGCTTGTCTTGATCACTTGGCGCATCATGATATGTGGGGAACCAGTGATTTCGTAGGAGGAACCGGTTCGTAGGAGGAAGGGGTGTTGATTTCGTAGGAGGATCGATTTCGTAGGAGGATATTTCGGTGGATTCGTAGGAGGATTTTTATTATGAAGTAACTTAAGTAATTAATTATGATTTTGTCATTTTATTTCGATATAATGGAAATATTGTTTATTTAATTCATATTACCATGTATTATTTTCTGTTTGCAGTCACTACAATGATACGAAACTGAGGCTAGCTTCACATTCAATATGGCGACCGTCCTGGTCCCCGCGCTTAGTTGCGCTGCGCTTTCGACATCCTTTTTGTTGAGAAATGAAGTCTTGAAGAGTTTGGCTTAACGAGAGGTTTTGTTTCTGCTGTTGATTAGATAAAAGAGTGTTTTTCCATATTTTGGGGATAAATAATTATTATTATTATTATTATTATTTTTATTATTTATTATTTATTATTTATTATTTATTATTATTATTATTATTATTATTAATTATGATAAAATTCATTACTATTAGGCCTTAAAAAAAAGGTTTCTGGTCTTTGCAGGCTGACAAAAATGATGTGATGATTATTTTTTTACAGCATTTTTGTTTTGTTTTGAATGAAATGATAAAGAAACAAAATTTATACAATTTATCATCTACATATTTACAGTATTCATTACTTCTTATTTATATCCACATTTACATAACTATGTTCATATGTTTTCAACATTGATTTTCGATATTGAAATATATACTTTGGTTGTTAGTATACATTTTAAGTTCAGATGTAAATATAGTAATGCGTTGTTGTCAAATCGGCCGTAATGAAAGAAGCGTTGAGAAAAGTAAAATCTCTTACCGAAGAATTTCTCTCTTTATCTTTATAATTGTTTTGTGTGTGTGCATATATTTTAAAAATAAACAAAATAGCAATTTCATACTAAATGGTGTATATTTATGTCCAAATTATCACGTATATGTTGGTGTGCAGTGAAAATGTGTGTTTGTTTACATTCCTTCGGACCCAGCGTTCTCGGCTGTCACTTTATCGGATGAAGTTATGAATTAAAATTTGTGTGTCGAATGCTAAAAATTGTTGAGTCTTGTTTATGAAAGTTTGCTCTATCGATTGGTACTAATTTGAAACCTACGACACCAAAAGGAAAAAAACTGTAGTAGAATCTAATACCATGTCCGCCATGTTCCCCCCTCCTGTGGGAGCCGCCATTTTACAATCCCTTCCAGGGTCAGTAATAGCGGAGCCCAGTCGAGGAATGTTGCGTAGCGCTACTGAGCCAGGGAACCAGGGTGTATGGCGACTACGAATGCGTCCTGGTCTCAATATGCGCGCACCTAACACGTTACGATTGGCTGTGCGGAAACAACATAACACATAATGATATTAAAAACGTACATTTCGATTGTTGACATAATCGATATCGTAGCGGGAGAAGCCATTTTGAAGTCGGCACTATCTGGGTCAGATGTGCGCTACGTCATCAATAGTCGTGATAGTTAAAATCCGGACAAACAGAGTGGCGCCCAGTTAATTATGTCAAATGACATCGATATATTATTGAAGTTTATATCCCAATGTATCAAAATAATAATTTTGAAGAAGAAATAATGACATTTTATCTCTCTTTATCAAAGATGTATAATAAATAGTTCTACGATAACAAAAAATTGAATTCAGTATTCATTGACATCATTATTAGTATTTCAAGTAAGAGTTCTTAAAAAGATTTATTTTTTTAATTATAAAAATTTCATTCTTCAAAAAACAACAATGAAGAAATGGTCAAAATAAATATTCTGTGTTGAATATTTTTAATTTCAAGTGAGACAAATTGACATTCTGTGAGGGATGAAAGTTGTTGCTTGTACAAATGTTGTGAAATAAAGTGAAAATATCAGTTGTTTTAAATTTTTTTATAAAATCGTAATTTGACAATAAAATATCTTGAATACATAATGTTAGTAAAATATATCGTAAAAAATATTTTAATACATGATTTTGTAGCAACATTGAATATTATAGTCTATACCCCCATTTAACAGGAGAAAACTCAATTCACAAAACGCTATTATCAATATTATTATCTTACTAGAAATTAAAACTATTTTTATTTTGCATTTTCAAATATGTACATTATTCTATAGATTTCCATTTTACGAAACACGCTTTCTTAAACTAAAATTTATCAAAAATATAAATTTTCTTATACTCCTCAAGTTCGGTTTTAGCCTAACAAAACTAACCTTTATTCCAAATTTACTCAAAAGTTATAAGGATTATGTCCAAAATAGGCCTTCGGAGATTTATTCACTATGAAACATCCCACCTGCCGAGGTCATGACCTCTTAGCATCGGTATTTGGCAAGGCGTAGGACAAAAGGGGAACTTCCGTCCGTCATGATTTTAATTTGTGTGTCTTATACTTGTCTCAGTGTTTTTAGCATTATAGCAAAGGCATGAAAATTAGATTGCAAGATGATTATGGATCGAAATCGAAATATTGATAAATTTTTTTCCAAATCATGTTGGCAAAAAAGCAAAAACGACTGGCATTAGGTAAATATGAAGTCTGACGTCACGGCTTTATGCGTAGCGACCGCATGAACCCGGAAATGAAAGGTGCGCGAAAATTGATGTCCGCGACTTTACATGACGGCACGATATATATATTATATACAATAATTGTCTTACATTGTCTTATAAATATTTGTGTAATGTTTGTATGAAGGAGATAATTCAATTCAATTGACCAATTTGTTTGGTGTTCGTTGTTTTTTATATGAAGCGTCGTAAAATATAACAAGATGTGTAACGTATGCTTACGACATCCACACTGGTGTAACGCTTTATGGCATTAACGACATTAAACACACTTACGTCACCACACTGTGTTATGTTACATGGTGTCAGAATGTGGGCATGAAAAACCGTTAAAAAGGCAAGTGAAAGACTTTTAAAAGTGAATCATTGAAGCGGAAATTCAATACGATGGCCAGAAGCAATAATCCGAGCATGAACTGGCAAGTTGCCGACTTAGATAAGGAATGTAGTGTGTAGTTGTAGAGGGCAAATCATCAACATCCGTACGCGTGGAGTCAGGAGTACCTCAGGGTACATGTTTGGGACCAATTCTTTTCCTAATACATATTAATTAAAACAGAGAACCAACAACAAAGTAAAATCAACATGTTTATTGTTTGGCAGAGTAGTGAGTCAGGCGCTGAGTAAAAATGATAATAGAATTAGATTAATGAAGTGCAATATGATATTAACAAATTTGTAGTTTAATAATATTACGTAAATTGTTATAATGGTTGAATGTTAAGAGAAGTTAAGTTGGAATATAATTATTATGGATGAAAATTAATATATTAGGGTATAAAGTGAATATATGGTTACTTAAGCCCTAACTTACTACTCCCAAACATAGGCCAAACAAAAGCACATGATAAAGGATGAAACAAATGAAAAAAATAGGATGACAACTAAGACCGGAACAAACCCTTGGCAAAGCAAGCAGCGACTTTGACTTCAGGAGAAAAGTCAAGATAGCGTAAATAGGCGTCGGACGTCCAGCCACCTAACATTTGAATTAACTCCCCCGGGACCCCCGTTTTGAAAGCCCAGGACGCCCCTCCCCGCCTGAAACTATGCCCGGAGAAAGCAGTGGGAGATAGGCACGCCGCTGATAAGGCAGCGCGGAGCTGAGAGTGAAAGAGAGAGTATGTGACGGGCACCAAACCTGAGGGGAGGGGGAGAGCAAATAGGGGGGCGGTGGGAGGGGCCGGGACCATAGTCGACATGACCTTGAAGGCGCGAACGGGACACGGGGGAGTCAGGGAGGGATATGAGGGGTACGGAGAAGCAGTGATCTCCGAATTGGTTAGTTTTAGAGAATTTCAGTTGGACCCATAAACCGAACGGGGCTGGGGTGATGTCATTGCGGCAGGGGTACCTAATGGGTGAAAACAGGGTCTGGGATGGGGGTATTAAGGAGGACTTCCGAGCCATCAAAAAGAACAAAAAGAGAAACAAACAAAACATAACTGCATGTACAGGTAAATGAAAATGCATGGCCCGCCAAAGCGCTAACAAATGATGTGGTTCTATAGGAGAAGCCTGGATAGGTTGACGAAACAGTTGTTTACCAATGCCACGCAGTGTAAGTCGCAAAAGAAAGGAGACTGGAGGAAAGGCAAAGCCTTTAAAAAGGTAATTTTTAACCGACGTGGCACTGGTAAACGACCTACTTAAAAATTTAACATAGGCACATAAAGTCTCCTGGGACGCTGGCAGGTAGTTAAAATGAAAATATAAAGAAAACATGATGAAAGTCCGCCACTTGGTTCGGAGGTTGGCACAGGTACCCAGGGAAAAGGCAGTCTGTTGAGCGTCCCAGACCTCCAGTCCAATTGGGGGTTCACACCTGTAATCACCAATAATTGGAGAGCGTAAATACTGAGTCCTCAACTGGGCAGTTAACGAGGCCCTCGACCTGATAAGTACGGCGAAATTGGTGATCACTGTGGGGGGAAAGGTGCCACCTTGATAGGATGTCTGCAGCCGTGTTTAAACGACCCGGGACGTGCACAGCTCTTAGTTCGAAATCATTTATGGCAGTCAACAGAGCTATATTCCGCAAACAGTCTAGCAACCAGGTGTGCTTTGCCCTACCTGAATTTAAGAGAATGACAGTGGCCAAATTGTCACACCCCACCGTTATGCACAATCCCGTCCACTGTTCCCCCCACAGGCTCACTGCAACTAAGATGCTAAGGCACTCCAACACTGCGATAGGCAAGTCAACTGAACTGAACTTTCGGGGAATTGCTTGTGAAAATATTGGCTCCCACACACGACTCCGCATCCAGTTAGGCACGCATCTGTACAAAATATGACGTCAGCGTCATACCACGCGTCTCTCTAAATGATAGAGACGCCATTAAACTGACGTAAAAACTGGCACCACCACTGGATATCCTTTCTGAATTCTTGATCCAGCACAATGTGATGCTCAGTTACCGGCACTCCCCGTAGGCACTGCAACATGCGTCCCAGAAAAAGGCAACCCGGTTTGACACATTTGGAGACAAAGGATAGCTTGCCTATGAGAGACTGTAGGTCCCTCTTCCGACATGACGTGAGAGACAACCACGCCGGTAAGGCTGTCTCGATATCCCTCAGCTTGTCCTCAGGAACCCAGAGCTCCGAGTTAACTGAGTCGATGATGATGCCCAGGAATACCATGCATGTGGAAGGAGGACATGCTTTCTCGTGAGACTCTTGCACACCCGCGTCTTGCAGCACCTGGCCTAGTGTCTCAAAGGAATGTTGGGCCCTTTGAGGGGTGTCTGCTCCACCGAAGTCATCCAAATAGTTGACACCGGCTACATCAAAGAGTTGAGCAATGTGATTAAGGGCTGACGTCACCCGTTGACACATACTCGGCTGAGCGCAGACCAAACGGTAACACCCTGTCAATGTAAATGTCACCCTTCCAGCGAAATCCAAGAAAGTGTAAATCTCCAGGATCCACGGGGATTTGCCGGTAGGCTCTGCTGAGGTCACGTTTAAAGAGAAGGCAACCAGCACCCTTTTCTCTCACAATGTCAACGAGGGAGTCGACAGTTGGGTATGTGAGGTTAATGTCCTCCCACAAATAAATGTCTTTGTCAATACCGTCGTTCACAGACGCACCAGGCGGCCAGCTGAGGTCTAGAATCACTCGTCTCTTGGTGTTGTCTTTTGGAACTGTATTGAGAGGGGAGGTGGCAAGGGGCATACCGAGGGGGTTTGCTGGGAAGGGGCCTAGAGTGGCCCCTAAATTGATCTCTGTAAGCAAGTATCTGTCCACAGCCTCTGGATAATCCCTTGCGCCAGCGTGGGGTCTGTCCTCAGATCTAGGTAAATGAGACGAGGAGTAGTTGACAGGAAAACCGTAGCGAAAATAGTCGACCACCTGCTTATCCTCGTAATCGACTAAATGTTCCATCAAATAACCTGCGTTCCAGGTGGTAGGGACCACATAGCGACAGGCCATTGCGTTGGGCAGACCCGACTTCTGGATATCTGCATGACACTGCACGAGACTAGGTGGAGAAGCTCCCGCATCTGCAGCAGAGCTAGGTGGCGAATATAACTTAGGTGACGAAACGAAGTCTGAGGACGAAAGTGAACTGGAGGACGAAACGAACTTGGCTGACGAAACTAAACTGCTGGATGAGACGGACGAGACGGTACTGGTTTCGTATTGTCAGCGTGTGTTAGCTGATTTCCCAGTGCGTGGCGTGTGTGATGGTCTACTGCCCAGGGGACAGTCAGGGCTTGTCTCGGGGTCAAGGAAGGAATCCCCCCACTGCCGGCGACCTCGTTCTATATCCATGAGCACAGCGGCGTGAAACTCAAGTACTTTTTCCCATGGACAAGTACATGCTTGATGCATCAACAGCTCAAGATGGTCGATCCTTGCTTTCAACTCTGAGTTACGAACAGGCAGTTCGGCGAGAATGCTGGAGTAGCCAGCAACGAACTGAGAAGTGGTAAGCTCCTCGTATTTCACGTCATGTGTGACGAACTGGCGACGGAGATGTGTGTGGGGCCAATGCTGGGGATTGAGAACATGATCAGTCACTTTTAAGTCACGCCCAGACTTTAAGACCCTCTTACCGGAAATATGATGCAGGGGTCCGAGTAACATTGTGTCAACTTCCCCCTCGGCTAACTGCTGCAAGGTGGTCATTTTCCGAAGGTCGGCTACTGTCACAGGGGTAACGTCACTGTTTGAAACTAGGGGCTGCTCCCTGGCGTACGTGGGTGGGATTCCCTGAGGTGGTGTCTGCGAGCCCCCCCTGTGTCAGCTCTGATTCAAGGGCTGCCACTTCTCTCTGTAGTTTGGATAGCTGAGCCTTTTTGGCTTCCGTCTGCAGGCGGTCTTCAAGACGTAATTTGGCCACGTTCAAATTAGCGATTTGTTGGTCCAAGTCTGCCGACAGGGCGGATTTAGACGTGCTCGATGGGACTTTGGTTCCTGTTGATGTGGATGGTCTGGACGCCACTGTCATATCTCCGGCAAGTGGTGACGTCGTATCCCTCACAGGAGAGAACGCTGAACTTTGTCCGCCAGTGAAATCCATCTCGGATGATTCGCTTAAAGATCCGATCCCAGCGTGCAAATTAGCGTAGTTTGGTCTACCCTGACGTGGCCGTAAACAAAGGTTGCTTTCGGCCATTTTAAACAAAACAAATACAGTAAATACGTTCCAACGAACGAGACGAGACGAAACTGGAGGGGACGAGAGAGAAAAGAAGTGTTGACTGGGCGAGTGCGACTGAAACAATGAGCGCGTTAATTACGTGAGTTAGCGCGGGAGTAATGTGATATGGGAGCTGGGTAATGGATACTCTGAGTGGGAGACTGAAGTCTCGTAAAGGCGAGACTTCGGTGGCAAACGCCTGAGAAAGCAGACGATACTATTCAATGCCATAAAGTGTATACGTTAATCTGCCTTTATCTAAAAGGTTATAGAACTACATAAAGACTATAAAGGTCCGGTTTCAATTATCAATTTTCTTGAAAGAAAATTATGAAATGATCTACCCTTGAGAGTAAAATCTACGGTGAGATTATTTGCAGATGACTGCCTACTCTATAGAGCTATAAATTCCTTCGAAGACCATTACCAACTTCAAACTGACTTACAGTCATTAGAAACCTGGGCTAAAGATTGGGGAATGTCATTCAACGCTAAGAAATGCTATATTCTTAGAATATCAAGATCAAAAAACCCAAGTACTTATTTATACCAACTCTGTAATACTATATTAGAAGAGGTAGATAATAACCCCTACTTAGGAGTGATCATCAGTGATTCATTGAAGTGGAGTACACATATCAATAAAACTATCAATAAAGCCAATTCTACATTGGGATTCCTTAGGCGTAACTTACGCCAGTGTCCAAAATCTCTTAAGATCATAGCTTATCAATCTCTTGTGCGATCAGTGTTGGAATATTGTTCATCAATCTGGGACCCATACACACAATCTGACATTCTTTCACTTGAGAAGGTACAGAGAGCGGCTGCAAGATTCATAACAGCGGATTATTCATGGGAGAGTAGACCGAGTAAAATGCTCGAAGATATTGGATTAAACCCACTAAAAGATCGCAGAAGAGAACACAGACTTGTACTACTCTATAAAATCATTAATGAACTAGTAGCAATACCGAAGGATCCAGTGCTTATTCCTAATAACTCGAGGACCAGGAAAGACAACACACAGAACTATAAACAGCTTCGGTGCAATTGCGAGATATTACGTCAATCATTCTTTCCACGCACAATAAAAGACTGGAACCAACTCCCGGAGGAAGTAGTGTCCGCACCCACATGTGAGACCTTCACCCTCTATCTACGAAAATAACAGCGCATGCGCACCACCCAACCCCCAGCATAACACTCAGCTTTGAGTTTGACTGGGAACCAATACAGATACAGATGGAAACGTTTCAAACAGCACTGCGAATTTACGAGGAAAAGATGACGAGGAACATGATAAAATCATGAAGCAATTTGTTAACTGGGCGACAGAATACAATTTGGGCCTGAACTTCGAGAAATGTCAAGTCAAGCAAAGCAGAGTCGAGTACTCAGGTCACATTATCACAGGAAATGGACTTGAACCTGACCCAGAAAAGGTCCGAGCTCTGCAAGATATGCCGACACCTGAAAACAAAGAAGATGTCCGTCGATTTCTCGGACTCGTGCAGTACCTGGGAAAGTTCATACCAAACTTAAGTGAAGTGGATGAACCACTGAGAGCTGTTATCAAGAATGATGTGGAATTCTTCTGGAGCAAGCAAGCTGAAACTAGCTTCAAGAAGTTGAAGGAACTTTGCAGCAGTGCTCCTGTACTAGTCCGGTATGATGGGAACAAGCCGCTGACAATACAGTGTGATGCAAGCAGTTTTGCTTTAGGAGGCGTTCTGTTACAAGATGGACAGCCTGTGGCATACACATCACGTGCACTGACCACAACAGAAAAAAACTACGCACAAATCGAGAAAGAGATGCTGGCGATAGTACATTGTTGTAAGAAATTCCATTTCTACATCTTCAGGAAGTCCATCACCGTGGAGACAGATCACAAACCTCTGCAGACAATCTGTAAGAAACCACTGCTATCAGCACCAATGAGACTTCAAACCATGCTACTGGGTTTAAAGCCATATGACTTAACAGTCACCTACAAACCAGGAAAAGAAATCCCAGTTGGAGATGCGAGCAGCAGAGCGAATTTGCCGGACACTGAACCGGACATCGAACCAGTCCTCGTAAACATGATTGACTTTATTGCTGTCACCCCTTCGAAATACAAGGTATTTCAACAGTGCACTGCAGATGAGTTAAATGAACTTCATTCAATGATTCGGAAAGGTTGGCCTGACACGAAGCAAGAAACTCCACATTGTATTCGACAGTACTGGACCAGCCGAGACGAACTCAGTGTACATGATGGAGTGATCTACAAGGGAATGAGGATTGTTGTCCCCCCTAGTATGAGGAGAGACATGCTAACCAAAATACACGGGTCACATTTGGGCAGCACCAAATGTAAACAGAGGGCGAGAGAAGCACTTTACTGGCCAGGGATGTCTCAACAAATAGAAGACGTCGTCAATGACTGTCTAGAGTGTAACGAATATCAGAATCAGCAGCACAAAGAAACGTTAAGACCAACGAAAGTTCCAGACCTCCCGTGGAGCGAACTTGCCTCAGATCTATTTGAATGGAAAGGTAACCATTACCTTCTAACAGTGGACTACTATTCAAAATTCATTGAGGTCGACCAGCTCCCAGGGACCAGCAGCGCAGCCATAATTGAAGCACTGAAGTCACAGATGAGTCGACATGGCATACCTGAACTGTTACGAACTGATAATGGTCCTCAATATTCGTCACAGGAATTCAAACTCTTTTGTGAAAATTATGGAGTTGAACATGTGACCTCCTCGCCAGGATACCCCCAATCAAATGGAGAAGCCGAGAGAGCCGTACAAACGGTAAAACGCTTGTGGAGAAAGAACAGTGACAAACACCTAGCACTTCTAGACTACAGGTCTACACCCATGGAATCCTGTGGTCTCTCCCCATCTCAGCTTCTGATGAGCCGTCGACCAAGAAACATGTTGCCGGTTGCAGTAGAATTACTACGTCCGCAGGCACTTGATCATGCAGAAATCAATAGACGTCTGACAATCAACAAAGAACAACAGCGCTTCTACTACGACAGAAAATGTGGGACAGACCTACCGCCATTACAAGCTGGAGATCCTGTTAGGATGGCTCCTATGAATGGAACAAGAAACTGGTTACCCGCAACAGTAGTTGACCGCCACTCATCACCAAGATCCTACGTTGTTGACTATGGTGGAAGAAAATATAGGAGAAATCGAAGACACTTGAGGTTGTCAACATACAAGGCACAGATGGGCAAGTCTAGGCCTGTACCTACAACAGCTGGTGGACCAACCCCATCTACGAGCACTCAGAATTCAAAACTTCCAACTACCTCTACCTCAACGCCAACAACGAAGTCACCGCAGACATCCGTGAAGTCACCGCAGACATCAGTGAGGTCACCCCTTAAACGTTGACGTCTTCCCCAACAGCGTTGACGTCTACACCAACACCGCTGATGTCGCCACCTGCGGTTAGGCCGAGTGTTGTGACCAGAAGTGGTCGCCTGAGCAAGCCACCAAAGAGACTCGATCTTTAAATGTTATTTTATTGATTCATGAACTCTTAAGTGTAAAACACTCGTTTTATTCTAGTCATCCTAAAGAAAGGAAACAGACATTTGAATTGTTTATCGTTAAATCATCCTGATAAAGGAAAGAGACTTATTATTCATTTTCAGATTCCGTCCGTCGTTGAAAGACAAAGAGCCTCTTTATATTTTCAATTTGTTTTCAGATTCAATCAGTCTTTGAAAAGACAAAGAGACTTTAATTCATTTTAAGCTTAAAAGATTTTCTTAAGCTTTGTTAAAGAAAGGGAGATGTAACGTATGTTTACGACATCCACACTGGTGTAACGCTTTATGGCATTAACGACATTAAACACACTTACGTCACCACGCTGTGTTATGTTACAAGATGGAGGTTGAGTTGAATACAGCATTTATAAATGCTTTTTTTATTAATAATATAAAATAACGTAGGAAGCACTATATTTGTATTATTTTCATTTCACACATTTCACACAGTTCGCAATAGCACTCAATAGCACTAAATAGTTCACTCTCAGTCAGATCTCACTTCACTTCACTTCACTTCACTTGGATAGAGACGGTCCGTTGATTTTCGACACTTCCCTCAGAAGCTGGGAAACTGTAAGTTTGTTTTCAATGAAGTCATCCCAGAGCTGAAAGAATCTGTTGGACTTCGCCTTCTGTGACTGTCTTCTGTCTAACTGACCATCCGTGATAAGTCTCACTTGAAGTGGAATTAGTTGAGCTTCCTTGAAGAGGAGTGGGAGAAGTCTGTAAAACGGGACATTCCTCCGACCGGACAGCTGATTCAGACGACGATGCCAGCTCTCAAGGTCGTTATTGGTTCGGATGCTGGTGCCAAACACACACCAGTTGGAGACGGTCCAGACGGGGCTAGAAATCCATGTCGACTTAAAGTAGTCACACAAGGCAACCAACTCGGGGGTGGACGCCTGGTGACGGACCTTCTCAAACGCTGCTCTTATCTGGGCCGCATCCAGAAACTGCAGCGCCATGATTTTCTTGACGAATCTAAAATGACAATACGAACAAATCAGTAATTGTTTTGAATTGAATATGATTTAATATTTAAGTTTGTTATTTAGCTGTGTTCTTTAGCAAGTACTTATGTTGTATTATATTATATTATTATATATCTATTACGCTATATAAATATAATTACCTGTGAGTACCAAGGTCTTGGTCGTAGGCCGTCGCCAGATTCAAGTTTTGCACCTTCCTATAAATTGCCTGATTCATATGGAAGGTGCAGCCCTTGATCTGGACAGCCGGGTACGCCGCCTCGATGTCGGCCCGGAGGAACTCGTCAGGGACGAAACGTGACGCAATCTAAAAGACAAAATGATAAGTTATAGAAAATAGAAATGAATTTAAATTCTAAAAGACAATTAATAAGTTATAGAAAATAGAAATAATTTAAATTATCGTTATCGTTTAAGTTATAGACATCAATAGATAATAAACTTATTATATTATACCTCGAATTCTAAATCTTTTGGGTCACTTGGTCGATCACCCTGTCTGTGGTAATTGATCTTCCTTGCAGCTTGGCTGAGTGGTGCAAGGGCCGGACACTGACGATTGGCCTCACTCTCTGCCTGGTAAATCTCCTCAGCCATGACTCCCGACGACTTGTAATAGTCACCAGACTTGGCAACCTCTCTAACCTTTAACAGAAAAATATTGTTTATTCAATTTATTCAATTTATTCAATTTATTCAATTTACTCTAATTATTCAAATTTTTCAATTTATTCATTCTTCAAGTTCTTACCTTCATGTCGATCGTAGCTTTGGTAAGCAATCCCGTGGTAGACGGGTGGTTGTGATCTGCAGCCCCTCTGATGAATCTCTCTCCTCTGCGACACTGTGGCTCTGCACCTTCCCTCCTTTGGTCTCACGGAGCACCACCAGTACACTGCATACGACAGGGTTTTCTGAAAAATAAGAATAAAAGTATAAGTATTCTGTTTAGATTAATAAATAAAAAGTCAATATGAATATCATTGAATTTTAACATTTAAATATACAAAGTTATCAATACCTGAATGGTGTATGAGAAACCACAATCATCCACTAAAAGTGGCTTCCCGCGCTTGGAGCCCTTCGGTAGGACGGTCCACTCTGGCTGTACGGGCAGGTCTTGTACGGGCTGAGGGTCAGGGTCGGTGATGGAACTGAAAACGATTAACATAGGTTAACATAGTTATAATATACACTTATAATATTTTATAATAAACACACATTTCTTTTTTTATACTTATATACTATATTATATATTATATTTTACTCTTAGTTTTCCTGATTGACACTTATAATATAAAATAATAAACTTACTCTTCAAAGACGTCATCTGGAGCGAGTATTGAAGCAGCAGTCAGGTCGAAAGAGGAGTCGTTGGTAGGTGAGTCAGGTGATGATGGTGGAGTCAGGGGTGACGTTGAATCTGGGGACGGCGGAGTCGGCGATGCTGGAGGTGTTGAATCTGGGGACGGCGGGGGAGGTAGCTGGCATCTCCTACAGGTGAAGTCCATTTCCACGTGTCCTTTGGTCAGCTGTCTGTACGTCGCTATGTCTATCCCAGTATCACAGAGTCTGTGCTGCCATTCATCACAACTGTCGCACTGGATCGCATGCTGTCTCGGACGAACATCTTTCTTACATACAACGCAGAGAGCCATGGTTGATGCAGAATGACTTACTGTCTTATTTTGGTGGTTTATATATCATGAGTTTGTATAGTTCACGGATTAAAATAAATTAGTCTTCTCAGATTAACTCAGGATGTATTTGTATGTAGGGAGATGTTTTGATTGTCAATTGCTTTGTCGGCGACTCACCTTTTTCATGTTTGTCGGCAGCGGCTAATCTGCCAATCGTTGCTGATAAAACATACTTACCAGGTTATTTTATTTATTAAAACAAACAACACTGTCAACCATCAAATATAATCCAATCGAGATTCTCCTACGAAATCTTCTCATCTTTAGCGGCAGTCTGTTAATCGTCAAATCGCTGCTTCTATAATTGTTAAAATGAACAAAGATAATACTTACCGGATCTTTTTATTTATTCAAACAACAAACTCAATCTATATTCAAAATAAACATTGCCGATCATCCAACAAAATTAAAAAAATAGAGCCATGGCCTCTGTAGCTCATCAGGAGATAATAGGTGGGGTATGTTATGGAGTGGACTTTATAGCAATGGTCAGATAATGGAATGTAGTAATAAGAATCTAGGTAGTGAAACGATTAAAGCAGTTTAAAAATATTTTGTTACCATAACTTTGCCAATCTGCTATATATATGTGTTGAAAGAGCAACACAAAGCTTAGAAATAAATTGCTGGTATCAAACATATAATAATGTGGTGGAGAGATCATACTATTTTTTAAGATCGTACACACATTATATAATAATGAATATACCGGGTACAATTCTTTGCATACAATTCACCACTGTAAGCTATTGCAATAATGGCCTGGGGCTGTAGAAGAAAATGAAAAAAACCTTTTTAGGTCATGACCCCTGCTAATTATTATCAAAATTGGTTACACATAAATCAACATTCGTTGTGAATATCATACACCTTTGCATTATATTTTTAATTCTTAATTGCATTATGGCAATACCAACATTTATTACATAATGAATAGGAGCCTCAGTTTTTGCAAATCCCATTTCTCATAGGCTCCATTTCAATACTTAATAAATTGGTGAATTTTTTTTAGTAAATTCTTTTTCACCATTTCTTATAGGCTCATCATCATCATCATCATCATCATCATCATCATCATCATATCCAGTTTATTTGTTGATCAGGCCAGAATTAATCCTCTAAAGAGGGTGTGGCCTGACTGTCTGGTCTCGATCGAAGTCTTCCTCTCCATTCCTGTCTACTGTGAGGGTTGGTGGATTCCATTTTCAGGGTTTTCCTGTCACGTTTCACAAGTTCTTCCCAAGATAGCTTAGGCCTGCCGGAGGTTCTTTCTGATGGTATCCTCATTTGTCTCACTTGAGCTATCCAGCCATTACTGCGCTCTACGTGTCCCAACCAACGGAGCCTGCTCTTCCGCATGACGTCTGTGATGTTTTTCAGATTGACCTGTGCTAGGAGGGATTCAAACGGGATGTTGTCCTCAGGTTTTGTTAGACATATCCATCTGACCATAGCTCTGTCATTGCGCTGTAGCTTCTTCAGTGTGTTAGCTGAAACAGCCCATGTTTCGGAG
Organism: Gibbula magus; assembly: GCA_936450465.1. Classification (NCBI taxonomy): domain Eukaryota; kingdom Metazoa; phylum Mollusca; class Gastropoda; order Trochida; family Trochidae; genus Gibbula; species Gibbula magus. Next base: position 107,476,018 of record OW388289.1, on the reverse strand, counting down.
CCGTACAATAGCACACTTCTGACACAGGCGGAGTATACATGACCTCTTGTAGCCTTTGGTAGGTGCTTGTTTGTCAGGATTGGTAGCAGCTCTCTAAACTTCTTCCAGGCAGATCTGCATCGTGTTGCTGCAGCGAGTTCACAGCCTCCACCTGCTGAGAGCGTATCTCCAAGGTAACAAAAGTCGGTCACTACATCGAGCTTGTCATCCCCGATATCGACCTCCGTGTGTGGTCTGCCATCTATTGGTCTTGCCGCTCCTGTGCATCGTGCACATTTGAAGTTTGGATCTTCTTGCAATGCGCCCCTTATGCCACTACACTTCTTTTGGACCCAACCCAAACACTGAGTACAGCGGATTGAATTTCTGCCCGTTCCACTCAGACATACTACACAAGGGTGTTTTCCTGCTTTCCGCATCAAGTCAAGGTTGGGGCCAGCAATCATGATCTTGGTCTTATCCATATTGACCCCTCCTTTTCAATATTTGATAAAATGGCGATATTCTATGAATAAATTCTTTTTTAGAGTCAGTGGAAGACTAAAGCAGTCTCACGCACAATGTATGATAACACAGTGCTGCACAGTAGTTTGAAGTAACAGTATCAGTTTTCATCCTTCTGCCAGGAAGAGGTCAACACAATGCAATTACATATCATGCAGACACTGGACTCACAGCCAGTAAAATTTATATGTTAGATGCAGTTTTTCCTACAATTAATTATTTTTCTGTACTGGAGAAGATGATGAAAATAGGTGTGATGTCACAATCTCATTTATCATCCAAAACTGTGTTCCACAGGAGATATTGCTTGTGTGAGATCAAACAATATCTCCTAGGAGATATCGTTTTGACAGTAGATTTTGAACAATGCCCTGTCACCGTCAACTACATGACATCACAGTGCTTTTACATCATCGAGTAATGACATCACACTGCTATGACGTCATAAACAGGATGACGTCGCAATGCTATGACATCAGCGCATTTGAAGTCAACCAGCAGAGTTGTGCTCAGAGATGTACACTTTCTCAGTGAAACGTAATTAAGAATGATTTTGGATGATAAATAGAATCTCACCCTCGTGTCTTCTGATATCAAATATATCAACACTCGTTGATAAAAGTAAAAATATCCTCGGCAAGCCTCGGATATTTGTAACTTTAATCAACTCGTGTTGATATATTTGATATCAGAAGACACTTGGGTGAGATTCTCTATATAGCTACTTCTTTTATAGTCCTATGTTATCACCAGTCATCACTAGTCATATTCAGTTCACATATCTCATGTAAAATGAAAAAATTTAATTCCTCTTCAAGTTATTCCTTCAAAGGGTATTCAATAGTTCTCATTTCAAATAGATTCACATTAAACATGTCCATGATGTTGACATCTATCTCATTTCTTGTTCCTATTGAATAAAATTAACTGCAAAGTTAATAGAAAACTAAATCAGTTATAAAGTATAAAATATCATATAAATAAGGTATACCAAATTGACTCGTACTGGAAATTCTCATTAATTAATTAATTAATTCTCCAAATAATTACACAATATCATGAGATATTAAAAAACTCCATTATTTACTCTTAAATTACAAAGATCATAAAATAAGATTTAATAAAATATTCTGTATTAAGTCTTTAGAATACTTTTAGACTTGTGTACCTTTATCAGCAAATTCACTTGCAAAATACAAATAATTACTCATATATGAAATGTGAGACAAAGATAAAATATGACTTATAATTTTTGTTAGACCTCCAATTCTAAGTTTTTAATTCTCAATATCTCTTTTTCATCAGACATATTATATTCTCAAAGCACATGTTAGAACTCTCACATCAGAAAGATGAAATGCCTTTAACTCAGCTGTTTTCTTTAAAATTACCTCCCTTACCTACTTACTGATTGAAGTGCACATATAATCTCAGAAAGATGCAGTACACTGAAATAGGCTTTTAGGTTATGATCCCTGTGACCCATATTTGGGGTCACAGACTCACCAAATTTACAATTTAGAATCCCTTACAGCCAAGGAGTCTGTACATAAAATTTCAGCTCGCTAGAGCCATTGGGACTGGAGATGAAGATGAAAATAGCATTTTAGGTCATTGCCTCTGTGACCCAATATTTGGGGTCTCACTGTCACATAGCTGTCAACCTCTGAGGGATGCAATGAGTGAGAAGCTGGGGTCCAGGGCGAAGCCTTGGGGGGGGGGGGGGGGGTGCAGGGGGGCAAAGCCCCCCCAAAAAATTTATGGTTTTTATCTTAATAAGGGAATGATTTTTAACTCAAAAGATAAGTCAATAACCATCATTGAACATTAACAAAATAACTAAAATTATCAGAATTAGACTATGAATAGTGGTCGCTGATTGGTTGTAACGGACCAATTAGCTGTACCCTAACAACATTGAAAGCAAAAGCCTAAAATCCGGAAAATATCATTGATACGATAATTAATTTCTAGTAAATTTCGTTTAAAAAAAAAAAATTATTCAAGTGGTCAGAAATGCGTGAGTATTTATGGGCCATGCGTGAGTGCTTGGGATTGAGGTAAAATGCGTGAGTCTCACGCAGGATGCGTGAGAGTTGACAGGTATGCTGTCACCAAATTTACAATTTAGAATCCCCTTCAGTCAAGGAGTATGTACATAAAATTTCAGCTCTCTACGTTCACTGGGACTGGAGAAGAAGATGAAAATAGTTTGTTTTAGGTAATGACCCCTGTGAGCCACACTTGGGGTCAAAGGGTCACCAAATCTACAATTTAGAATCCCTTTCAGCCAAGGAGTCTGTACATAAAATTTCAGCTCTCTGGAGTCATTGGTTCTGGAGAAGGAAGATGAAAATAGCTTTTAAGGTTATGACCCCTATGACCCACATTTGGGGTCACAGGGTCAACAAATTTACGATTTAGTATCCCCTTCAGCCAAGGAGTCTGTACATTAAATTTCAGCTCTCTGGAGTCATTGGTTCTGGAGAAGAAGTCGAAAAAGCGAAAAGTTTACGGACGGACGGACGGACGGATGGACGGACGCCATCCCATGCCATAAGCCCATCGGGCCTTTCAGGCCAGATGAGCTAAAAATAATCCTCCTACGAATACACCGTTCAATCCTCCTACGAATCCACCGAAATATCCTCCTACGAACCGGATCCTCCTACGAAATCACCCGATATGTGGTTTTCCTGATTCCCACACGTTCCCGTAACCTTCCCAGCTAGCTTAAATAACTCTTAAACGTCGCTTTTTCTGCGCCTATCAGATTTTCTGAGTCCACCCACTTTCATTTTACCTACAATTTCATCATTTTCTCTGTAATTTAATTTCTTTGTGATACTGGCAGTCATTGTAAAGCAGGGAGAGAAAACAAGTGAGTTGTCAAAGAGAAGACGTGAAGTTTGGCTATCAAATCTTCGGCGTGATGACTTCATTCCATCAAAACATACACGGATATGTTCTGATCACTTTATATCAGGTATTTATTTCCTTATCGTAATAAATGATGACACGTAAATATTTTTAATTGATGACTTCAGAATAAACAGGTTTGTCATGGTTAGGCTAGACCTTGATTCATTTTAGAATAAATTGGATTCAGACATACACTACAGTAACAGTACTGTCTAATTATTATATTCCTAATAAATTTGAAAATTGAAAAAATAATTTTAATCCTCTTTAAACAGATGGTAGTTGCTACTACTACTATATATTGTTCATATCAAGACATACATAGATATGATCAAGCATTATCTACTGTCAATGTTATTAATAAGAAATATGTTGTTTCAAATGATATGCTTTTGTGATTTATTAAGCTAAATTTAAGAAATAAATGATGACATATATATATACTGGACAAAATAAATTAGGGATTTTTTTTTTTTTTTCATGATTAATTTTTTATCAGAGTGGCAGTGAATAAGTTTAAATAATTTCTCATTATTTCTAAATTTGAATATATATGTCATCATTTATATAACTTTTTATTACTTTCACAAATTATTTATTTTTAAACTGACTAATTGTTACAAATTTCAGCCATCTTAGTTGTTACTAAAAATAGCACCGCGAACCGCAGATGCATGCGCACATTTCGACAGGAAGTTTCTGTTGTCATAGTTTCCTTCAGTAATATCGTATCATTTGCGCTCGATTTACAGCTGTTAACATACCGGTAGTTTTTATCAAGTTATTAATTATGTGAAATTTTATTGCAAGATGGCAGATTTAAATGATATGAAACTAGAATGAGAGGGGGTTAACCATCCAACAGACAGAAAAACACAGATATTCATTTTTTAATTTAATTCGTTTCGTTTCGCCACCCGTTAGGGCAGCTTCTTCAGACAAAAATACATGCAATTTCAATCACTGGAGTACTGATGTTTGTACTTAGAAAGAATTTGAAAAAATGCATTTATGAAATGAAATGTACAATAAAATTTACATGTGATGAGTGTTTGTTATTTATAACAGGTTAGCAGTAATAAAATGCGGTTATGAAAGGTGAGATATCTTTTTTGGGAAAATTAGAATATAGCAGTAATTGGAAATATACATGATGTGAAGTATTTACAAGTAAAAATGCGGCTATATAAAAAAAAATACGGCTATATACAGAATGTGGCTATACATGTAAAAGGTGGTTATACACAAAATTGGTGTAAAATTATGTTGATACTGTACTGTATCGGCTGCATTTATACAAGTACGTTTGATAACAGTAAATAATATGAATCAATGGAAAGAGTGGTTTGACTTAGGGCCACTGTTTACAGAATAGTAGTGGAAGACTTGGGGCCACTGTACTAAGTAATAATAGTAAGGGTGACCAGTGGGGAACTCGGGGCCACTGGTCCTTGATAATATACAGTTCGTTATCATAACGGAGATAGTTACTTCTTCTGGGCGGGATGGAGATTGGAGATTAAAGATGGTAGTCTCCAGTTAGTAGTTTTGGCGGGAGATTTCAAGTTGGTACTGGTACCGGGTGTGGATGGTATCGGGCCTCGAAGAGTTTCTTGTAGGGGATAAGCTTCTTGATGGGTGGTCTGGCACACTGAGTCTTGCGTGGTGGAAGTAGGTAGTTGGTCCTGGGGTCGTAGTTTTTTCGGTAGCTGCTGCAGAGGCTCGTTCTAGGGCCTCACGTGGTCCTATAGGGAAAAGTGGTGACATGGAAGGTCTAGGTTAAATTTCAGTAGTGGTATCATCTTCATCTAGGTTGTCGTCTGAGGAGGATACTTCTAGGTCGAGTAAGAGTTCATTTAGAGTAGGACGAAAGATGAGGTCTGTATTGAAGGTGCTGGTTTTACGAGTTGTGGTCTTAGTATAGGGCGCTGAAACTACCCGAAAGGTAGGGGGATTCGTGATGGAACTGGTGTTGATTTTCATTGCTGGTTCTACGGGATCCCTCTGTTGCTTGGGCTTGTTAACGACGATCGGCGTGGGTTTGTAGGCAATAAAAGGGGCCGGAATAGGTGTGGTGATGTGTTTCTTCTTATAATGTCGGCGGTAAACATCAATTCGTGAGTAACCGTGGTTGCACTCACTGCAGAAATAAGTTGAGGTGGTGGCTTGATGTTTGTTGGAGGTGTGTCTTTTTAAAGAGGCAACGCTTTTCACTTGGATACCGCAAAGTATGCACGTGATGGGAGGCATCTTCTTAGATGAAGACACAATGTTGTTGATAGCTTGGTGAGTGAGTCTAGATGATGTTTAGACCGTTAGGTTGAACCGTATCCAGGTAACGCATAAACGTTTGTTCATGACGTAATCGGGCCGTGACGTTGTCTGGTGCCTTAGGGACGAGCGTCACATGTAGCATTGTGACGTCAC